>CAWVNO010000829.1:0-266333 GCA_963930645.1 Salticus scenicus
AAGTATTTTAGAAAAAATATCATCTCAGAAATTAACTAACTTATTTTTAGAATAAAAATATAAGAAACTTATTTTTACTAAAATATTTTTGTACAAAGTATTTTAGAAATTTAGATAACTTGTTCTTGAATAAAAATATAAGAAACTTATTTTCACAATAATAAGATTATAAATGTAAGATAAAATCACGAAATTACCAGCTTAAGAGGTTGTAGGTATTCGAAAAAATCACGAAGTCAACAATTTTGGTGTTAACAACACATCTTATTTTACAAAGTGCTAAGTTTTTTAGTCATTTAGTTTGAAGTTTTTCAGACATATGCTTATAAACTGAAATTTTTTGTAAATGAAAAATTTTTTACACAAAGTATTTCAGAAAAAAATATCATCTCAGAAATTAATTAACTTATTTTTAGAATAAAAATATATGAAACTTATTTTTTCTAATGATAAGAATGAAAATGTGAGATAAAAACTCATTCTTACCAATTTAAGAGACTGTAAGTATTTTAAAAATTATGAAGTATGCAATTTTAATGTTTCACATGTGTTAATAACGCATCTTATTTTACAAAGCACTAAGTTTTTAAAAGTCATTTGGTTTGAAGTTTTTCACACATATGCTTATAAATGAAATTTTCGTAAATGAAAAATTTTTACACAAATTATTTTAATACAAATTCTATCTCAGAAAAATTAACTTTTTCTTTTTAGGTTGAAAATGTAAGATAAAAATCTAACACTTATCGAATTTAGAAGCTGCAGATGTATGATGAAATCATGAACTTGAAACTTTAAGTATTAACAACCTACCTTCTTTGAAAATACTAAACCACAAGTTTCGACAAATCTATAATCAACTGTTAAAAAACATAGAATATTTTTTTCCCTAAAATGTTTAACGTAGATGCTACATCCATAAAAATACAGAGTGAAAGTGTACAAATTATCTGTTTAGACATGTTGATAAACTAGAATTTTCCACAAGATTCGAGTATTATAGCAAGGTATGGGATAATATTTGGCTAAATTTTCACTAATATTGGCGATAGTTATAAAAATTTGGCATGAAATAAGAGAATTTGCCGTAAATTCTTAAGTAAAACTGATGAACGAAGAAAAAATTTGAATTAGTTACATTCTTTTCTCGCTGTAGAGTTGTCTAAGTTCTCATACTTAGTAGTTTTTAAAGTCTTACTTTTAGAGTGATTTTTTACACTTCGCTAAACTGAAGTACAAAATGAATAATACTTTAACGTCCGAGGAGACACACGTTTCCGTTCAACAAACCCCTTCATCAAGTTTTGAGGATGAGAAGTTATCTAAACTTTTTATTTGTCCAACTTGTAAGAAGCCATTTTTTAAAAAATCCTATCTTACTAGACATGTCATGGTTCACAATGATATTAAACCTAATATTTGTTACGTGTGTGAGAAAGGATTTGTTACTTTACATCGTTTAAAAAGACATATGGAAACCCATAGAAAAATTTCCATAAGATACAAATGTGAATATTGTATTGAAAATTTCAATCGCAAGTGTGATTTATTTAAACATAAGAGATTATTTCATCAAAAAGTCTTACCTGAACATCTATGTATTATTTGTAAAGATGCTTTTAAACACAAGTATGAATTGGAAAAACACAAGAGGGTGCATTATCGTAAACCTGAGTATCTATGTGAGGAATGTTCTATAACCTTTACAACAAAACATGCTTTTTCAAACCATAAGCGAAAAAGTCATAAAAAGACTTTACATACATACTGTTGTGACGAATGTACTGATACTTTTTCAAACAGACGACATTTTTTAAAACATAAAAGAAATATGCATAAAAAATCTTTAATGCAAACTAGATGTGATGAATGCAGTGAAACTTTTCAGTGTAAGTATGAATTATTGCAACATAAGAGAAAGAATCATCTTAAAGACTTTAACATACGTAGAAATTGTAATGATCGAAGCACTAACAATGAATTATCAACAGTTAATAATGACAGTGAGAATCTGGACTTGTTAAATTTTTTGGATAATTTTCACATTGAATGTGCGAATGGTGTTTTTGACTTACATTCCAACAACTTTCAGAATGAAAATATAGACTTAGACTTAAAAAATTTTTTGAACAATTCGAATGTGGAATATACAAGTGGAAATAATATTGATGATTTATCTGCCAAAGATGAAAATAAGGACTTAAATAATTTTAACCTGATACAAACTGATTTACCTCTAGTAAACTATGACAATGAAAGTCTGAACTTGTTAAATTTTTCGTATAACTTAAATCCCAAGTGCTTGAATATTTTTTCTGCTAACGACGAAAATATGAATTCGAATAATTTTAGTGGGAAGGAAAATGAGTTGGTGACAGATAACTTTAACAATGAAAATCTAGACTTGCTAAATTTTTTGAATAACTTTAATACTGAATGTATGAACGATATCCCAACAATATAGATTTGCTGTCTTGTATTATTGTGAATGAATTTCAAATAAAAAGATTTCAATGAAAATGATTTGTTTTAATTTTTATTACAAAATCATCTTTTTTATAATATTTTCTATTAGAATACAAACTGAAGTGTCATCTTTTTTTAAAATAAAAACATGTAAAAAGTTTACTTGTGTATTAACGATATACTTTTTCATTACTGTAGTAGAATTGATTGAGTATAATATTTAAACACTAAGTAAAAATTATGTACAATAGTAGTTTTATAAACTATCAAACTTACATCGAAGAAGAAAAAACTTGTAAAATTGTTTTACCACTCAATTGTAAAGTACTTGTGAAAATCTTAAATGAATTTACCTTATTAACAAATTTCCTGAAAAACTAACTTATAAAAATTTTAGATATAATTATGAAGCTAGTATTTTCCTAAGTATCACGTTTGAATCTTACTTTGAATATGCATCATCAAAGTGTTTTGTACTTTAACTAAAATCACAATCTCTATTCCAAAGAGTGTAAAAATAATGTTAGAGTAACAACTTAAACTTTTATATATAGACACGTTCACGATTGTATTTTAACTTTTTTATTTTTAGAATACAGAAAATATTTTGTAAGAATTGTGAAAGCTTAATTTTAGAAGTTTGTGAAATTTCACAAAATTTTTTTAAACATTTTTGTCAAATGTTTTCATCATGTCACATCACTTAGAAAAAATTGTTTTTAGCAGAATTGCCAACACAAAACATTAAGTTAGAAAATTTATAGATAAAACTTATAAGATACGAAAAACCATATGTGAAGTAATAACAAAAGGTGTATATACTTTCAAGTTTAGACATGGTTCAACAAGCTTGAGGAGACACTAAAACATGTAGCTGACGTCATAACCCCTGTGGCGTAACTTTTCCCTTACTACTACGTCACAAATGTATAATTTAACAAAAAGTACTTATGTCACCCCACAATTCCTGTCTTGTATTATTTTACTTTGTGTATAAAATCAATGATCTATAAAAAAGCTTTGTCGTTTTTATACACTTTGAAGTAAAATTTTTCTCCAAAAACATCAAATTATATTTTGCAAGTATGAATTAATATGTATTTATTTTAAATATCTCTAAGTTACATTATACCAAAGTATAATTTCTAATATTTAAACAATTCTCACTTTACAGAAATTAACTTGTATGCATTTCTAGATCTTTAATAAAAATCTTTAATTTTTTTATCTCAAAGACTTTAAACTATTCGAGATATGTGCAGCTTAAGTGCAATCCAATACTATTTGCATAACAATGTGGAATATCATATGTTAAGAAAATCTTAAATTTTGAATATTTTTCAGCTATTAAACGAAAAATTGTGTAAAATTTACTAAGTGTTTCACTAAAGAAGAGAATTACACTAAAAAGTTTTGACAAGAAATACTAAATTCACTAAGTTACATTCGTGGACATAAACACACAATATAAGAGAAATCTTTAAAACATTATTGCAAAAACAAATTAAAAAATAAAAATAAATAAAAAATAAATAAATAAATAAATAAGTAAAAAATTGTTAATTTTAGACAATTTTTCGTTTAATAACTGAAAAATATTCAAAATTTAAGATTTTCTTAACATATGATATTCCACATTGTTATGCAAATAGTATTGGATTGCACTTAAGCTGCACATATCTCGAATAGTTTAAAGTCTTTGAGATAAAAAAAATTAAAGATTTTTATTAAAGATCTAGAAATGCATACAAGTTAATTTCTGTAAAGTGAGAATTGTTTAAATATTAGAAATTATACTTTGGTATAATGTAACTTAGAGATATTTAAAATAAATACATATTAATTCATACTTGCAAAATATAATTTGATGTTTTTGGAGAAAAATTTTACTTCAAAGTGTATAAAAACGACAAAGCTTTTTTATAGATCATTGATTTTATACACAAAGTAAAATAATACAAGACAGGAATTGTGGGGTGACATAAGTACTTTTTGTTAAATTATACATTTGTGACGTAGTAGTAAGGGAAAAGTTACGCCACAGGGGTTATGACGTCAGCTACATGTTTTAGTGTCTCCTCAAGCTTGTTGAACCATGTCTAAACTTGAAAGTATATACACCTTTTGTTATTACTTCACATATGGTTTTTCGTATCTTATAAGTTTTATCTATAAATTTTCTAACTTAATGTTTTGTGTTGGCAATTCTGCTAAAAACAATTTTTTCTAAGTGATGTGACATGATGAAAACATTTGACAAAAATGTTTAAAAAAATTTTGTGAAATTTCACAAACTTCTAAAATTAAGCTTTCACAATTCTTACAAAATATTTTCTGTATTCTAAAAATAAAAAAGTTAAAATACAATCGTGAACGTGTCTATATATAAAAGTTTAAGTTGTTACTCTAACATTATTTTTACACTCTTTGGAATAGAGATTGTGATTTTAGTTAAAGTACAAAACACTTTGATGATGCATATTCAAAGTAAGATTCAAACGTGATACTTAGGAAAATACTAGCTTCATAATTATATCTAAAATTTTTATAAGTTAGTTTTTCAGGAAATTTGTTAATAAGGTAAATTCATTTAAGATTTTCACAAGTACTTTACAATTGAGTGGTAAAACAATTTTACAAGTTTTTTCTTCTTCGATGTAAGTTTGATAGTTTATAAAACTACTATTGTACATAATTTTTACTTAGTGTTTAAATATTATACTCAATCAATTCTACTACAGTAATGAAAAAGTATATCGTTAATACACAAGTAAACTTTTTACATGTTTTTATTTTAAAAAAAGATGACACTTCAGTTTGTATTCTAATAGAAAATATTATAAAAAAGATGATTTTGTAATAAAAATTAAAACAAATCATTTTCATTGAAATCTTTTTATTTGAAATTCATTCACAATAATACAAGACAGCAAATCTATATTGTTGGGATATCGTTCATACATTCAGTATTAAAGTTATTCAAAAAATTTAGCAAGTCTAGATTTTCATTGTTAAAGTTATCTGTCACCAACTCATTTTCCTTCCCACTAAAATTATTCGAATTCATATTTTCGTCGTTAGCAGAAAAAATATTCAAGCACTTGGGATTTAAGTTATACGAAAAATTTAACAAGTTCAGACTTTCATTGTCATAGTTTACTAGAGGTAAATCAGTTTGTATCAGGTTAAAATTATTTAAGTCCTTATTTTCATCTTTGGCAGATAAATCATCAATATTATTTCCACTTGTATATTCCACATTCGAATTGTTCAAAAAATTTTTTAAGTCTAAGTCTATATTTTCATTCTGAAAGTTGTTGGAATGTAAGTCAAAAACACCATTCGCACATTCAATGTGAAAATTATCCAAAAAATTTAACAAGTCCAGATTCTCACTGTCATTATTAACTGTTGATAATTCATTGTTAGTGCTTCGATCATTACAATTTCTACGTATGTTAAAGTCTTTAAGATGATTCTTTCTCTTATGTTGCAATAATTCATACTTACACTGAAAAGTTTCACTGCATTCATCACATCTAGTTTGCATTAAAGATTTTTTATGCATATTTCTTTTATGTTTTAAAAAATGTCGTCTGTTTGAAAAAGTATCAGTACATTCGTCACAACAGTATGTATGTAAAGTCTTTTTATGACTTTTTCGCTTATGGTTTGAAAAAGCATGTTTTGTTGTAAAGGTTATAGAACATTCCTCACATAGATACTCAGGTTTACGATAATGCACCCTCTTGTGTTTTTCCAATTCATACTTGTGTTTAAAAGCATCTTTACAAATAATACATAGATGTTCAGGTAAGACTTTTTGATGAAATAATCTCTTATGTTTAAATAAATCACACTTGCGATTGAAATTTTCAATACAATATTCACATTTGTATCTTATGGAAATTTTTCTATGGGTTTCCATATGTCTTTTTAAACGATGTAAAGTAACAAATCCTTTCTCACACACGTAACAAATATTAGGTTTAATATCATTGTGAACCATGACATGTCTAGTAAGATAGGATTTTTTAAAAAATGGCTTCTTACAAGTTGGACAAATAAAAAGTTTAGATAACTTCTCATCCTCAAAACTTGATGAAGGGGTTTGTTGAACGGAAACGTGTGTCTCCTCGGACGTTAAAGTATTATTCATTTTGTACTTCAGTTTAGCGAAGTGTAAAAAATCACTCTAAAAGTAAGACTTTAAAAACTACTAAGTATGAGAACTTAGACAACTCTACAGCGAGAAAAGAATGTAACTAATTCAAATTTTTTCTTCGTTCATCAGTTTTACTTAAGAATTTACGGCAAATTCTCTTATTTCATGCCAAATTTTTATAACTATCGCCAATATTAGTGAAAATTTAGCCAAATATTATCCCATACCTTGCTATAATACTCGAATCTTGTGGAAAATTCTAGTTTATCAACATGTCTAAACAGATAATTTGTACACTTTCACTCTGTATTTTTATGGATGTAGCATCTACGTTAAACATTTTAGGGAAAAAAATATTCTATGTTTTTTAACAGTTGATTATAGATTTGTCGAAACTTGTGGTTTAGTATTTTCAAAGAAGGTAGGTTGTTAATACTTAAAGTTTCAAGTTCATGATTTCATCATACATCTGCAGCTTCTAAATTCGATAAGTGTTAGATTTTTATCTTACATTTTCAACCTAAAAAGAAAAAGTTAATTTTTCTGAGATAGAATTTGTATTAAAATAATTTGTGTAAAAATTTTTCATTTACGAAAATTTCATTTATAAGCATATGTGTGAAAAACTTCAAACCAAATGACTTTTAAAAACTTAGTGCTTTGTAAAATAAGATGCGTTATTAACACATGTGAAACATTAAAATTGCATACTTCATAATTTTTAAAATACTTACAGTCTCTTAAATTGGTAAGAATGAGTTTTTATCTCACATTTTCATTCTTATCATTAGAAAAAATAAGTTTCATATATTTTTATTCTAAAAATAAGTTAATTAATTTCTGAGATGATATTTTTTTCTGAAATACTTTGTGTAAAAAATTTTTCATTTACAAAAAATTTCAGTTTATAAGCATATGTCTGAAAAACTTCAAACTAAATGACTAAAAAACTTAGCACTTTGTAAAATAAGATGTGTTGTTAACACCAAAATTGTTGACTTCGTGATTTTTTCGAATACCTACAACCTCTTAAGCTGGTAATTTCGTGATTTTATCTTACATTTATAATCTTATTATTGTGAAAATAAGTTTCTTATATTTTTATTCAAGAACAAGTTATCTAAATTTCTAAAATACTTTGTACAAAAATATTTTAGTAAAAATAAGTTTCTTATATTTTTATTCTAAAAATAAGTTAGTTAATTTCTGAGATGATATTTTTTCTAAAATACTTTGTGTAAAAAATTTTACATTCACAAAAATTTCAGTTTATAAGTATAAGTTTGAAAAACTTCAAACTAAATGACTTAAAAAAAAAAAAAAACTTAGTACTTTGTAAAATAAGACGCGTTATTAACACGTGTGAAACATTAAAATTCCATACTTCATGATTTTTCAAATACTTGCGGTCTCTTAAATTGATAAGAATGAGATTTTACCTTACATTTTCATTCTTATCATTAGTAAAAATAAGTTTCTTATATTTTTATTCTAAAAATAAGTTAGTTAATTTCTGAGATGATATTTTTTCTAAAATACTTTGTGTAAAAAATTTTACATTCACAAAAATTTCAGTTTATAAGTATAAGTTTGAAAAAGTTCAAACTAAATGATTTTGAAAAACTTAGTACTTTGTAAAATAAGATGTGCTGTTTAACACCAAAATTGTTGACTTCATAATTTTTTTTCGAATACCTACAGTCTCTTATGCTGGTAATTTTGTGATTTTATCTTACATTTACAATCTTATTATTGTGAAAATGCGTTTCTTATATTTTTAGTGAATTTTTCAGTTTTTTACATTGATCAACTTATTTTTATTTTTATTTATTTATATTTTAAAGATGAATTTTACTTCAAATAATTTTTTCTTAAACAAAATTCCCATTTAAAGTTCTTTATTTACTTTGAATTTCACATTACATACATACATTTTTCTTGAACATTGTTCTTTTACAGATTGAACTGAACATAATTCAACATAGCAGATAATATTTTTACAATTTTCATATTATGATCGAGTGATAAAACTCCACATTCTTTGAAAAAATGATTTTTTCACTTCTTTGACTTTTATACATTCTTGATTATCAATAATCCAACTACCTAAATACTTCTGGAAGATATTAAAAAATTTTATCCAAAGTATGATAAACTCTCCAGATCTCTTAAAGCGCTTTGCCATAAGTTCACTTGAAAATACTAAGTAAATTACAACTTTATCCCAATTAATTTCATTTTTTATCATTTCTTTTAAGACAATATCTAAACAGGTATAAAAATTTTCATCAGATAACATATCAACATTTTCATAAAGTTGATTGCTAATTTCTGAATTGATAAATTCATTCATTCGAAATTTAAGCTGATTTATAATCCCTAGTTCTGATTTGCGTAGATGTGATCTATTGAATATATGAGTAAATGTATTTAACAAAATAATATCTGTTCTGACATCCATCTTGAAAAAATAATTTTTATGTAGTACTGAATTCAGGTTAAAAAACAGATGTCTTCACTCACGCAAAAATAAGTTAGCATGTGACAAAATTTTACTCCACTCGAAATTAATACTAGGTGTTTCTCACCAAATCCGAATTATCGCCAAATACTCTAAAATTTTTGTAGATATATCCTAAAATTTATTTAAAATCATGCCAAATTCTTATTTTTACGACCCTATTTCTGATTTTATTGGTAAAATTTCACGGGTTTACACTAAAGAAATGTAAGGGTGTAGTCTAATATGTGAAGGATTATTCGAAAAAGTTACAAATTATATCTAAAAAACTTTTGATTTTCTGAAGTTGTAATGAATTTTTTGTAGCGATTTGTAAAAATCTACTGAAAATGTCTATTATTAAAAGTTATTATATTCCCATATTGTATATCAAATAATCAATAAGATTCTTCTAAAGATAGAAAGAAATGAATTTATATTTTTAAAACGTCTAACAATAATCAAATTTAAACACGGTTAAAGGTAGCGACAAAACTGGTATTTTTCCTCCTCTTTCTTGTATTGAATGTACAATAGCATCTCCCCCGATTCTAAGAAAATGCTTAAAGGGATGGTCACCTTCTTCCCTAAAAACATTGTGACGTCACCATTGGCGAATTAAGTCGATCTTTATTCTATTTAGTAAAAAATATATACAGTTTAAAATGGATGCTAGTTAGTATTCACAATTAAAAAAATCTTTATGATGAAAAGTATTTTTTTAACGAACTTTCTTCAATTAAGTAATTAATAAGAAATTTTAATCACTCTTTTTAGTTATCTTTCAAAAAACAATTCTCGTCTTTCATTCTAATTTAATTTCACTTATACATTTGAGATTTTAAACATCTTTTAACTTAATTTTCACATACATCATCTTTTTTCATAAAATATTAGCGAATTTTGCAAGATCTTCAATTATTATTTTTTAATTATTCTGTAATTAATATTATTTAAATGGTTGAGTCGTTCTCAAACATTTGTATTCTTAGGTTTAAAAAGATCTGTGTAGGTATATTTCTAAAGAACAGTGGTTAAAGTACTTGTAAACTACTGTTTCCTCACTTCAAACAGGCGCCGGGTTCGAATCTCAGTCAGGTGTCTCTATTGCTACACTTTCTTTCATTATTTATACTTAATTTTAACTCTCAATGTCATTTTTCATAAAACATTCGTAATCTTTTAGAAGGAAATGCTTAATTAATACTTTATTAATTATTATTCTGTAAATTTATATAATTTAAATGGTTGAATCGTTCGAATCTCAGTCAAAATCTATGTTTCTAAACTTTCTTTCGTTCTTTATACTTAATTTTTGCTTTCATTGCCTTTTTTTCGGAAAATAATTGACGATTTTTTACAAGAAGATCCTTAATTAATATTTTTCTTAATTATTATTCTCTAATTAATATCATTAAAACGATTGAATTCTTTTCGGACACTAGCATTCATAGTTTAAAAAGAACAGTGCAGACATATACTATAATTATCACTCACACACACGCGAAAACTACTGAAATATTTTCACTGCAAGGTACCGGGTTCGAATCTCAGTCAAAATCTATGTTTCTAAACTTTCTTTCGTTCTTTATACTTAATTTTTGCTTTCATTGCCTTTTTTTAGGAAAATAATTGACGATTTTTTACAAGAAGATCCTTAATTAATATTTTTCTTAATTATTATTCTCTAATTAATATCATTAAAACGATTGAATTCTTTTCGGACACTAGCATTCATAGTTTTAAAAGAACAGTGCAGACATATACTATAAAAATCACTCACACACACGTGAAAACTACTGCCATACGGAAATATTTTTACTGCAAGATGTCGGGTTCGAACCCTAGTCAGACCACTCTATTTCTTGCATACTCTATCCACATTCTTAAATTCAATCGATTTCTTATTTATTTCACAATTTATTTCTTAATTAATTTCTTAATTAATTTCTTAATTAACCTTCTAATTAATTTCCTAATGAGTCACAAACAATATCCTACTTTTTTCATTCTACTGAAAACATCGTTTTAAAACCATCGTCACCTTTTACAATAAATCACTCATTAATTTTTTTAAATTAAATTTCCTCATTAATACCCTCGTCATCTTTCACGATTAAGTTAGAGGACGTCTCAAGGTCAATACCAACTCATCTAGACCCCTCGGGGGGTGGTGCGGCACCCGCACGGCTTGCCTGCGCACCAACGCACCCGCCGCCTGATGGTGAACTCTCATTTCTTACCTACTTACATTAAGTTAAAATTGTTAATTGAAATTATAGTGTTTATCAACTTTTGTACCAATATCTCAACATGTGGCGCTGCCATACAGCGATTTTCGCAATTTAAGGAAAGGTTCTGTTGCATAGGATGAAACAAAACTTAATATGTGAAAAGGCCATTATGAGACATTATGCTGATTCAATGTCGATGCCTATTGGCCGATAAGGGGAGCTCATATACTACAATTTTTTTTAGAACTGAAAGGATGCCATCTGCATGGTGAAAATTTACTTCCGTTGGACATTTTGTGCAACAATACCTCATTGAGTTGATAATATTCAGCATTCATAATGAGAAAAATAATAAATAATTTGTGCTGCGTTAATATGTATAGGAAAATGTAGAAGAAAGTTTTGTGATGGACACGACATACTAGTCTGCATAGAAAACCCATGGATAATGTCTAGCAACCAAGAATTATGGAAAGTTTAACGCAAAGAATACTTTGTAATACAGTTTAACGCAAAGAACAACATCGCACGAAAGCTGAGTTGAAATCCAGGACATATCTGATGTAAAGTATCAGGTTAATTCCAGTAAATATAAAAACTATTTAAAAAAAATAAATGATATCTACAAAAAAGACACTTAAAATGTACAAAAAAGCCAAGCTCAAAGAAAGAGAATTGATTAATGTTGTGTCTAAAAAGGGTGTGATATCAAATTCCCAAGCTTACATTCAAATACTTATTTAATATTCCCTTTTAACTAAATTTTCACATGTGAATCAAGTGCCTTATGATATGTTGATAGAAATCCTTCTTTCCTGTACTAAATACATCATAGCGTGTTTCTGGAAAATATTATTATTTTTATTTATGTATGATGGGCTTGGCGGCCATATCTTTCAAGTAATGAATAAACATTCACACAATTTGAAAGAAGCTTCTTAAAATATATCTCATATAAAATTAATTTTGCTATTCCATTCAGCAGAGACGGAAATATTTCGATAACATGCTTTCTTATAATTATTTAGTATTAAGTGCACTTCCATCCTATAAATGCCGGGAATAAAGAATATAAAAATTTAAATTAACGTAAAAACATGAAGGAGAGGGGGGGAGCATAGAAGCTTCCACCCCCCGTTATATTTACCCAATTTGAATTTAGCTTCTTGGAATAAATATCTCGTAAAAATAATATGGTTATTCCATTCAACAAGGGTTGAAATATTCAGATTAAAAAAGAAAAAAAAAAAAAATGCATTAAAAACATCGCAAAAGCCCCGTTAAGCACACAAGTTGAATCAATTTAAGCTTTAACAGTGTTAAGTTTGACGCACTCCCATCCTCCCATCCTATAATTATTTCTCATTGCGCAGCACTAGTGCGATAGAAAACTCAATTAACCAACCAATCAACCAACTCATCCTATAATTGATGAGATTTATAGAATCCAAACTAACGTAAAACTTTGAAAGATGGCATCGTACATAAATAAAAATAATAATATTTTTCAGAAACAAGCTATGATGTATTTAGTACAGGAAAGAAGGATTTCTATCAACATATCATAAGGCACTTGATTCACATGTGAAAATTTAGTTAAAAGGGAATATTAAAGGAGTATTTGAATGTAAGCTTGGGAATTTGATATCACATCCTTTTTAGACACAACTTTAATCAATTCTCTTTCTTTGAGCTTGGCTTTTTTGTACATTTTAAGTGTCTTTTTTGTAGATTATTTATTACCAGATAAAGAAATACAATCGTCTAGATTATAAAACTTTACACTGTTTAAATTGAAATCTTTTTTTTTTTTTTTTTTTTTTAATGGACTTTGAGTATTTTGGAACGTGATCATCAGATACCAAAGATCACTTCAGTAAAAATCTCATAATTATTAATTAAATATGAAATTAAATTTTTAGAGGTATAATTAAAGTTACTTAAAGTTGTTAAAAAGATAAATGAATCCACTGTATCTTACAAATCTGCAATTTATAGGATAAATTTTTAAGAAAAACAGTTTCTTCCACTTGGAAGAAACTGTTTAAATTTGGTTTTTTCCATCTGGAAGAAACTTGCCAACCCTTGAATAAACAGTAGAAGAAAATTTTTAATTATCTGCTGGTCAACTGATTTTTAAAATAAGTGAAATACCATGTATTTCATCTTCAAGCAAAATGAGAACTACAATAAAATATCCATTTAAACTATTCATATATTTTCAGGTTCCATAAGTAAGAATTTGGTTCAAATTAATTCAGTATTTCATAAGTTATCATGATGGCAAATTTTTGGTTGTATACAAACTAAGTAAGTTTTTTTTTTTTTTTTTAATATTTGAAATTTTTCTGCAAACAGCATTTATGTATTTTTGTACTTGCTGGATTTTTTTGTTTTAAGTATATATGTTGAAACTGACAAAGTAAGAATTTTTTTAATATGATATATATATATATATATATATATATATTTAAGAGCATTTTGTAAATCAAAAAACTGACAAAATTGATTTTTTTTAATCTTGCCAAAAGTTAGGCGTAAAGTGATGATTGTGATTTTATGGATGTTACCGCTAAAGTGTTAGGATGAACTAAAGCACTTATGGATGTAACACGACATAAGCAAGAAAAAACACATAAGCAAGAAAAGCTGCGCCACTTTCAACATAAGCAAGAAAAAACGGTTGTTTGCCAATGTAAAAAAAACTATGAGTCAAGGAATGTAAAATATAAATAAATAAAAATAAAATGTTAAAAAATTTCTGAAAACTTTAACAATGCAACACTGTAATCATTGTAGTGAGACGATAATGAAGAATATTTTTAATTACATTTAATATGAATATTAAATGTGAAAAATTTAATAAACAGGGATGAAACTACCAAACGAAACCTGCAAAACTCCCGAAGTGGCTAATCGGACAGTCAGTGCGATTAGTGTACAGGCTATTCAGACAATCTTTTCGAAGGAGAATAAGTTAGCACTGATAAGAGTAAAATTTAGAAATAATATAATGTGTCTCATTCCCGTGCATGAAAAATTATCTTTTTTACTTTTTTTTTTGAGTGAGGGAGTGCGGTAGAGATTAATTATTTTCAGAGAAATTTTGTACTCTAAATGATGCTAAAATTCTTCCTAAAAGGGCAATAATAAACAATTTGTAAATTGAATAATAAAAATAAAAAATGTAACATGAAAAACAATTAACACACTTTTATTAACTTGATATGATGCAACTATTAATGTATGTAACGGAATTTTGCAATTCAATTTTCGGCAACTTCTTGTCGTCCAAAGGACCAGAAATTTTGCACACGACTTCATAATCATTGACAATACTAGATACAAGTGTTTCCAGGCACTTTTCCTATCAGGGGCAGGTTCCAAGGGCAAACAAAAAATCTATACTTATACAAAACTATCGTATGTGACACGGGATTTGGATGTATTTGTATAATGTCGAGTGGCAACAATTAATTTTTTTTTTTTTTTTTTTTTTTTAATAAAGGTTTAAAAGTATCTAATAGTTTTCTAAAACCTGTATTAGTTCAATTTTCAATAAAAGAGTGTTCTTTATTTTTTTTTAAATGGCATAATTTTATTTATCAAAATAAGGGAATTCGAGTAATGAAATACTTTAATTTAAATTTAAATTTTCATGAAAATAAACTTCAACGGAAAATTCATTAAAATCGTCCCTAGTTCATTTGTTAAAGGGATACCTAAATGCCCCCAAATTTATTACCTTTTCTACCATGCCAGTTTAATTCGTTTAGCATCGATTTACAAGATTTTTTTTTTTTTTTTTTAACGATGATATTTATCTTTTATGTTATAGCATCTATGTCAAATGTCATAAAGCTAAGTCTAAATATGCTTAGCCCTAACCCTAAGATATGTTGATTTTATTTACTTATATTTTTATTAACTTTTATTTTATTTGTATAATCACGGATAAAATTTTATTTCGTTTTTCTCAGTACATTGTTGTAATTGTGACGTCATATTTTCTGTTAAATAATTTTTTTTTTTAATCAGATTATTATATCCGCGATTGTAATGAAATGCTCGCCCTCTGGTGGGCTAAGGTGAACATATCATACCACTGATAGCTTTCACGCTCAAACAACGATAGAAAAGCAAGAAAGAACAATAAATTAATACACGTGGCTATTATATTTACTAACAACTGCAGTTGAGAAAGCTCCATCTATCGATCATTACAAACGCGGATTGTTTAAAAACATGATTAAAATTTTACTATATTTTCAGTGATCTTTTATTATCATTTGCACGTGACATAAGCATCAGATTATAAATTTTTGCAATGAAAGCTATAGAAAATGTCGGCTTCATCACAAGAAAAATCACTTTTTAACTTGTAACTTTTAAGCAATTGAAGTTATCGAAAAAGTTTAAATACAAAAGTTGTTTTTTAGGATAAGACGGTAATTCGCCTGATTTGAAGTATTTTCCTATTTTCAATATTAAAGAAATTATGGGCAAATGAAAATTTCCACACCCCACCATTTCCACCCCCTTTGAGCTGGATACCCCATCTACGAACTCGACCGAGATTTTTACTGTCCTGACATATCCCGAGCTGGTTAAATTTAAATAAAAATTACTCCAGTTATCGTGTTCACAACTTAACATGGGAAAAAGCGTTATACATACACACACACATATATAAACTTTTGAACGGAGGGTGGTTTCGGGTTCTAGGGGTCATGATCGGTGAAGATATGAAGAAATTTTCCAGAAGTCGTGTCATGAGAACCATTGCAATAGGTAGATCTCCTATAAGGAATCTACCTAAAAATTTAGCAGAATAATAAATTGTGAAATATCAAAACGATATATCAATTTCAATTCCCCCTCATTTTTTTTTTTTTTTCCATATTAATCTAGATTGTGTTATTTATCCATTAAATAAACAAAAGGAAATGTAAATAAAATCCTCTCCTCTTTAAGAAAAAAAAAATATATATATATATTTCTTATTTATTAGAAACTGTTTTCATGGAATATGTATCAACTTAAAAAAAATAATAATAATAAATAAATAAATAATAATAATAATCACAATATGCAATTATAAAAATATAAAAATTATTATTCTGCAATTAAAGAAAATACTCTTAACTATTTAAAATATTTTTAAAATGGTATTCAATGAATCTGTATGTCCATTAAAGTAATAATAAATATCGTCATGAAAAATGTATGAAAAATATGAAGTAATAGATAATCAAAAAATTGAAAATCAAATATCTTTCCCTCACCATATATGCACATCTTTATACAAATCTAAAATTATAAATGATAATTTCAAAATTGAACGCAAAATCCAAAAAAAAAAAAAAAAAAAATGTATTTACAGTATAACATAAGCCTGAACCTTTTTATATATACTACAGTGTCTAAGGACGAATGCACAGATATTGCTTAAATATTGTCAATTTATTTTGAAAAATAATCCCCCGAAAATTTAAAAATTATGACAAATACTTCATTTTTTTTTTTAATTATTATCAAGTATATATGTGCATTCCCTTAATTAAAAATATATTTTAAATTATAAAATGAATGCAAAATAATCATAAAAGTAAAGAATAAAGGGAGAAAAAAAAAATCTTATCTGAATTTATATCCAGTTCCATTATGAAACATCTCAGTCCGATAGTGATCCACTCCAGTGAAAATTTAAAACTTGTCCACAACACTAATATAATTTGAAAAAAAAAAAAATGGTGTTAGGATTCTTGTAATCATTGTAAAGAAATGAGAGGTCCTAGTCCAGGTACAAAGAGAGTTATTTACTGTCTTGGCCCTCATTCAAACTCATCAGGAACAGGAAATAGGCAGGTGATACCCCATTTCGCCCAAAGATAATTAGTGAGATAAGTCTTGACAGCATTTCCTGTTTCAAGTAGATCGACGGCCGTTTTGATGCTGAAATATTTAATGGTCAGTGTCCGCTATGTTCAAATAAGACTACTAGTAGTCTTATGTTCAAAGACGATGACTAAACACCTGTGTTATAGCTTCCTTCTTTTTCCCTCCAAATCTTATAACATTCCCTTTAGTAGTCTAGTGGATATCCCTTGCGATCTTTTGGCTTTGTGAAAAATAAGCTGTAATGATGAAAGAAAATTAAATGTATTGTTATGTTATATTACGTTTCATTTTAGGTGTATCTGTAACTGAACATAGTAAAGAATAATTTTCTTTCTGTCTTTCTTTCTTCTTTTCTTTTCTTTTTTCTAATATAAAGCAAACTTGATAAATTGGATTAATATTTTTGTTTTCCTCAAAGAGATTTTATAATTTATCAAAATTAAAAGAATTTTTGGATTGATTTTAGGATTTTTGTTTTAAATAATTTAATTCGTGATCAATTTATAAATCTTAAAAGTTCTAAAAAATAATTAAAAATCTAAATGCCAGAAAAAAATTACCAATTATGCTACAAAAGCGCATTGGGATTGGATTGTGATTGAAGGAGGGAAAAAAAAAAAAAAAGTATTGATTTGATCTACTTAGGACCACAAACGAAGCGAAATGTTGAAATTAAATGAGTGCGCGTATATTTTAAATTTTAATATTTGTCCCAAATATTGTTTTGTGGTTACTTGATTTTTAAAATAATATGTACGAATGGGGCAGGATATAGGGATGAAGAGAAAATATAAACAGCAAGTGAAGCTGTAACTGTAAATACTGTAAATTAATTCCACAAAAAGCGTAAAATTTGAGTTAAGCCAATGTATATACATATATGTGTATAAGTAATAAAAGTAATTTAAATTAGTAATTTATATAAGTAATTTAAATTGTTTTTGTCTCTTATTGGATCTTAACATGTATCGCAACATTCCTGTGCCGTTTTAGCAATGTGTTACAATCAGTTTTATTTCTGTTGTGTTGGTATTGACATGTATCTATTAATTGCTAAAATATTAAGGTTAAATTTTATTAAGTTATCTATCATATCTGTATATATATATAAATTACGTGTCACGATGTTTGTCCGGGGTAAACTCCTAAACTAAGGAACCGATTTTAATGAAATTTTGCACACTGTGTGCAGTTTGGTCCAACTTGAGAGATAGGATAGTTTTTATCTCAATTTATTGTCACAATATTGTTTTATTGCAATTATTTGTTAATTACAGACCTTTATTAAAGTTGCTCCAAAATATCTGTGAGTTCCATTAATTTAATTGTTGCCAAAAAAAAAAAAAAAAATACGAGTTCATTTTCTTTCGACATAAAAATAAATACATTTAATCAAACGTGAACGTTAAAAAATTATAAAAAGTTAAATTATGCATCTCACGAAAATTGACGTCATAATCAATTTAAAGATTTTATACACATTGATAAAGTACTAGCCAGTACTAGCTAATGTAGTTCTATCATAGATATAGTAATATATATAGATCTCTCATCCCCATGTTATCGTACAAAGATTTTTGATGCCGAAAAAAAAAAAAAAAAAAAAAAAAAGCTTTGGAAACAGCCATTAAGTGGTATTGAAAAAAAAGAAAGAAAGAAAGAAAGAAAAGAAAGAAAGAAATATGAATTTGAAACTGTATCTGGAGTCTTCCATTCCCCTTTAGCAAATAAATTATTCATAAATTTTATTTGCTAAAATATTAGTATGTATTCCCGTGTGTATTCACTCGGGGAAAGACGGCCATATTTTGGTAAAAACGTCGTCTTTTCCCAAATGAAAAGGAATAACTTTTTTCTCCCCAATGATCACTCTATTCTATATATGCTATACTATATCTATGAGTTCTATACGCAAGCGAAGTGTGACTCACTGACCGTCTGTGCAGCCAAGAAAAAGATTTCCTATGTTAATTGCCCACTGGATTTTTTGTAAGAAATTATTAAAAATCGAGGAAATTTATTTCCCGATTTTAATCCTTATATTTGGGTATAGATATGTATTAGTTATCGCGGGTGTTAGATTGAATTATTTTGCTGTCAAATTGACAAAATTTTAATTTTAAATTTCAAAACTCAGTCGCCCTTGGCTTTTATTATTATTATTATTATTATTTGGCGATCAAAAGCGTAACACGAAAATATACATGCCAGATGTATGCATTGTACGAAATGTAATATGTATTATTCATTGTACATATGTATGACATGTAATATGTATTGTACGAAATATTGTTTCATATTATTCATTACTCTTTTAATATAAGTTGTTAAAATAACCATGATTTTTGAAAAAAATTAAATATTTTCGCCAGATAATTTGGCGATATTCTTTTTTTTTTTTTCGCCAAGGATGACAGAAATGAAATCTATTCCGCTGCAAAATATTAGTATCTTACATCAGATATTTTATTTAGACATTTGAAAACAAATTTGACTTCAAACTGTGATAGAATATTTATCATTTTCCTTTTAATTAGTATATTATTAGTATATTAAAATTTAAAAGCATGGCACATAAAAAGTTTTTTTTTTTTTTTTTTTTTTCTTTTTTAATCTTATAATTATTCTTATCTTAATCCTCAATGTTTCCCATCTTTATTAACTTGAATTTACTATTAAACTTTTAACATACTCAAAAACTTCTCATCACTTCGTTAAAATACACTAAACTTTTCCAAAATCTTTTTCTATTTAAAATGATACATGTATTTACTTTAAATGTCCAATATTTCATAAGATTTCCAATTTTAAAGTTTTAAAATATTTATCAAATTTACTTATTTTTCTGGTTTAGCCTTATTGTTTTCCTTTTTATAACTACAGCTGTTGCCCTCTTTAAAATATTTAAAATGATGAGGTCATTTTATAGTAAAATTATCCATTATAGCATATATTATATTTCACTCCTCCATAAAAATTGATTTTAAAATCGTCTGTTTCTTTTATACTTTTATTTTAATAGAATTTAATTTATATATTAGTCATTTTAGCAATTTTATCCAAAGTAGCATTAGAAATAATATATATCACTTCTCCATTAAAATTTATAGGACCCTACAATAAAATTAATTTGTGCTTAATATCAACACTACGAAAATTTTTATCAATCGCTTCCAAATTTTGACCTAAGTTTCAAATCTCAACCCTGTGGGTTTTTACATCGGCTACAACGTTTTCGTCTTTGTTCGTAAATAATAATTTGACTGTACTAAATAGTTTACAGCCGTATAATTCAACGTATAACTTAGTCACAGCAACGCGTGGCCGGGTCTGCTAGTATCTATATATATTTCAATTTTAATTTTTAACACTTTCCAATAAAGTGGAAAAGTGTTTATGACTTCGGTTTGTCTGTGCGTCTGTCTGTCCGCGTTCTAACTCCCGTAAATATTGATGGAATGTCTAGAAACTGATATATGTTATTCAAGTTCCTTATAGGATGTTCCCTACTGAAAATGGAACCACTGGTTTGTATACAGGGATATCCGAAATTATTCCAAAGAATTGCGTTATACAAGCATGGGCGGCGAGCCATAAGGCAAGAGGGGGCGCCTGCCCCCATTAAATTTCAAGTGCAGGAGCGACGCCCCCTCTAAAATCACGGAGGATGATCAACGTTTGTTGCAGTTTTCTGAAACTGTATTTAGAGTATTTTCATGTATTCTTTCAATATTTCGAATTTTAAATTGTTCCTAAAGTTTCCCTGCAACAATATTATTTCTTGTTCTGTACATTTTATTAGCTGATTCATTAGCCATAAATATATACATATATATATATAATTTATGTTCATAACACCTATAGCCGATTGAAATATTTACAGACGTTTTAAATTTATTTTGATGATTAGGATTTGAAAATTATGAAATTGACATTCCATGGGAAACCTTCATTTAATTTAGAGCTTTAGAAACTGCAGAGTATTTCCAATGTAAGTTTTAAAAATTTTTAAAGACTTTAAAACACCGAACTTAATTTAAAAGCATCTAAAAATTCGTTTGCTATCTGAGACAAATTTAATGTAAAATAAACTTTGAATGAAAGTAAATTTTTAAAATTTTGATTTACGTATTTTCTGAACCATATTACGGACTAAGGAGTTTTGATTTTAAAGATAATAGATGGGAGGTACTTAGTTCGAATCTAGGTCACGCTCATCGGCTTCTTCGTTGGGAGTTTTCCATGATTATCTCTCAAACTCGAGGGAATATAGGCTAAGACGACTTAGCAAACCCCTACGAATGCATTCCATCCTGGCTTGATCCTCTTTACACAGACACACACATGCACCCCCCCCCCCTTAAAAAAACAGAAATAAAACCCAATATTATCATAGTTTTAAAACACGAGACCATAGATAATGTCGATGGATATATGCCTAAAAAGAAGCGTAGTTCAATATTATAATATTTTAATTAGAAACGTTAAAAAAAAAAAAGAAGGTAAGTCAATTGTTTTTCAATATAGAAAAGCAATTAATATTCTTTTTATATAGCATTACAAGGACTTTCTCTAGGAAGGACAAGAAATGCTCCACCTCCTAATCTTGGGAAAAATTCCGCAAACTTATCAAAATTACAAACCTAGTTCTGACTTCCTTTAGAAATTCGTTTTCTTCTTTTTTGAAAAAGTCTAGAAAAACTATGAAATTGGCAGGCAAAACCCGAAAATAAGTTGGTAAAAATATATAATTTTTTTCTTTTTTTCTTCTTTTTCTTTTCTTTCTTTTTTGTTTTTCTTTCAGAAAATTAGTGGAAAGAACAAGTTACATGAGTTGAAACCGAAAATTGAAAACCGATAATCTTACGAATGATATTTCTAAGCGATGGACCTGGTCACACTACACTCTTAACTTTTAAAAAAGAAGGGCGGTCCAGTTAAAAATAAAAAGTAGAGGGGGGTGTTAAGGCCGATTAGACTATGCGAGTGTTTTAGTCATGGCTGGAGTGCTCTTTGTGAGGTCTTTTCTAGGGGTGAAATAAAAGTTTTGTAGAAAGCTACAGAAAACTTCAAACGACTAGACTGATGAGCGCAACCTTGGTTAGAACAGAACCAAGCACCTACGAAATCTACCAGCTTCAAAAGCAAAGCCTCTAGGCTACAAATGATGTGAAAGGTTGGTGTTCATCCAGAATTCTTAGAATATCATACAAAAACTAAGCGTATTTAAAATCTGATTTTTTTTTTTTTTTTTAATAGGAATATAAAAACAGATAGGAACTATTACATATAGTAAGAGAAAGAGAAATATTTTCTGTATTTCATAAATTGACACTAATCTATATATATATAAATGAATGTTTGTCTCTATGTCCTTTATAAAATCGCAAACGGCTTGACCGATTTCGATCATTCTTTTTTTGTTTTTTTCCTTATACGTCAGGGATGTTTTAGGGAAAAAAAATTGGAAAAAATCAAAAATTTGAAAAATTTGAAAGAAGATATTAAATAAAAACTCCATTTTAACTTTAAAATGATTAAAAAGAAAAATATATTTGATGCCAAAAAAAAAAAAAAAAAAAATTCACGTTTATTTATTCTTTTCCGGAAATAAAATATTTTTAATTTCGCATGATAAATAATAAAAATTAGAAAAAAAATTAATTGCCGAAACGTCAGTGGAGGCCCTCTGTTGAGACTCAAAACGGTTTTGGGCTGTGTCTGTCTGTCGCGCGATAGCGGCCGCAAAAATAGCGCTATTGACTTGAAATTTGGTACACATGTTCATGAGCCCCACGAAATCAGCTGTATAGTTTTGGGTGTGTATTCCATTTGTAATTCGTGTACAGGGACACGCCAAAGTTTTTCTTATCATTACGGCCTATAGGAGGAATTTGTATGTACCGCGATAGCGGCCACAAAAATCACGCTATTGACTTGCAATTTGGTACACATGTTCATGAGCCCAACGGAATCAGCTATATAGTTTTAGGTGTGTATTCCATTTGTAGTTCGTGTACAGGGACACGCAAAAGATTTTCTATCATTACGGCCTATGGGAAGAATTTGTATGTACCGCAATAGCCACCGCAAAAATCAAGCTATTGACTTCCAATTTTTGCCGAAACGTCTGTGGAGGCCCTCTGTTGAGACTCAAAAGGATTTTGGGTTCCGTCTGTCCGTCCGTCTATCTGTCTGTCGTGCGATAGCGGCCGCAAAAATCACACTATTGACTTGAAATTTTGTACACATATTCATGATCTCCACGAAATTAGCTGTGTAGTTTTGGGTGTGCATTCCATTTGTAGTTCGTGTACAGGGACACGCCAAAGTTTTTTATCATTACGGCCTATGGGAAGAATTTGTATGTACCGCGATAGCGGCCCCAAAAATAACGCTATTGACTTGCAATTTTGTACACATATTCATGAGCCCAACGGAATTAGCTGTATAGGGTTAGGTGTGTATTCCATTTGTTGTTCGTGTACAGGGACACGCCAAAATTGTTCTTATCCTCACAGCCTATGGGAAGAATTTGTATGTACCGCGATAGCGGCCGCCAAAATCCTTCGATTGACTTGCAAATTGGCGCACACGTTCCAGCTTTGCATATAAGTAGCTGTATAATTTTTATTGCTATATTTTTTATAAACTGTGTATAGGGACACGCCAAAATTCTTAACATTACGGCGTATGGGGTGAATTTCGTTTAAACGCATTTTAATATCATTACTTTGCAATGAAGAAAATGAAACTAGAGTACGTGAGTAAGATGCTTAAACTTATGTTGTTTGAAGAAAATATGTGCTCTTAAGCTTTCTAATTAATGTACAGGACCTTACAAAAGTGTTCTGACAATGTCACTTAGTCATCCAAACGATGCTAAATTTGGAACAATTATTAATTTTAAACGCAAAATAAGCTGAATAGTTTTTACTGGTGTATACAATGTTTATGGTTCGTTTACAAAGACACGAAAGAATTTCGTAACATTAGAGCCTATGGCCAATTTTTTAATTTAAGCACGCAATTTAATGCGTTTATGCTGAATTGAACTTAATAAAGTTAACATACATTATAAAATGCTTAAAATCATGTTTACTCTAAAAAACGGTTATGTATAGACTAAATAATTTATGGGACCACACAAAGTAATTCCGAGTATGTACTGTAATCATCCAAATGATGTCAAATTAGTTTGAAAAATTAATGAGTTATAATTAATTTGGTTTATTCTTATTATTGGCGTTTATAATGATTGTGGCTACTTTTTCAGGATACATAAAGGGATTTCGTACTATTACGGTCTATAGTCGGTATTTCTTAAAAGTGAATTTTAACATGGTTACACCCCATCAAATATAATGAAATTTTATTAGAATTTTAAAAGCATGTTTTCCTGTTGAAAATTGTGGGCATAGAATTGATAATTAGTTTAAAGGTTACGCAAAATATTTCCGATATGCTATGTAATTTTTTTTGTATGAAATTTGGTATTTATGAATTTCAGGGAAATAATACAAGACCGTCGTTTATTAAGAATACATATTGTTGCGTACTTGGGGGTTCGTAAGTTGTCCGAGAATGAAAGGCGAAACTTGCAAAAATTCAGTGATTTATTCACAGAAAGTTCCAGAAAAATACAGGTCTATAAACCAAGTATCAGCTTCAATTCAACCAGTAAACATAGCTTAAACAACAGACGTTAACAGAAAAACAACAGTACAAACTGTTTAGCAATAACTCATAACGCAAGTCTCATTCAAAGAGGCTCAAAGCAAAGCAAGCATTTGACGAAACTGACACAGATCTGAGATTGGCCGCCTTCGCTAAAAAAAGGCTCCTTTTATACTATTCTGTCGTGCACAGACTGTTCTGGAAAATTATCGTATCTCATCAGCCAATGAGATTAGAGCTTCCATATTTGGTATATCCCTAATAAGGATTTTCTCGCCAAGGTCGCCAAAAAAATCGCCAATGAGGGAAACAGTCGCCAAATTTGGCGCCTAATCCCTTTCCCCCTTATATGGTGCTTTTTAATGCGTTTTAAAAGAAAAATTAGGCTATTTTTACGCTAAAACGACTATAAATGCACAAAATTAGCATTTTATCGACTTACTAAGTCTCTTTGAAAAAATTTATACAAAAATAAATACAATTATTTACAATTCCGTAACACTTTATATGATATACAAATAGGTATACAAAGAGAGATACAACGGGGGGTTGAGGGGGGCTGCCGCCCCCCTCAGGAATGTATTTGATTTTGGTAATAAGTCGATCGAATCAATATATACTATTATATAATAAGGAATAAATAAAAATGACCTATTGAAAAATGTCTCATGCAAATAGGACGTTGAGGCTCCTGATCTGCAGATCCACTAGTATACTATGAAAATATTCGCGTGTAAATAAATATTTTCATAGAGATACTTGGTATTAGCTTAAAAGTTTTATTTAATTGAGTAGTACTTACTTTTCTTCTCTACAGTAAAACAAAATTCTTCGTTTTAATTGATACTTTATATTCAACTTATAAAGGTTCTTTTATGTTTTCACCTTGATTGTAAATAGTAATAATTTCGAATTTATTAGAATTTTTTAAAAAAAATTTTTTATTTTGCATATATCGTAATTTTTTTTTTTTTTTTTTTTTTTTTTTTGTATGGAACAGCTTTAGTTTGGAAAAATTTGAAATTTGGCACCGAAGTACCTCGGACTTTTCTCGCCAAGGTCCTTAATTGCAAAGTTGAGATAGCCAATTCAATTCATCGCAAAAATGGCTTAAAATACTTAAAGTCACCAAAGGGGTCCCATACTAAAACTGTGCTTTTTGTATTTATTTATTTATAATATTTTCTATTAAAGACTTCTGTGGTCACGAAATTTGGTGCGTAAATTGTTTGTATGCATCCGGCCCTTATTGTAACTGGATTTCACAAAATTCGAAATCCCCCCCCCCCTCTTCTCGGAGTCGGAGGGCAATAAACATGTGTAAAAACATGTTTTTTCGTTTGAATTCGTCTTAAATTATCTTAGATTGGCGAATTTTGGTGTGTGGATATTGATTAAGTGTACGCATTATGTACATTAGTGGGAATTTGCAAAACTTCGAACTCACCCGCTGAGGAAGGTTAAGTAAGAAGTGGGTAAGTTGCTGCCGAAGGCAGTGGGGACCCAGATTCCTCACGTTGCGAGCGAGAAAAACCTCTACCAATCACAGTGAGAACTTAGGTTATTAATAAAGATATGGGATTTTGACAACTCATTTAAGTTTAATGTCCAGCGAAGCGGGCAAAGCTTGCTAGTCTTAAAATAAAAATTTAAACGGATTTAACAACATTGTATATTGAATGATGTAATCTGCACTTTAAAGAATTTGAGCCCATAGGGCATAGTGATAAAGAATTTTTCGTTGTCTCCCTGTATAAGAACTATACGTGCTAGATTCACCAAAATTTATTCACTTCGTACAACAGTGACTTATAGCATGTGTATGAATTTTCAGATCAACTGAATAAGGAACTATATTTTCAAAATTTTCAACTGAATAAACTGAATAATCAACTATTTAAACTGCTACTGCAGTTTAAAGAATTTGAAGAATGGGCCCATATAAACCATAACGATAAAGAATTTTTACTTTCTTCTATCTATATTAATAAAATCAGACTTTTGTCTGTAAATTTGACCGAATCGAAAAATTTTGCGATATCTTCACGTTTCACACCCCATGAAAGCCGAAAATGACTTCAGAAAATTTTGCCTGTGTGTGTGTCATCGTGTCCGTATGTCGCTTTTTTTGTCCGGGCATCACTTGAAATAAAATGAAATATTTTTAATTTCACGTGAATAATAATAAAAATTAGAGAGAAAAATACCTACAAAAGTTGATGATTTTTTTTTTTTTTTTTTTTTTTTAATGAGGAATTTGCACGTTGATAAATAATTTTCATAGAGGTATTTAATATTAGTTTAATATTTTTATTTAATTAAGCAGTACTTTTCCTTCCTGTAGTAAAACAAAATTTTTTGTTATTATTATGTATCTTATGAAGGTTTTTTTATGTTCTCCCATTAATTGTAAATGATTATAATTTGGATTTTATTAAAATTTTTATTTTTATTTTGTAAATATCAGAAAAGATTTTTTATTTTATTTTATTATTTTATTTTATTTATTTATTTATTTTGTGTATGGACCAGCTTTAGTATTGGATCCCTTTGGCAAAATTTGAAATTCGGAACCGACGTAGCTCGGACGTTTTTCGCCAAGATCTTTAATTGCACAATTGAGATAGCCAATTCAGTTCATCGCAAAAATGGCTTAAAATATTTAAAGTCACCAATGGATTTCCATACTAAAGCTGTGCGTTTTGCATTTATTTATTTATAATATTTTCTATTAAATACTCCTGTGGTCACGAAATTTGGTGCTTAAATTGTTTGTTTCCATCCGGCACTTATTGTAACTGGATTTCACGAAATTCGATTCCCCCCTCCCCCTTCTCGGAGTCGGAGGGCAATAAACGGTATAACTTCAGTATAACCCAACAGCTGAATTTGGCGATTTTTCTTTGGCGCCGTTTTGAAGGATAACAATGTTATTCTGGACTGTTTTGCGATATAATATGGCAGCCTAATATGTTGTTTATTTTGGATTTAAGATTTTATGTTTTATGATTTAGATTATGATTTTATCATTTATCATATATGATTTATGATTTAGCCATAATCGCCAACAAAAAAAATCGCCAAATATCGTTGTGGGGTTATACTGAAGTTGTTCCCAATAAACATGTGTAAGAACATGTTTTTCCGTTTGAATTCGCTTTGAATTATCTTAGAATGGCGAATTTTGGTGTGCGGATATTGATAAAGTGTACCATTATGTACATTAGTGTTATTTTTCAAAACTTCGAACTCACCGCTGAGGAAGGGGAAGTAAAAAGTGAGTAAGTTGTGCCGAAGACAGTGGAGACCCAGAGTCCTTAATTTGCGAGCGAGAAAACCTCTACCAATCACTGCGAGAACTTAGGTTATTAATAAAGACATGGGATTTTGACAACTCATTTAAGTTTAATGTCCAGCGAAGCGGGCAAAACCTGCTAGTATGTAATATAGAGAAAGTCTTGGATTAGTGAAAATTGTCAAACTCCGGTTTTCGATGGGTTTGCACGTTTTGGGATGTCCTGAACACGATTTTTTCTCTTTTTTTCGTGCGGGTCGGGTTTGGTTTTCAACAAGTCGGGTCGACTTGAGAACACCTTTCAAAATATTTTTTACAATTATAAACAAACATTTATAGGCATGTTTACAACTATGTAACTAATTTAAACATTCTGCACGTACTAGACATGTATCGGTTGGTTGTTTGGTTGGAGGATTTAAGGCCGATTGAGTCCAGATGTATCTTAGGCCTATAGGGGGATTGCCCTCCGTTTGAGTATTTCTAAGGGGTCCTAGCCCGTATTTATGCGTGTTTCGGAGGAAACCACGGAAAACTCCGAACGGCTAGGTCGATGAGCGCGACCTGGGACACCCGACACCTCCCATCTACCAGCTTCGAGCGCAGAACCGCTCGGCCGCTGGTGGCCAGACATGAACCGGAGCTCCCTATTCATATCCGCTAGAAAAATAGATCCGTATTTGTATCTAGATCTGTTTTCTTTTCTTCAACGGAACTAATATGTATCTTTTGTAGAAATTGTATGAAAATTAGAAAAGTATTATAAATCTTTCTCGACTGTTGTTAATATATAAATTAAATAAATACAGTATAACCTCGTATTTACATCCTGGAAACTGAAAAGATTTCACAGTTTACAAGTTTTTTTTTTTTTTTTTTTACTTTTTTTTATATTCAGTAGAAGAAAGTATTAGATTCGTAAAAATTTTCAATTTCCGGTTTTTGATGAATTTGCACGTTTTGAGAGTCCCGAATACGATTTGACTTTTTCTAGAAAATAACAGTCTGTGTCTCTGTATGTGTGTGCCAAAACTTTTGTGGCGACTGTATCTCTGGAACTACTGCACATAATTGCATATAAATTTGTAAATAAATGCGCCTTGACATAAATTAGTTATTAACAACTTTTGGTGCCCATCGCTCAACAGATAGCGCTGCTATACAGTGATTTCCACAATTTAAGGGAATGCTATATCTCAGGAACTACTGCAGAGAATTGCATATAAATTTATATGTAGATGCACCTTGACATAACCTAGTCCCTATCAACTTTTTATGTCAATTTCTCAAAAGGTGGCGCTGCTATACAGGGATTTCCACAGTTGAAGGAAAGGCTATATTTCAGGAACTACTATACGAAATCGCACATAAATGTATAAGTGGATGTACTATGATATAAATTATTGTCTTTCCACTTTTGGTACCAATAATTCAATAGGTGGCGGTGTTATACAACGATTTCCATAATTTAAGGGAAAGAGAAATCTCAGGTTCTATTGTGTGTAATTAAAAAAAAAAAAATGATGTGTGAAAAGACCATTATCAGACATTATGCTGATTCAATTTGGATGCATATCGGCCAATAGGTGGCGCTGCTGTCCTGCAATTTCCCCCGAGAACGGAAAAGCTATATATCAACTTCTATGGTGTATAACTGTACAAAATTTGATAAGTGAAATAACCATTATGAAAACGCATTTTTTAATATACAATTTATGGAGAATAAAACTGGCTTTCTTTGTATAATGTAATTTTTCTCTAAGATGAAAATCGTCTGCATTCATTATGGCAGGTAATTTTGATAAATAATAGCTTTAAAAGTCTTTAAAAAAGCGTCTTCATAATAGTTACCTCATACATCGGGTTTCGTACTGTTATATGCCTGTGGTGATTAATTAAAACTTTTATGATTTTTTTTTTTTTTTTATCCGACCACATAATCCCATCAACAAATTGCGTTGTTTAAATACTAAAATATCTGCAATAACCCAATTTTATTTTCAAATAAATTCCAGTTATACCAATCTTATTTAACTATCAATTTATCATTATTATTCATTTATCTTTATTCATACATATATCTATTTTATTATTATATATCTTTCAAACCTTTCAAATCTTATCCTTCAACCTAGAAAAACATTAATTCAATCTATACACATTTATCTAAATTGAAAAACAAATCATAGACACAAAATACAGTATTACTTATCAAATATATCATTTATTTTTTAATTGGTAAAATGACTGGTATATATATATCATTACTCAACTTATCATTCTCACTTAAATAGGATGTTTGCCACAAATAAAAATTGAATAATAGCCACTTACCCTTAAACAGATGCGGCACTTTCGGAAATATTGTTCTTAGATATCCGTATAATCCATAGTATATATTAGCACTGTTCACACATATTAACAGTTCACACATGTAATTTATGAAGTCCACACTCATGGAAATTGTCATTAATATAATTATTACACACGGAGATTTTTGCGACAGCATACGTTATTCAAAGCAATCAACACATACGAAGATTATTAGAAACTTATATATATATTTTTTTCGACACACGAAGTTCTTTGAGTGCACTTACAATATTTATTTTTTTTATTTGAAGGATCTAATTATGTCACACGCAAACAAAAAATCGTTGAGTCCCCACATATGCACAATTTTCATCGATAAAGAACATTTCCTTTTTTCAATCACCGTTCATGTTGCATAAGGTATGAGGGATCCTCCAAAACAATAGACTCTTCGAATATAAGAGGACTGTTACTATTGTAATTCCAGGAGCATATTCATCAAAAGCACAAATTATCAATTTCGACTAAATGGAGATTCATCTTTTTCTTCTTTAGATAAGGAACACTTCTTTTCGCATCACAGATCATATTGCATATTTCATAAAATAAACTACTTCTTTGCTCCATTTCGAGGTATGAGGGATCCTCCAAAACAATAGCCTCTTCGGATATATGAAGACTGTTAAAATTATATTTCCAGTAGCATATTTATCAAAGGCAAAAATTATCAATTTCGACTAAATAGAGATTCATCTTTTTCTTCTTTTTTAACATTCTTCAAGCACGACCGCTTAGAGCATCCGGGGAATTTTTTTTAATAATATTTTTCACTCATCACAAATCTTCGAGATCTTATATCCATACCTTCTTTTTTTCTTCTGGTCAATCTATATTATTTTAGACTCCTTGAGAGGGGCTGAACCTCTTTTTTTTTTTTATTATTATTCTTATTTTTTATATTTTTATTGGTAGCTTGCTTCACCAATAGCTAAGCATCTCATTAGAAATTTCCCTCTCTCTCACACACTTCTTTGAATTTTGCGTTCGCACCTCCGAGGACCGGACGATGGTTTTTACAGCCTAACATCCCCTGCAGCATCATTTTCCTTCCTTCTCAGAGCTCTGTTCTCTCTATGGGGTGGTCCAAGTTCCTCTCTTTTATTCAAGTAAACAGGATAATAGAATAATAGTTTTATTGCTTTATGTTTTAAAAGCGTCCATTTTCCCATGCACATAAAATAACGGAAGGAAGAAAAGATTTGTCACCAACCCATCTGTTATATATATAACATCTAATATAATTATTTATGCTGGTAAGTGGCTATCAGTGGCACTTTACATGATATGGGAATTAGGATATTTCCCATATTATTATCCCCCGTCACATAAGTATAAGAAAAATGTAATATCATAGAAAATACATCTTGATAGCATAACAAAACATTAATGAACCATGTCTAGTATACTATAATAATATACTTTGTTTGGATAGATATACTTACATACAAAATTGCTTGACTAAAAAAACATAAATCATAATACCTGTTTTATATCTACATAATTTCTTATAAAATAAACATAAAATAATAATAATACTTTGTTTACATATATGTACATAGTTTAATTTACTTGAAATATAAGTGGCAATATTCAATCCGGTTTGTGGCAAACAATTATTCTCTCTTATTCTAAATTCATACTTTCTCGTTATTGCCATGTTTAACAATCGAAGAAAAGAGGAAAGGAAATGGATATGATATGATCTGATATGATATGCTATGATATGATATGACATGATATGATATGATATGATATGATATGATATGCTCATAACTAGAATTTTAGGCAAAGAGGGTATTAGACTTAAATTATCTTTTTAAATTAGTATTGCAGTCTATATTTCTATCTATTTTAATTCTTATTATTGCTCCTACCCTAAATGTAACTCCTACTGCCTACTTATGCTACCGACGAAAGAGTCTGTTAGTCCGGACCATTTATATCGTCCAGCATTTTCTTGTCTAACCAAAAACATCGCTAAGACAGGATTTTTTTTTTTTTTTTTTTTTTTTTTTTTTTTGAAATAAACAAATACATATATATTTATATATATATATTAATGTTTCTTTGTATCTAGTTAATCCCTTCTTAAATATCCTGTTTATTTCTACTGTGATTTTATTAATCTTTCTCTATGTATTCCCTTCATTCATCCTTTGTGGCTAATTCCCGATTCAATTAGCGAGGCCTTCCAGGGTTAGCCTATCTGCCGCCATTGCCCGCAATATTGGCATTTAGAGCTTCCTTGGCACTAATTGAACAAGGCTCAGCCTTTAGAACAATAAAAAAAAAATATCATATTAGAGTTTTTTTTTTTTTTTTTTTTTTTTTTATGTGTAATTATCTATTGGATTATTTATTAAGATTGTAGATTACCTAATAATTCCGGTTTTCGATGACTTGTTCTAAAATGACCGCAGTAGACATTCCGTATTCTCTTTATACCTTTTATTTGGTATATATAATTTTTATTACTTCTTCATTCATCATAGTTTAGACTGCATTGAAGTTTACCCTGTATTCTCGTTACCGTCTTTCTGCCTGAGGCGTAACCTTTGTCTCTCACGCTGTTTTATTTATTTTTTTTTAACTGAGTTTATCAATTATTTTCCTATCCAAGGCACTATGCGCATTTTTTTTTTTTTTTTTTTTTTTTTAATCGTTTGTTCTATCTAACTGTGGTGCCTCTTTTAACCTAAAATAGACTAGTAACTGTTCCTTTTATACATGTATCGCTACGATTGAAAGATTCTACACTTCCTAGCGATTCTTTTCACTTCCCCATCGCGATCAACCACTCGTTTGAGCATCTCCTCTTCGCTCTAAAATTTTCTCTTGTATCTTCCGGTGTCGTGAGCCCTGGGGGTTGAGAGAGTGTTTTACGTGATTGAATCTCTCCTTCTAACGTATTGTATCCTTACTGAGTATTTCTCCATCAATTTTCTCCATCTAATCTCATTTTTACGTACAATCTGTATACGCGTGTTTTTATGTGTATAGATTCACGAACCCATATATTTACACGTATCTATCTACATTATTTTGATTATTTCGATATGCATAATAATATATGTATAATTATCGAAAAATATACTTTCTTGGATACATTTACAAACGTTTTAACCTAAAGTACAATATTTACAATTCTCATTTTCTTTCTTTCTTTCTTTTTTTTTTTTTTTTTTTTTTTTTTGTAATTCGCCTTTACAATTAATTTTGATTTTCTATTATTCTTTTCTGCGTAAATAAACTTATTTCCATTTTACACTCTTGTAATTATTGCTTATTCTCTTCATTATCCCTCAAAAAATTATCGCTTGGAATTTTAAACAGCTTTGTAATGTGCCGTTTTATTTTTTTGCCCATTGGGTCGTCTTTAGGCGTCAAAAGCATATTATTATTTCGCAGCTTTCTTGAGATCAAAAATGGTCCCGCAAATTTAGGTTGTAATGCTCCTGTTTTACCCATTAATTTTAAATACACTTCATCATTTAAATCTAGTTCAACATCTTTCTTTGTAAGATTTATTTTATCATATTCATTGAGTGTTTGTCTTGCGTTTTCTTGAGCAATTTTTCGAACTTCATTAATATTATAATTCAATTCTTTTACATACTGACTTATATTTGTCATTCGTGGTTGTTCAAAATTATTAAAGGGGTTACGTATTTCCCTTCCCAAAAATAGTAGTGCGGGGGTGTACTCTGTCGATCGATGTTGCTGTGTATTATACGCGAGTTTAAAAAAATTTAGTTGTACATCCCAGTCAAAAGACTTATTACATATCGATGCAATTGAATTTTTCATAGTTCTGTGTACACGTTCTATTAAAGCATTGCTCCTCGGTAAATATGGGCTACTGTGTCTAATTTCGATATTTAATGATGTTAAATATTCTTTAAATAATTTACTTTTGAAATATGGTCCATTGTCCATTTGTAAAGTTTGGCATAAGCCAAATCTTCCAAAATAGTTATTAAAGCACGATATAATCGATTCTGTATTCGTATTTGGCAAAGCAAAAGTTTCTAAAAAGCGTGAAAAACTATCAATTACCGTGAGGACGAATCTATTCTTTTTATATGATAATGGTAGAGGTCCTACAATGTCGCATTGTAAATAAGAACCTGGTGGGTCATTTCTTTCAATTTTGGTTAATTTAGGGTCACAAGTCGGTCTGCTTTTAAATGTATTACAATTTATGCATTTAGCTACATAATATTTAATTGTATTATACATGCCAATCCAATAAAATCTGGTTTTTATGGTATGATACGTTTTCGCGAAACCAAAATGGGGCTTATGTCCCACTTCCATTATTCTTTGCCTTAATCTATATGGTGCTATATAAATTGGATTATCATACTGGTTTTCTTTATCCTTTAATACCAATATTTCATTATCAATTAAATGATATTTCTTTTTTAATTTGATACTCGTATCATTAATTAGCGCTTGTCTTATTTTACTAATCTGTGTGTCCTTATGCTGCTCTTTTTTTATATTTTCTCTTGTTAGACCTTTTTCCACCGTAAAAATATCTATTTCCCTGGCCTGTTGGTAGGTTAAAGTATTTATATGTCGACTCATGAAATCCGCAGGATTATTTTTTCCTTTTATAAACCTAATCGAATAATCAAAATTTTGGATATTAAAAATCCAACGATTAATTAAATCTGATTGGTGTTCCAGACTTATATTATACGTTAGTGCTTTACTATCTGTCCAAATATTTATTTTTTTCCCTAATATTAAATGTTTGAAGAACATCAAAGAATCGTGAATACTAAGCAATTCTAACTTCATCGCTGGGTATTTACATTCAGTCTGTTTTAATTTTCTGGCAAAATATTCAATTGGAATTAATTCACCTTGATCATTCTTTTGTGCTAAAATGCCGCAGAGTGCAATTTTTGAGGCATCACTTATAAGATAAAATTCTTTTTTAAAATCTGGAGGTTTTAACGTTGGATTATGTATGATTGCCTCTTGTATTTTCCTAAATGCATTTTCTTCTATCTCCGTCCATCTAAATTTCTTATCATTCCTCGTTAATTCCGTGAGTGGGTATATGATTTCGGAATAGTTGTGAATTAGTGTTTTAAAAAAATTTGTAAAACCGATTAGGGATTGTACGCCTTTCTTGTTCTTGGGTCGTTTAAGATTTTTTGCTTTAGTTATATTATCCTCGGATGGCGAATATCCATTTTTATCAATTTTATAACCCAAAAATTCTATTTTTTCTTTCATAATTTGTGCCTTTCTTGGGTCAATCGTTAAATTATTTTCTTTTAAAGTTTGTAATACCTGTTCTAATATTTCTAGCATTTCCTCCTGTGAATTTGCCGCCAAAATAATATCGTCGATATAGTACTGAACTTTACTTTTATCAAATTTTCCCAGTACTGTGTCCATTAATTCCGAAAAGTATATAGAACTTAATTTATTCCCAAAACATAAGCGGTTGGATTCGAAAAGTCCAAACTCCGTAATAAATGCAAATTTCTGCCTGTCTTCAGGCCGTAAATTAATCTGAAAAAATGCGCTATGGAAATCTAAAGTCGTATAATACTGTTTTCCGCTAATGGAATGTAAAATATTTCTCAATTGCGGTAAAGGATAAGGTTTATTTTCAATTATCTCATTAATTAAACGAAAATCAATGGCCGCTCTCATCCTAATTTGGCCATTATTTGTATTTGGTATAGGCTTTTTTTTAACAAAAATTACAGGAAATGCGTAATTAGAGGTGGATTTTTGAATAATACCTGCCTCTAATAATTCGTCTATCTCCTTTTTCGCAGCTTCTCGGTAGTGTTCTGATATTTTATATGGACGAGATTGTATGGGATAATGATGTAAAAATTTAAATTCCGGCGTTACTAAAGAGGTTTGACCCAGAGTAGCATAACTTTTTGAGAATGCTTCTGCATTCTCTAGCAAAATTGTTTGTACTTGTGATTTCATTGGTTCACTTAAATGATCTAATTGGAAATCTTCTTTTTTTAATTGATTTATTCTTAATTGTTTGATTTCTTGTAACGACAATGCATTAATTTGTTCAGTATTCCAATCATTATTCTCAGAAATATCTTCCTCTATTATGAAATCTGTATCAATTTTTTCAATTTTAGTGTGTTTATTAATAGTGCATTTCTTGTCCGATTTGTTAGTAACAATTACCGATATATTATTATCTTTATCAACCGTATGAATTGATAAATCCATTCTAATATTATCCGTTTCTTTATATTGTTCTAACAGAATTGTCGTATCGGGTTCAATTTGCGATGCGCAATTCTACCCCAAAGATTTTCTTCAAACTCTTTCGTGCCTTATGTATCAATTCACATGCAATATTTTGACATGAAAAAACCCCTAACTCTTATCAAAAGCTTCTAAATCATACATATCATAATATATATATATCTATATATAATACTAAAACCATGAAAATATTTAATACACATACAAAATTCATTTAACTCCTGGAATTAAAGGCAGCCAATATACTAGCTGATATTATACCCCAAAATTTTTTTTTTTTTTTTTTTAACACCTGGAATTACGGCACCAAAAATATCGTCGATGAGGCCATGTGGTGATTAATTAAAACTTTTATGATTTTTTTTTTTTTTTTATCCGACCACATAATCCCATCAACAAATTGCGTTGTTTAAATACTAAAATATCTGCAATAACCCAATTTTATTTTCAAATAAATTCCAGTTATACCAATCTTATTTAACTATCAATTTATCATTATTATTCATTTATCTTTATTCATACATATATCTATTTTATTATTATATATCTTTCAAACCTTTCAAATCTTATCCTTCAACCTAGAAAAACATTAATTCAATCTATACACATTTATCTAAATTGAAAAACAAATCATAGACACAAAATACAGTATTACTTATCAAATATATCATTTATTTTTTAATTGGTAAAATGACTGGTATATATATATCATTACTCAACTTATCATTCTCACTTAAATAGGATGTTTGCCACAAATAAAAATTGAATAATAGCCACTTACCCTTAAACAGATGCGGCACTTTCGGAAATATTGTTCTTAGATATCCGTATAATCCATAGTATATATTAGCACTGTTCACACATATTAACAGTTCACACATGTAATTTATGAAGTCCACACTCATGGAAATTGTCATTAATATAATTATTACACACGGAGATTTTTGCGACAGCATACGTTATTCAAAGCAATCAACACATACGAAGATTATTAGAAACTTATATATATATTTTTTTCGACACACGAAGTTCTTTGAGTGCACTTACAATATTTATTTTTTTTATTTGAAGGATCTAATTATGTCACACGCAAACAAAAAATCGTTGAGTCCCCACATATGCACAATTTTCATCGATAAAGAACATTTCCTTTTTTCAATCACCGTTCATGTTGCATAAGGTATGAGGGATCCTCCAAAACAATAGACTCTTCGAATATAAGAGGACTGTTACTATTGTAATTCCAGGAGCATATTCATCAAAAGCACAAATTATCAATTTCGACTAAATGGAGATTCATCTTTTTCTTCTTTAGATAAGGAACACTTCTTTTCGCATCACAGATCATATTGCATATTTCATAAAATAAACTACTTCTTTGCTCCATTTCGAGGTATGAGGGATCCTCCAAAACAATAGCCTCTTCGGATATATGAAGACTGTTAAAATTATATTTCCAGTAGCATATTTATCCACATCCCGTTCTCAGTGAAAATTGTACTATAGCAGTGCCACTTATTGGCTGATAGGCATCCAAATTGAATCAGCGTAATGTCATATAATGGCTACACAGATACATGTCAAGTTTTGTTATACACAACAGAACCTGTGATATAGCCTTTCCTGAAAATGAGAAAGTCTGCGTATAACAGCACCACCTGTTGAGCAATTGACACAAAATTTAGTAGACGCTAACTTATGTCAAAGTGTATCTGCATATAAATTTATATACAAAATCGTGTAGTAGTTCCTGAGATATAGCCTTTCTTGAAATTGTGAAAATCGCGGTCCAGCAGCGCCACTTGTTAAGAAATTGACAACAAAAGTTGATAGGTACTAATTTAGGTCAAGGTACATTTGCATATAAATTTATATCCAGTTAAGTGTAGTAGTTCCCGAGATACAGTCGTACTTATTTTTTTCACGCAGACACACAAACAGACGCTGATTCAAATTGAATGCCTATTAGCCAACAGGTGGCGCTGCTACACAGCGATTTCAGCAATTTAAGGAAAGGCTATATCTCAAGAACTACTGCACAGAATTTCATATAAATTTGTATGTAGGTGCCCTTTAATATGTATTAGCGCCTGTCAACTTTTGGTGTAAACCGCTCAAAAGGTGGCGATTCTACACAGCGATTTCCACAATTACAAGAAAAGCTATATCTCAGGTTCTATTGTGTATCATCAAACAAAACTTAATATGTGAGAAGGCGATTATGAGATGCTGACTCAGTTTGAATGCTTGTCGACCAATAGGTGGCGCTGTTATACTGCAAATTTCATCGATAACAGGATGGCTATATCTCAACTTCTATGCCATATAACTGTACGAACCATGATATGTGAGATAACCATTATAAAAAGGCATTGTTTAAGAAGTTATTTATAGACGATAAAACTGTCTCTCTTTGGATATTTAGTGTTAGATTTCCCTAAGATGAAAATTATTTGCATTCATCACGTTAAACTTTTTAATAATAGTTTTTATAAATTATTCGCACTTAGTGAATTTGACAGAAAAATATAGAAGAATGTCTTGTGGTGGCCACAACATACTAGTTTTTTTTTTTTTTTTTTTTTTTTTTTTTAATTTACCAACTGTGTGACAATGAAAATTTATTTTATTTTATATCATGTTATATCATTTTACATTGTTTTGCATGATTTTTAGATGAATAAGTAATGTTGATTTATTTTTCGGGTTCGGGTCGCAAAAAATTCTCTGTTGCGGGTTCGGGTCGGTTTTCGGGTTGATGAAATTTTTTTTGTCGGGTTCGGGTTGATGAAAATTTTTTTGTCGGGTTCGGATCGGGTTTCGGGTTGATTTAAAACTTATCTGTCGGGCTCGGGTCGGGTTAATGTGCATTATTCTTATTATTATGCAAATCTATTGTCCTACCACCCTCTAAAATGAATATGCAAAAACATATACTACTACTAATAACAATAATTTGAGTTTATTTTGTTACTCTAAACTTTGAACATTTTTTTAAAATTACTTTTAATCGAAAAAAGTATTTTATTACTGTAAGAGTCTTAATAAGTAATAGCTAGAAAAATTAATTTTAATATAAAGCATGCTTAAATTATTATTTTCAATCAATTAATATATTTTGTTTTGTGTCATATCAATTAAATAAGTGTAAAATATGAAAAAAAAAATTAAAATTAAAATTACCGAAAACACATACAGTTTATTACTTTCAAATTATTATTAGGTAATAGCAAGAAAAAGTTGTTTTTATAATAATAAATTATTTTATTATTTAAGTAATTCAATTACACCTTTGTCGTATGGCATTTTTACAGCAATAGATTAAAAAAGGAAAAAGAATTATAAAATGTTTATCAATATGTGCATATTTTTCGTTACCCATCATACTATAGGTAGGGGATCTTAGGCAGTTATAAAAATTTAAACAGTCGGTTTTTTTTTTTACATTTCTACATGTTTTGAGTTGTGAGAAATCTAAAAATCATAAAACTGATATGGTTTATCCGTGTGTTTGTTAGTTAATTATTATGTGTACACAACATCGCAAGAACAATATATATATATATTATTAAAAATTTGTTATATATTAAGAATTTAAAAACTAATAAATTCTTATTATTGATTATAAAAATTAATTTTAATTTTAAGTAAAAATTTTAAAAAATTGAATTTTTATATTTGAATAAATAATTTTCTTTATATAGCTTTCAAAAGCATCTATTAACACGCACACTCACACATATATAGGTATATATACACTACACACATATATAATCATAAATCATTATTTTAACTCTTTAACTCATAATACATATGATTGATTTAGTTCATATAAATTTGGTTTATAAATATCAGTAATTATATATATATATATATTGAAAACCTTTTCAAACACACACACATATATATACATTTATGTATATTGTAAAGGCAGAGACTCCGACTCCAATATATCATTGAAAGAGACATTTCAGTACAAAGAAGCAGACAGTCTGGAGCCTAACGGCTCGCAGCGGAACATCTCTCCTTTGTAGAAAGGTATGTCCGTTTTCCCTTTGATGATCGTGGGAAGCCGCGTGCCTTGAGAACTTTCCCTTCGAGAGGAATTCAACGCGTCAGAGCCGATGATGGAATTTCGAGCGAATCAGGGCCTGCATCTGAGATTTTGTTTTTAGAAAAACACGCCCAATACGAACTGTAATTTTTACGATGAGAGACTAAAAACGACAGTTCACGTCGGAGTTTTGGAAAGGCAGGAATCCCAGAGCAGGTCGGGCTAGACCTCGGGAAAGGAACTGTTATTTTCTGGAGAAGACTGCAGAAGCGGTCTCTGACTGATGAAATCACTGTGGACTCTATCTGAAATTCCTTCCAGCCCTATACTGTACAACCCACTATCTTATTGAAAACCATTTCATATCGAGGAAATACAGCAAAATATGTAAATATTGTAAATTTCTAAAAATTAATCTAGTTCAATTAAAATTTGGAAAAAATATTAATTTCTTGTTCTGATTAGTCAAGTCAATAATTCTCTGCCACTCGCCAAGATACTACAATATTTTACCTAAAATAAAAATAATCTCATCTTAACTTTTTCTTACTTATAATATGGTCTGCAGATGTTAAGCGCCTGTAAAACTTGTTTATCCCACTCCACCCGTATTAAGCCGTGGTGGCCTCTGCTCCTCCTTAGTTTTGTTTGAGTTTCATTTGTTTGAACACTGCCTTTATTTCACATAGTTTTCATTTTTTATACTAAATATAAGTAATCATCACATTAAAACATTCTTACAAGCTTTTAAACGCACTTCAAAACTGAAAACGCATTTTTATTTATTTATTCTCCTTCAATAGATCTTCTTACGCGTGACTTTTTTTCCGCCAATCGATAGACCTAAATCTCAAAATCGAGCTTTCGTTATGATTACAATACTTGTACGTTCGGAAAGTAAAAAGCATATAAAAGTATTCGGTTAGTTGAAATTAATATTTTAAAAATAAATAAATTTTAATAAACAATTTTAATCTATTGTAACGTCATTTCATCAGAAATTTTTGATAATACAGGTTTACATCCATAAATGTATTTTCGTTTATGTTGAACATAAATAAGTAAATAAATAAATAAATAAACACGTTTCTTTCTTTCCTTTCATCTTTTTTTTTTGGTAACATAGTAACATTGTTTTTCTTAAAAAAAAACTTAAAGTTAAAATGGAGTTTTTAATTATTATCTTGTGAACTAATTATCTGATCGAGCTACACATTATGACGTTAGATAGATTTTATTCCGATCAATAAGAGTACGAAGTTTCGTAACTATCGGTTTAACGGTATACTTTGTACAGCTAATTAAATCCTTATATAACATTTCATCCATTTTATTAAAATAAAATCGCGGTCCAAATTCTGTTTTTTGAAGTGGCACCTGGTACAGTTCACACCTGACACAGTTCGAGAGGTCTCTTCCTTAATATTATATTGGATAGCATGACAATTATAGATTAGTTACCATGTGTATATTTTAATTAGAATAACAACAACAAAAAAAGTTTGTCATCAATGTTTAGTGAAGAATATGGTAAACACATGTTCTCTGAAAGTTATCAGTCATGTTAATTGTCCGCGCTATCCGTCCGTGGCTTGGGGTCAGATAAGAAATCATCATTGCAATTAGTTATATTTCCTTAAACGCATCTGGAAATTTCTGTAAACGATACGGAGGAAGAAATCAAAGTTGCAGATTTCAAATTTTTAGATAGGCTTGGGAAATTCTGAAGAAGCTTTAAATTTCTTACATAGCTAAGTATCCCAATGCGTGAATTAATCAATAAATAATTACATGTGCAAATAACGCATTACAAACGCGATATTGAAAAAGATTTGGTGATTCTAGCACTTATAGATTTTTACAGAAGACACAAAGAAAAACTCTTTATGATTATGGCGCAAATTGTTCAAAGTGCGATAGCGCCTAAATGCGATTAAGCTGAAAATTCATATACATGTTACAGGTCACCATCGCATTAACTTTGTTGATTTGGGTAAATCTAATACTTATTTTTCTTTGTCCCAGTATAAAAACAAATCTTTATGATTATGGCCTATGGGCTCAAATTATTTGTTGCGCGATAGTGTCTAAACGTCTTTTTCGATTGAACTGAAAATTTATATACATATTATAGAACACCATTACGCTAACTGTATAATTTTAAGAGAATCTAGCATTTATTGTTTTTATTACTGTCTTCTATATTCAATAGAAGAAAGCATTGGATTCGTAACAATTTTCGACCTCGGAATTTGCACGTTTTGAGAGATCTAGAACACCATTTTTAGAAAATGTTTGTCTGTGTGTGTGACAAAACTTTGTGGCAATTGGAAACACTGCACAGAATTTCCATAAAATTTAATATGTAGTTGCATCTTACATAAATTAGTGCCATTCAAATTTTGATGAAAATCGTCCGACAGTTGGCGTTGCCATCTCGCTTTTTCTAAATTTTTACCATGGCAGCATATGGCAAAATTTCGTATAAATGTACACAAAGGGAATTACTTTTTAATAATCATTATGAAATTAAAAAGAATTCTTAATAATAGTCATTGTCAACTAGGAAAAAACTTCTGTATATGTATAAACATCCCTATCCCCTCGAGCTCGTATGTCTTTAAAACGAATTGTTGAACCGTTGATCTGCGATAATCTATAATAATAAATTTAAAATAAAATTACCAATTTTTTTTTTTTTTTTTTTTCATTTTTGACAAAAAGAAAAATCTTAGAAAAAAAAAAAAATCTAAATTTTACTTCTTTTATATAATAATATATCCGAAGAAAGTATTGGATTCATGAAAATTTTCGAACTCTAGTTTTCGACGGTTTTTCATGTTTTGTGATTTCTTGATCACGATTTGGCTGTTTTAAAAAAATATCTGTCTGTCTGTGTGCGTATTGCAAATTTTGTGGCTGCTGTATCTCACGAAACAATGAACAAAATTTAACCAAACTTGGTATTTAGTTGGACCTTGACCTAAACTGGTACTGATTAGATTTGTGGATCAATCACTTAACATGTAGCGTTGTCATCCTTTTTTCCCTAAATTTTTAACATGGCAGTATAGGACAAAATTTCATATAAATGTACTTAATGAAAGTTATTCTTAATGCTTGATTGTAAAAATTACATCAATTATTGATAATAGTAGTAGAAAACTAGGAAAAAAGTTTGTGCATATAGGAGCATTGCTTCCCCCCCCCCTTGGGGGTAGTACCCCGAAGGGAGTGTAAATTTTCAATATGGGTATCTTTTGAAAGAACTCGTCAATACCTTTAAAACGAATGGTTGAACCATAGATTTGTGATAATTTAAAACGAAGTTATAGATTTTTTTTTTTTTCATTTTTAACGAAAAAAAAAGGGGGGGGGGCTGATATTTCATTTATGCTCATGTGTGTACAAAACTGACTTTTTTCGGCATTCAGTATCATACTACTTTTAGGTAAAAATCGTCTGCATTTACCATGGAAAATAAATTTAATAAATAATTTGTAAATAGAGAATTTTTACGACACGTTATAGTACTTTATACATGAATCTGATCCGAAAACCAATCTCTTTTTACCCGAACTCGACCAGAAACCCGAAAACTAAAAGAAAATTATTAATTCATCTAAAAATCTTGCAAATTTTATTTTGAGTTATAAAATAAAATAAATATTCGTTGTCAAACAGTTTATAAGTCATTTTAAAAATAATTAAAAATTTAATTACTAATACACTAAATAAGAAGTTTAAAAATATGAAAAATAGATAAATAACAAATAGCAAACCCGTGTGAAATTTACGCAATTTCTTTCTTTTTAACACTTTCCAACAAGGTTGAAAAGTATTTGATTTCTGTTTCTCTGTCAGTCTGTCCGTGCACTAACTCCCGTAAATATTCATGGAATTTCTTGAAACTGATATATTTTATTCAAGTTCACTATCGGATGTTTCCTACTGAAAATGGAATAAATACCATCATTGGTTCGTCTACAGGTTTAACTAAAAGTAATTCAAAGCACTGCATTCTATGAGAGGTCTTTCTATAAGCCAAAATTTATTAACTTTCCTTTGCACAAATCTTAATCAAATTGAAATATGTTATTCATATGCACAAAAGAAGGCTTTCTATAGCATATAGTATAATTAACATGAGATTTACAGGGCTATACAAAAATATTCAGTAACATTAAGGTATATTATTGGAAATTTGCTGGAATTGCACTTTCGTTTACATTACACGTTATAACAATTTTTAACAGTGAATATGATTTCAGTTTGTGTACCTGTCTGTCCGACTGTTCATCTCTCTATCTGTCCGTCAGCCCACCCCCAGCGTCCTTAAATATTTTCAGAATTTTAAAAAAATTGATATGTTATTCAAGCTCACTATTGAATGTTTCCCATTTAAAATGTCATTAATATGTTTTGTATAGCTGGTTTGTGTACAGGGACACCAAAAAAAAATTCCAATGCATTGCGTTTTAGGACACACATTTTTATAAATAAAATTTAAATAATTTTCTGCTGTAAAAGCATAAAGAAATTTGGCATTTATTGTCAATATGCTAAAAGAATGTTTTGTACAGAATAGGATATGGTGAACCTTCAGATTTATAAGGCTACATTAAAATATTCAGATACATTAAGGGCTGCAATTAGAATCTCATGGCAGCATTTTCTTTTGCGTTAAGCATTTTTAACACTTTCCATTAAGGTTTAAGAGTGATTATGAATGTAATTAGTCTATCGAAAGACCCTTTCAGCCCTTCTGACTGTCCGTTGAGTCAAAACGTAGCCAAAGAACATTTAAAGTTATATGATAAAAGACGTGTGTAAGTTGGAAAATGTTAATAATCTATGCGTACAGCACGATTTTTCGTTCTTGTTTTATTTACCTTTAAAATTTGAAACCTATTAATCTTATACCAATATCACGAACCAATTTAAATTTTAATTCATCAGACGCCAAATTATTATTAGTTTTTGTAGGATGAATTGCTTATCATAATTAAACCAAATTATCCATAGAAAAATTAAAAAAATAAATAAATAAATAAATAAATAAATAAATAATAATAATGTTGTTTGACGCCTCAGTTTTCGTAACAAGACAGGGTTTTTATAGGAACCCCATGGCGACTTTTAAATTTTTGCCCCCTTTTATTTATTCACTTTGCCGTATTTTTTTATTAAAAAAACAACAGCACGTATTTTGATTATACTTTTGATTATTACATTTTTTTAAAATCAACATATAAATATAATTCATATTTTGTTTATATCTTTAAAGTATTGATAGGTTTAAAATGACGCTTGCAAAGATGATAAAGATGCAACTTATAAAAATAGATTACAATTTTATAAAATGATCTCATCAGATAAATGTTGTCATTTTCCTTTTTCTTCTTAGATCACTGAATTGAGTTCGTGTGTCTAAATGTATTTTATCATCGCGTATTTTATTAAGTCACTATTGCACCGTTTTCTACAAAATGGAATCGTAACTGGTCCACGTTAGAGAAATATATAGATTTTTAATCAACCTAAAATAATAGTTATCGATCATTTTAAAATTTTGATTAATTTTATACCTATGAGTAATAAACGTTTGCGCATGCGCAATAATATTTTTGAAGATCAATTTTGTATGACAAATTTTTGCAATATTTTTATGTTTAAAATATCAAGGAAGTCAAAAATGCTTTCAAAAGAAAATAATTTAATTATCGCAGTTATTCAATTTAACAGCCTGCAATTATTATTATTATTATTATTATTTTTTTAACGCAAATTTTTTGAACTTGGTTATTTTATCCGTCTTGATCAAATCTTGCAGTAAATTTTTAAACCATTTCTAGCAAAAAAGTTTTACACATAATATGTAATCGAGTTTTTAGTCGACGACAATGCAATATGTTATTATTTACTTAGGTTTATTATCCTAAGGATAGTTTCCAGAATCAAAAATCAATCTGCCTGTGACAAATCTTGCGAAACTTTTTTTAATCCCTTCTGCTGAACCAATTTTTATCAGGTACTGCGCGCAAGTCCGTAATCGACGAAAATACATTACGCTAATACTTTTAGGGATCTACCAGAGACAGGTTCCAGGGGCATTTCAATACTATAAAGATCGATTGCATACTTAAGTCTTAAGACAAATAAGGTAAGATAAAAATGTTCATTGTACTTTAAAAGTAATCTAAAATAGGCTTAAGAACAATTCTATTTGACATGTGAGGAGGTCTACTGCCCCCCTTCAGCCCCCCATCTCTTCATTTATTTATCGTGCCCACACAGCCACTTATATCATTTAGACATCTAAATTGCCTCAAATGATCCATAAAAAGGTACGAAATATCTTAAGAATGTTCATTAAAAATTCTGGATATCCTGAATTAATTATAGATATCTATTAGATGTTTAAATGATAGACGAAATTTTGATGTGCATTTTTCAATGTCTAATACGCAGATATTTTCAATATCTATTAGATTTAACAAGTCTAATTATTGGATATTTGGAGATTTATCCGATATTTAGCAGACATCTAATGGATGTAAAAAAAGAGTGACCTTTGTCGTGCTAATAAATATGTGTAGGAATTTCTAGAAGTTTAATGGATCATTTTTTAACTTTTATAGATGTCTTAGGGATGTAAGTGGCTGTGTGGGTGTCTACATTTACTTAAAAATAGATATATCAAATCTGTTAATAATTTGCCTTCAAACTTGCCAACCGTGTTCAATTTGTTTGAGTGGTAACCTAATACGATCTTTAAAATACCAATTTTGATTTTCTTGCAGTTATTTGTTTTTAAGTTATACTGATAATAAACAGATCTATATACAGATCAACAGCTAAAAATTGGACTTTCTTAATCAGGGCGCCTAAAAATTTGATATTATACAAAAAAAAAAAAAAAAAAAAAAAAGACTTGAAATGAGAATTTTAAAAATATTTTGTTGACAAGTATGGATATGAAAAAATAATTTTCCTTTCTGAGCAATGTTCGCCGATATTGTAAAATGTAGCAAAGCGCTTTCATCAATTACATTCACTAGAAAAGAACGTTTAGCCCAATTTTGGATGACTGCATATTGTCTATAAACAATATGCAATGTAGTCAGTATTGTGTTCTTAAATTTAGTCTTACTTAAAAAACATCTAACGCAAAGGAATTACAATTCTAACAATTTCCAAATATAGCCCCAATATATCCAAATACTTTGGGTAGCCCTGTTAACAAATCATGAATGGTTTTATAACACAATCTACACAAAGTATGCTTTTATGTATGTGCAAAATTTTGTTCATTCCGTTTTGTTTAAGTCAACCTACGATTGTTACACTCTACTTTCCATAAATTACCCCGTAGACATAATGTATTTAAATTCTCTTGGATGTCCCTGTACACGAACTATATAATTTCTTCTATATAATTTTATATGAATTCATGCAGTACATTTTATTTATTAAATTATTAAAATTATTTTTCATGATGAATGCAGACGATTTTTATCTCACAGTTTAACACTAAATGCTGAAAGAAAGTCAATTTTGTACCAAAATCAGAAGAAATGCGACTTTTTTTACTTTCCGAACACTATAGTGACGAACGTATTGTAATCATGTAACAAATCCGACTTTGAGATTTTGGTGTTTCTACACGTTTTGTGTATTCATACTTACTGTATTTACGATGATGTATGTGAGTGAACACAGTAGCGTCTAAACGCTTTGTCCGAATGAGCTGAAAGTTGGTACATATATTATAGGTCACCATAGCACGAACCCTATTGGTTTTGGTGAATCAAGCACTTACAATTTTTTAACAGGGACACAAAGAAAAATTCCTTATCATTATGGTCTATGGACCCAAATTTTTTAAAGTGCGATAGCGCCTAAATGCCTCATTCGACTGAGCTGAAAATTTATATACATGTTATGAATCACCGTCGCCGCACAAACTGTAGATTTTTTTTGTGAATCTAGCCTTTATATTTTTTTTACAGGGTCGCATTTTTTTTTTTTTTTTTTTATCATTATGGGCCCAAATTATGTAAACCGTCATTTACTAATTGTAGCGTCTAAACGCCTTATTCAATTGAGCTAAAAATTTATACTTATGCTGAAGGTCACCGTTGCACGAAGTGCCACTGCCACGTATAGTTCTTTTACAGGGGCACAACGAAATATTTTTTTCCCTTATGCTTTATGGGTTCAAATTGTTTAAAGTGCGATAGCGTCTAAACACCATATCGGATTGAACTGAAAATTTATATACATGCTATGGATCACCGACACACTTAACTACATGAATTTCGGACTATGTAACACTTATAGTTTCTTTAGAGGAATTCAAAGAAAATTCTTTATCATTGTGGCTTATGGACTCAATTTTTTTTTAAATGCAATATCGTCTAAACGCATCAACCGATTCAGGTGAAAATTTATGTACATGTTACAGGTCACTGTCGCACGAACTGTATAGATTTCGGCGAGTCTAGCACTTATAGATTTATACAAGGTCACAGGGAAAATTTCTTTATCATCATGGTCTACGGGCTCAATTTTTTTTTAAGTGCGATAGCGTCTAAATCCCTTACTCGACTGAGCAGAAAATTTGTACACATATTATAGGTCACCGTTGCACCAACTACACAGATTTTAGTGAATCTAACACGTATAGTGTTTTTACAGGGACACAACGAAAAATTTATCATTATGCCCTGCGGGCTTAAATTCGTTAAAGTGCGATAGCGTCTAAACGCCGTATCTGATTGAACTGAAAATTTATATACATATTATAGTTCACCTTCACACGAGCTGTATCAATTTTGGAGAATCTAGCAGTTAGATAATTTTTACAAGGACACAAAAAAAAATTCTTTATCATTGTGGCTTATGGGTTCAGATTATTTAATATGCGACAGCATCTAAACGCTTCATCCGATTGAGCTGAAAATTTATATATATATTTTTTTTATTGGTCACCGTCGTACGAACTGTATAGATTTTAATGATTCCAGAATTTATAGATTTTTACAGGGACACAACGAAAATTTCTGTATCATTTTGATCTATAGGCTCAATTTATTTGAAGGGCAATAGCGTTACTAATTTAAACAACATACTAAAAAGAGAAAAACACTCGTATACCCGATTATAATTTTCTCTTTTGTTTATTTAATGACTTCTCTTACTTTAACTTATTTATACAACCGTTAATAAGTTAATGTTCGAAAAGTCGAGTGGAGTCACTGCAGATTTCTTTCTTTCTTTTTTTTCGTTAAGAATGAAAAAAATTGCTAAATTTGTTTTAAATCATCACAGATTTATGGTTCAACCATTCGTTTTAAAGGTATTGACGAGTTCTTTCTAAAGGTACCCATATTGAAAATTTTCACCCCCAGGGGAAATGGGGGGGGGGGTGCGATAACCCTACATGCACACACTTTTTTCCTAGTTTACTACTACTATTATCAATCATTCATATTAATTTTACAAACACGTATATAAAATAAGTCTCATTTGTATATTTATACGAAATTTTGTCCTATACTACCACGTAAAAAAAAAAAAAAAAAAAAGTAATACAGTGTCACCTGTTGAAAGATTGATCTCCAAATGTAATCAGCACCAGTTTAGGTCAGGGTCCAACTAAATACCATCTTCAGTTGAATTTCGTTTATTGGCTAGTGAGATACAGCGTCCACAAAATTTGTGATACATACACACACAGGCAAATACAGAGACAGACATTTTTTTAAAAATAGTCATGTCGTGTTCAGAACATCTCAAAACGCGTAAATCCATCAAATACCAGAGTCCGTAAATTTTCAGGAATCCAATATCTTTTACTTATATATATGGAAGAAAGTCTAAAAAGGGAAATATTTAAAAAACAAATTTAATTTAATACTTGAATCCTAATTTGCTTACAATTTTTCCTTTTTGTAAAATATGCAAAATTCAAAGTGGTCTACCACAAATGTTGACGATGATTTTCTATCTCATGTCAGAAAGAAACAGTACTCTGGCTCCAATAAAATAGTTTTATGTAATTTAAAGACATTAATTTCGAAGCGCGTTTGTTTACATTTGGGGATACTTATTGGATACTTCAATATTAGTTGTCGATCGCAGTAATGTGTGTTAAGGCAGACGACTGTTTAATTTTGCCAAAATAACTATTAAAAAAAGTTCCAAAGGAAAACATTGATTAAATGATTTTTAAATGTAATGTTTAAACAACAATAATAATAATAAATAAATAAATAAAAATAAACTGAGTGAGAGAGGGAAAGAGAGACCTTCATAATCTTTGCTTAAAAATTAAATAATAAAAATTGTAAATAGTTCATAGATTTTTTATTTTATAGTAAATAAAATTCAATAACAGTGCAATTGATAATCTTTCCAGCATATATATATTTCCAGCTTGTATATATATTGTTGCGTACTTGGGGGTTCGTGAGTTGTCTGAGAATGAAAGGCCAAACGTACAAAAATTCAGTAATTTATTCACAGAGAGTTCCAGAAAAATACAGGTCTATAAACCAAGTATCAGCTTCAATTCAAACAGTAAACACAGCTTAAACAACAGCTGTCAATAGCAAATCCACAGTACAAACTGTATACCAATAACACTTGAAGCAAGTCTCTCTCAAAGAGGCTTAAGAGCAATGCAAGCACTAGCGAAGCTAGCGGAGATCTGAACTGAACTGAACTCTGACTGGCCTTGGCGAAGAAAACAGGCTTATATACTTTTCCATGGAATCCAGATTTTTCGAGAAAACTCTAGAAAGTGGTCAACCAATCAACTTACAGCTTCCATATTTGGTATATCCCATATAAGGATTTTCTCGCCAAGGTCGCCAAAAAAATCGCCAAAGTGGGAAAAAGTCGCCAAATTTGGCGCCAAATCCATTACGTGCATTACTGGGGCTTTTTAATGCGTTTTCAAGGGAAAATAAGGCTATTTCAACGCTAAAACGACTAGAAATGCACAAAATTAGCACTTTATCAACTTACTAAGCCTCTTTGAAAGAATTTATACAAAAATGAACACAATTATTTACAATTTCGTAACACTGCCCCCCTCCCAAGGACTGCACGTCCCGGGCAGTGCAACCCTTGGTTAGGAGGCGAAACTAAACAAATTTACCCAATCTAAAATACAAAAACTAAGTTGCACATAAAGATAACATAGAAATATAAATTAAGTGGGAAATATTTACAAAATTCACAAATATGTACAAATATTTATATACAAATATTTACAGTGCGCATGCGCAAATTTTACAAGTATTTACATTTTAAATTTTAATTTTACCGTTACTTGTGGTACTTGGCTAGCCTATTATAGTGCACCACCTTCGGTTTTGATGAAGGTGTTTTAGTGATCCGCACCACTACATCATTCAGCCTTTTTAAGACTGTGTATGGTCCGTCCCAGTTGCACTGTAACTTGGGAGAGAGTCCCTTGCGTCGAACAGGATTCCACAACCAGACCTTCTCTCCTTCCTGAAACTCATGTTGCGTAGCCTTTAGATCGTACCTTGTCTTCATTTTCTCCGATGCAATGTGAATTCGCTCCCGAGCAAAGTTGTGAACGTCCTCAAATCGTGCCTGGAGATCGTGGATGTACTCCTCGGGCGATGAAGGCGCATCGGGTGGACAACCAAACAGGAGATCAGAAGGGAGACGAAGTTCACGTCCAAACAGCATCTGGGCTGGAGTATAGCCGGTGGTTTCATGGACAGCACTTCGATAAGCCAGCAGGAACAATGGCAACTTCAAGTCCCAATCTTGCTGGTTCCTTGATACTAGAAGGGAGAGGTTATTCAGAATGGTACGATTGAACCTCTCGACCATGCCGTCCGACTGGGGATGTAAGGGTGTTGTCCGGGTTTTGTCTATGCCGAGTAGTTCACACAGTCCTTTGAAAACATCAGAGGTAAAGTTCCTACCTTGGTCGGTATGAAGTTGTAGGGGCGTGCCGTACCTTGACACCCATTGCTGCACCAGGACTTCTGCGACTGTGCATGCCTCTTGATTGGGAATGGGATATGCCTCAGGCCACTTGGTGAAATAGTCCATCACGACGAGAATGTATTTATTTCCACTGGAGGTCCGTGGCAAAGGACCCAAGATGTCGATTGCAATCCGTTCAAATGGTGCTCCCACGTTATACCGTTGCAGTCTTCCTCGACTTCGCTTCTGCGGGCCTTTACGTGCCGCACAAGCATCACAGGATTTACACCATTTCTCCACATCCTCCTTTGCCTTGCACCAGTAGAAGCGTTCCCGAACTTTCTGCAGAGTCTTCATTACCCCAAAATGGCCTCCGGTAGAGCTACTATGCAGTTGTTCTAAAACAGCTGGAATTTTTGATCTTGGTAATAAAATCTGCCATCTGAAGCTTTTCCCATCATCAGATTCCCACTTTCTGTATAATACGCCGTTTCTGATATGAAGAGAGTCCCAAAGTGCCCAATAACTTTTCGTAATGGGACTAAATCTGGAAATATCCTGCCAGGTAGGTCTGTTGCTGGTCGTCTCCTTCAGCTGTAATATTGGCTTTACGTCAGGATCTTCCAACTGGGCTTTTCTAAATTCTTCGTCACTCCATGGGTCGGGATCTTGTTCTGATGGTGTTGCGACAGTAACTTGGCGAACAACTGGCTTTATTCTTTGGTGTTTATCCTCGGCTTTAGAGATGTATTTATGATCTTCAGATGGAGGCTTCCGCAAGAATGCATCTGAATTTTCCCGAAGAGCTCCTTTTGGGTGGCATACTTCAGAGACATTCTTGGTTGCTTCACTAGGTGTTCTTACTGGGCAGCTTCGTTTGATATGCCCATTTTTTCCACAGCCCCAGCATTTAGTTGTTGGAGTCTTCCCTTTTCCCTTACTCTCAAGAATGCGTAGTCTTCTATTAATATCTGGAATCATGTTCTGAATTTCTTTAAAATCATCTTGAGAACCGTTCACTTTGTCAGCTGTGCTGTTCTGGCGATGTTTACAGCAGGCTTGTTGGGCTGTCTCGAGCTTTAGGGCATACACCAAGGCTGACTCCACATCTTTCACGCCGGAGAGTCTGAGGGCTTTTTGAATATCTGGATCTCCGACAGCATCAATGAAATATTCTAGAGCCAGATCATTGCGTGTTTCAGGATGACAGTCTGAGAAAGCCAAATGTGAAAGCCTCTGGATGTTTGATGCCAGTTCCTGTAAGCTTTCCCCTGGTCTCTGACGACGGGACCTTAGCTGGAGTCGACTATATTCTTTAGACCATTTCGCTCCAAAACGTAGCTCTAGTGCTCTGGTTACAGCTTCGAAGTCATATCGCTGTTCCTTCGAAAGGGTCTCCAAAATACATGCGGCGTCGCCCCGCAACGACCCTACCAGATGAGCCGTCTTTACAACAGAGTCCCAGCCGTTAGCTTCAGCTACGATGGAAAACTGCGTCTTATATACATGCCAGGAGGAACTGCCGTCGTAGGTAGGTAGCTTAATCAATTCCTGATTCTGGATTCTTCTCTCTTTCTTTTCAGTTTCCTGAGGCATGGATTCTAACTTTTCTTCGAGGTTCCGAATCTTGCTCAGCAGTTCATTCCCTATTACTTCTCTGTTCCACTCTTCTTTCATTTTTCTTTCAAGATCTTCCTCCATTCTCTTAAACCTGCTTTCTATCTCTGAAAACCTTCTTTTCAGCTCCTGATCAAAGTTTTCTTTAAATTTCTCCTCAAAATTCTCTTCTATCTTCATAAATCTCTCTTCAAAATTCTTTTCCACTTTCAAAACTTTCTCTTCAAAATTTTCTTCTATCTTTATAACTTTCTCTTCAAAACTTTCTTCTATCTTTATAACTTTATCTTCTATTCCATCCATTCTATTTTCCATCACCGTTAATTTACTCTCTATTGATTCTTTCGCCGTTGAAAGCTCTCTCTTCATCTCATCTTGATTAGCTTTAATTTCTTCGGTCAAACTGGCTTCCATCTTTTCCTGAACTGCTTTCATTTCCTCTTGTGCTACCTTCATTTCTTTCATCTCTTGACTCAGGCTATCTTTCATCTCTCTCTGCGATGCTTCCATACTTTCTTTCATCTCTCTTTGCGATGCTTCCATCTTTTCCTGTCCTGTTTCCATTTTCTCTATCAATCCGGTTTCCATCTTTTCCTGTCCGGCTTTCATTTCATTTATCTGGGTAGCTAAGGCTTCTAGAAGTTTTTTCATCTCTTGCTCCATAGCCCTCGTTATCACCATTCACAGACAATCCCGCTTCTGACACCAGAAATGTTGCGTACTTGGGGGTTCGTGAGTTGTCTGAGAATGAAAGGCCAAACGTACAAAAATTCAGTAATTTATTCACAGAGAGTTCCAGAAAAATACAGGTCTATAAACCAAGTATCAGCTTCAATTCAAACAGTAAACACAGCTTAAACAACAGCTGTCAATAGCAAATCCACAGTACAAACTGTATACCAATAACACTTGAAGCAAGTCTCTCTCAAAGAGGCTTAAGAGCAATGCAAGCACTAGCGAAGCTAGCGGAGATCTGAACTGAACTGAACTCTGACTGGCCTTGGCGAAGAAAACAGGCTTATATACTTTTCCATGGAATCCAGATTTTTCGAGAAAACTCTAGAAAGTGGTCAACCAATCAACTTACAGCTTCCATATTTGGTATATCCCATATAAGGATTTTCTCGCCAAGGTCGCCAAAAAAATCGCCAAAGTGGGAAAAAGTCGCCAAATTTGGCGCCAAATCCATTACGTGCATTACTGGGGCTTTTTAATGCGTTTTCAAGGGAAAATAAGGCTATTTCAACGCTAAAACGACTAGAAATGCACAAAATTAGCACTTTATCAACTTACTAAGCCTCTTTGAAAGAATTTATACAAAAATAAACACAATTATTTACAATTTCGTAACAATATATATATGATACAAGACATGAGTTACAGATATTTAATATAAGAACAAAAGACTATAGTTTTTTGTACAACAAGGGCAATATCCAAACAAGTAAAACTGAAATAACAATAAGAAGGAGCAGAGGCCATCAAGGCCAAACGGGTGGAGCGGATTAAATAAGTGTTACGGGTGCTTATATTTCCCTAAAACCTCTGCATAGACCATGTGATAAGGAAAAAAAGTTAAAATAAAATATTTATATTATTAGGGAAAATATATATACTAGTATCGCCCAGTGGTCGAAACTCGACCATTTTTTTTTGCAAAGCGAGGCAAAGCAAAGTCCTTGTCCTAAACGGAATGCAATTGCAACACAGCTGCGGCAATTGTTTGCCAATATTCACTCTAACTGAATCAGCAGAGTTTTACTTAATATAACTATTTCTCTCTGTAGATGTTAGCCTTTCCTGAAATGAGAGAAAATCGCAACGTGAAAACGCCCCTTGTTGTGCGATACAGCCCAGACGCTAATAGGTACCATGTCAGACCAAGGTCCAACCAAGTATCAAATTCTGTTAAATTAATTCGATTGGTTCATAAAGTACAGTGTTTGAACAAAAAAAAAAAAAAAAAAAAAAAAAAGATATTTTTCAAAAATGGTCGAATTGAGTTCGGGAAATTTCAAAACGTGTAACTTTATCGAAAACCGAAAATGTAAAACATTTCTGAATCTTATATTTTCTACTTATATATGCAGAGGAAAGAATAATAAATCCCCTTTTTAAAAGATAAAAATATGTAGTCAATTTCACTAATTTCACTTAATTAAAATGCAAGGAAATCTCCAAACGTGTAAATTCATCGCAAACCGGAAATCAAAAGTTTTTATGAATCTTCTACTTGCTTGTTCTACCCACAAAAGCTAGCAATAAAGACACTTTTTTAAAAAATAAGTAGTCAATTTCAGTTAATTGAAACGTAAAGAAAGCTCAAAACATGTAAATTCAGCAAAAAACGGAAATCGGAATTTTTTCCGTATCGTCTACTTATACATGCAGCAGTTAGTAACAAATCCATTTTCCTTTTATTTAGTATATTAGTTCAATATTTATTGTTTAAATATCACCCTTTGAAATGAAATGTTTATGTTTACATTCGAAACTGGAAGTTTGCCATTTTTTTTCTGGAGTTTTGTGATTTTAAATTAAAATTTTATCAATGTTACAGAAAAAATAACTCTGTTACTTATCAATATTCAAAAAATACGCATATCGTACTAATTAAAACTATGTTTATTTACAGATGATGTGAAATATTTATACGTAAATGGAAAAGAACTTAATCAAACGTAACGTACTTAATCCAGAACAAAACTTAAACTAGAGAAACTGACTTGTTGCCAGATTCACAAACCAATATTACAATTTTAAATATAATAATAAAATACAGAACGTGGGTTCATAACATTCTCCCACCTTTTGTCTTGAAAGATATATATTTGAAAGACAAAACTTATTAACATAACCACAAAGTTTACTTTAAAGGAGAAAAAGTGAGTTTTGAAATTATATCAAACTTAAATTTTGACATAGGAAACGAAAAATAAGTACTTTACAAATCCAGTTTTTTGGGTTTGACAATAGGTCTACCCTTTCTAGAAAATTTAATTTCGTCTGCCATTTTGTCACTGTCAATAGCACACTTTGGTTGTTCAGCAACTTCAGGTAAGGACTCTTCATTTTTTGTGGGCATGATAATATCCTTCGAAGAAATTTCCAAGGGATATAATCTCTGAAGTGGTCGTATAATTTCGCCCTTTGCTACCTTTAATCGAGCTACTCGCTGCTTTCCATCTTTTCCTACAAACAATTCTATGACCTTTCCTAAGGGCCAGTTTATTCTTTTAAGATTTTCTGATCCCACAAGTACTATATCTCCAATTTGAATTTTATCTTTAAGTCTCTTGACATCAGGATTTCTTACTAATTCTGAAATATACTCTCTCTGGAAGCGTCTCCTGAAATGCTCTCTTACCCTTTGAACATAACGTAATCTTTTCCTTAGATGATTTCCATCAATTATATCCAAATCAATTGTATTGAGCTCTAAAGGATTTCGTACATCATGTAAGAAATGAGCAGGGGTTAATGGCAATGGCTCATTTGGATCTTCACATACATATGTTAGTGGACGTTTATTGATAGTGTCCTCACAGTCACATAGAACTGTTTGCATTTCTTCGAAACTTAAGCAGGCCTTTCCAAGATTTCTTTTTAATAGATCTTTTATTAAGCGAATTATTCGCTCCCACCATCCTCCGTACCATGGTGCGCTTGGTGGGATGAAGTTCCATTTGATTTTTCTCATTCCACATTCAGCTTGAATTGCTTCCCAGTCTAAATTCTCAAAACATCTGGAAGTTCCAACAAAATTAGTTCCATTGTCGGTATACATAATAGAAATTCTACCTCTGCGCGCAAAGAATCGACGTAAGGCTTGCATAAATGCTTCAGTTGATAAGGAACTAATTAGTTCTAAATGTACAGCACGAAATACAGCACATGTAAATAAAACTATCCACGCTTTAATACCGGCTCGAAGAAAAATAGGACCAGCCAAATCTGTACCGGTTACTTGAAAGACTGTTACTCTGTTTATTCTATTCGCTGGAAGTGGAGCTGGTTCTGTGACTATGGCTTTGACTGAATGTCTCTTACAAGGTATGCACCGAGAAATAACTTCTCTAATTACTCTTCGACCACGAGGAATCCAAAATCTTTCTCTTATATGAGATAAAACAGTTTGGACCCCAGCATGATTTAAGCTTTTGTGTATGTACTCGATGTAACGCCTGACTATCAAGTGATCTGGTAAAACAATCGGGTACTTAAAATCATCATTGTCTTCTCCAAGTATGAGTCGAGTCTTCACTTTCAATAAACCATTTTCTTCATAAAACTTCATTGTTCCTTCATATCTTTTTCTATTTTCAGTACACCATTCAAGTTGAATTATTTTTGTAAGGACAACTTCAGCTTCATTAATTTCTTCGGTACTTAAATTGATTGATATATTCATTTCTTTATTCTTAGAAAGTCGGCAAAATCTTAATATCCAAGCCATCATACGTAGCAGCTTAGGATATTCAGAAAAATACAAAAGTCTTTGGCTAAAATTTTCAGCATCTTGAATGTTCGCTGCACTTATTACAACTTTCCTTCTTTCAGTTAGTGCTTCTTCTGGAAAAGTTATGCATTCATTTGGCCATAATTCGGTAGAATTCTTCAGCCACGAGGGTCCTTCCCACCAGTTTTTTTTCTCAAGTTCCTTACAAGTACATGATCGAGATGGGAGGTCAGCAGGGTTCTGATCTCCTGGAACGTATCTCCAACTTTCCGTGTCTGTTAGTTCTCTAATTTCCTTTACTCTGTTTCCAACAAAATTATTCCAGGGTTCCTTTTTCAAAATCCAGGCTAATGCTACCATAGAATCAGTCCAAAAGAAAGTTTTAAGAGGAAAATTCATTGCAGATTTTATAGTTTTGGCTAAACGAGCAGCCAGTAAAGCCCCCAACAACTCTAATCGGGGAATAGTTGGCCGATTAATTGGTGAGACTCTTGACTTGGCAGAAACTAAATTGACAAATACTTCTGAATTCTCTTTACAACGAAGATACGCACAACAAGCATAAGCATTACCTGATGCATCTGAAAACAAGTGTAGAGTGGCATCTTCTTTAGATCCATAAAACATTCTTCTTGGAATAGAACATTGTTGTATACAATGAAAATGTTTCACCCAGTTTTTATATTGTGACTGGAGATCATTGGGAAGCGGTTCATCCCAACTTATTTTTCTCTTCCAAGCCTCTTGCAGGAGTAACTTAGGAAACAGCATGGCAGGTAACGTAAAACCAATTGGGTCATAAACACTGTTAACTATTGAAAGTAATTTTCTTTTAGTACCTACATCTTCTAAATTTTCTATTGCTTTGGGAAAATGACACTTAAGCTCGTCAGACTCTGTATTCCACTTTAAGCCGAGAACTGAATGATCTTCCTGATTCTCATCTCCTGTGCATGTCCAGCAGCGTAAATCAAAACCACCGATTTTCATAACTTCTTTAGATTGAACCTGCAATTTCATATATTCATCTTCATTTTGGACACTTGTGATTAAATTGTCGACATAAAATCCTTTCTTAAGTATTTCCATTGTTGTTTGTAATTCCATGGTTTCGAATTGTTGATGTTGCAAATGATAATCAATAGTAGCATTTAATAAAAATGGACTTGAAGTAACTCCAAATACAACACGGGTATGCCGGTATTCTTTGATTGCGGATCGATCCTTATCTTTCCACCAGAGAAATCTTAACACATTTCTGTCTTCTGGACGAACACTAATTTGCAGAAATGCTTGTTTGATATCTGCTGTGACTCCTAAAGCATCTATTCTGAACTTGTTAAGAAGTAGAGGAATTTGTTGAATTAGACTTGGTCCAGTACTTAGACAGTCATTTAATGATGCACCACCAGAAGTCTTTGATGAAGCGTCAAACACTGGACGAATTTTTGTAGTAACACTTGATAATTTAATCACTGGTCTGTGCGGTAAATAATATAAAGCTTCAGTAGTTTGAGCTGGTTCCACTTCTTCTATTATGCCTTCACTCTCCCAACGAAGAAAAATGTCATTGTATTCCTCAAAGTAATTTTCTTTAAGCAAGCGTTTAGTTGTTTGCATAAGTCTTAATGCTGCTTTATCATAGTTATTAAATAACTGAGGATGTCCTGCCAACCAGGGTAGTGAAATCTCATATCTATTTTTCTCATTGATCTTAACAGTCTCAGTAAAATGAAGAACTGTTTCTTCGTCTAAAATTTTCCTAGCTTTTTCTTGAATGGGATCATTTATGCCCAATGTTTCTAAATCCCATAATTTTTCTAATTCGACACTTTGTAAACATAAAGATACTGTATTCAATACTTCACGCTTTCGACCAAATCCTAGTACAGTCCAACCTAGTTTAGTTTCGACTACTGATAATCCTCCTTTCAGCACTTCAATTCTTCCAGTTAGAAGTGAACCAATAATGTCTGCGCCGATGAGTAACCTAATTGGAGGTATATCATTGCCAACATCAGATAACCTAATCCCCTTAGATGAAAGTTGTGATATTAAATTTTTATCTTTTATTCTGGGCAAATTTGAACAAATCTTAGATTGATCTAAAAATGAAAGTTTGGTTGAATATTTTCCATCAGTACTTTCTATAACCACATTAAAACGCCCATGTTCTTTCAACGGTGTAGTACTGCCACCAAATAGTCCTTGGCATAAGGTTTCTGTCCCTACTGGAGTTAACTTAAGTTCTTGCACCAAACTCTTTTCTATATATGATCTATGAGATCCATCATCAAGCAGGGCTCTAACATTCAGGCACTTGTTCTTATGACGGAAGCGTACAATTAACGTTTTCAAATAAATTTCATGTAACGATGAAGCAAATAGAGTAGCAGAATTTTCCCCCTCTATTCTATTTTGATTGCTTGGCATATCAGTTGATTTTGTTTGCAAATCTGGACAAAGCAGTGGATAATGCCGTTTGCTGCAAACAATGCATTTTACATTACTTCGACAGTTTTTCGCCAAATGATTAGGTTTTAGGCAAACTAGGCAACATTTTTTCTTTATAACTATTGATTTTCTTTCTTCATTGCTTAAAGTCGCAGCTCTGTTACAGTTTTGGCTGGAGTGATTATAATCACAGAAAATACAATTAAGTTTCTTATTAGGTGGTGAGGAGTTTATTAAAGCGGAGGCTGTTGGCTCGTTCCTTGAAATTGGCGAATTATGCTCTTTCTTATTTTTCATGGCATTGCCAAAGGCACTTTCTGCTAAAACTCGATGCTCCTTACCCTCAACTTCATGTTGCAAAAATGACATTAAATTTTCTAATAATTTTTCTTTAGTCAAAGTTAAAGAATCCTCAACATTAGTTTCCCTATTAAGCCTATATCTATCCCAGGCTTTCAAAACTTCAGCAGGTAAGCAAGATTCTACTACCGGATAAAGCATAGCAGCATAATTTTGAGTAAATTTTGAGTAGTGACGCCAAGGGTTTCTAATCCTCTTAAATATGATCCTAATTTATCATAAAGTTCCGATAATTTGACGGATGATCTATTACTTACTAAAGCTAAAAGATCACGTACATAAACTTCTATCAGAAGATCCGTTCTTCCAAATCTCGACTTAAGATGTTCAATAACTTTAATATAATTATCCTTGGAAGGTGGATAACTTTCTACAATATCTCTGGCTTTGGTTTTTGACTTCAATGAAGAAAGTAAATATTGAAATTTATCTTCTTCTCGTATGCTATCATCAACATGGATGCGGGAAAATTGTCCCCAAAAAGCAACCCATGTTCTAGGAACCAAATCATATTCTTTTAAATTTAGCTTAGGAAGTTTTAAATTAAGACCAGAAATCGAATTTGTACTAGAAACTTCATCGTGAGATGATTGTTCATTTTTTTCATATATAGTTTTGATTTCTATAAAACGATCTCTATATGATTCAATCTGATCATATTCATCATCATTTAATTCTAAAAGTTCACTCAATTCAGAATCAATCTTAAATAAACGTTCTGACTTATCCAAAATCTTATTAAATATCACAGAAATTTGCTTACTTTCTATCGTCGTGTCAGCTATTAACTCATCGAACTGGTTACAAGCAGTCGTAAACTGACGTCGTAAAATTGTTCTTTCTCTTTTCAAATTATCCAAAACATTTGTATTCACACCATCATTATTTGTTTGGTTCGTATTTGCACCATCGTTATTCTTTTGATTCATTATAAATTTCAGTTACGTAAATGCAAACAAAAGAATATTTCAAAAGCAAAGGAAGTACTAGTTACTTATTTCAGTTATGAAAACAAACATATTCGAGTTAAATATCGCGGACGCCAAATGTTACTTATCAATATTCAAAAAATACGCATATCGTACTAATTAAAACTATGTTTATTTACAGATGATGTGAAATATTTATACGTAAATGGAAAAGAACTTAATCAAACGTAACGTACTTAATCCAGAACAAAACTTAAACTAGAGAAACTGACTTGTTGCCAGATTCACAAACCAATATTACAATTTTAAATATAATAATAAAATACAGAACGTGGGTTCATAACAAACTCAATCAAACACATGTAGACAGTAACTTATATATAACTATACCCAAATATCGGAATTAAAATCGGCAGATAATTTCCGTTATTTTTTAATAATTTTTTACAAAAACTCAATGGACGATTAACATAGAAAATCTTTTACATGGCTCCATGGACAGACAGTGACGTCATCACTTCGCTTGCGTATAGTGATGCTACATTATACAAATTACTGTGTCTATGGTTTTATTTGAGCTTTATGAAATTGCCAGATTTAACAACTTTCTACTTTTAGGTATTTCTTAATGTGAAGGAATACGTGTATAAAAGGGAAAAATGGGGGAAAATGCATAAAAAATAAATGTATTTTTAAATACCTTCTTGACATCGTAAGAAAATAATATTTGTATTCGCACCTTCCGGCTAACCATACCTTTCGAATGATACCATTTTCAACCCTCTACTCCCATAATTAATATGTTAAAAAGGGACAACAAATTTTATGCTTGCCTATTAATATATAGATACATATTTTATGATGATTGATATTTATAAATAAAGCTTATTTTAACTAAATAGATCATATATATTATGATTTAAAATAATAATTTATATTTATAAATCTATTTTATTTAAAGTAAAATATATGTTATATTTCAAAGTATTAATATAATATTACACACACATATATAGTAAATTAATTTTTAAAACGCAGCAATAACCAGGGTAACAGAAGATTTAATGCCACTGAATATAACATAGACTAATAAGATTTAATATATATTACCAAATATTAAATTATCATGTGATGACTTTAATTCAAATATGAAAGCAATTAATTCTGCTAATTCTAACAAATTTATTTTTAAAAACATTTAGTTTCAGAACAAATTTACCTTAAATTTTCCCTAGATAATTATAATCAATTCAATTTATGATACCTTATGATAAATCGAAATTAAAACAAAGCATAAGAAGTAAGAAGCAACTGTTCTTGTTAAAAAAAAAAAAGTGAGCTCAGTTATTTTTAACTGAGCTCACTTTTTTTTTTTTTTTTTTTTTTTTTTTGTAAAAGAATTATAATACATTTGTTTTTACAAATGTATTATAATTCTTTTATTAAATCTATCCGTTGACTTTTTCTAATTTATTATCTGATGCACTGTAGCATAACAGTTATCCTGTATGTATTTCCAGTATTATTTTTATTCGTTTTTATTTATTTATTTATTTATTTTTTAAAGAGAAAGTTATCATGCATAAAAGGCTTGCCACTTCTTTTGCAATCAATTAGTTCAATCTCTGACATTTCTAAAGACCGAGGAACAAATATGAACCACTGAATATTCACCCCTCTTAAAATAGGGATTTTTCCAGTTATCTGTGGACCACCTGGGGAAGAATTTACGGAGAGAAGAAATCATGCCAAACAGATGTGTATTCCCCTAGCTCGTTCAAAAATGGCGCTCTGTAAGGTTTGGTTTATAGCATGTTTTTGCGGTTTTTACAGATCCATCAAATGCTGTCATTAGGGGAGATTTTGGGCCAAATGGCCCGACCCCAATAGGGCACAGGTTAGGAAGCCTCCTTTCTTGATTCACGAAAAACACCATGACGTCTCAATAGGACTCATCGTAGAGCTGTAACACGCATAAGGAAATGAAGAACGGCAGGCGATTACGGAATCGAGAGAGTTCAACGAATTGCATGTCAGGAGAAAATAGAGAACTGGCTTTTTTCACTCTTCAATTAGATAAACAGGGTGTGTAAAATAAACGACACGATTCTCCATAATACGCGCTCAGAGTCGTTAATTGTACAGAGGCTGTTCGCACATTTTTTAGACGATTTTATTTCGCAGTAAGAAAAAATCGTTTGCATGGAGAATTTTATTTTCACAACAGTTATATTTTTGGAAGTTTTATTTATCTTCTGATATTTAGAATTTTTCTTTAGATGCAAAAATGCGCTTTTAAAATGGCAGTGGATGGAAGGATAGGTTTCCGCTCTTTCCAAAGATAGTTTTTAGTGAAATCTTTATAAAAAGCATTTATCAGGAGAAAAATGAAAAAATGTTGCAACAACAGATGAATCTTGGGTCTATTTAAGTGGTTGCAATAAAAAAAGGTCAATTTATTATCACAGAAGTGGAGAAAAAAAATTTGCTACATGGCTCAAAGCATCAAAAGAAAGTTTTTCTAAAGGATTTATGATTGCCACTGGTTTTTCATACAAGCGGAAGATAAAAGCAAAAAAAAATGTGACAAAAATGTCAAAATCAACTCTAAATACTCTCAAGAACGTATTTTAATTCCAATTTTTAAAAATGAAAATCCAGATCTTTATCCACAATGCTATCAATCCGTTGAACTGTATCAAGACAAAACAAGCAGCCACACATCACAATCCGCAATTGCTTTTCTAGAAAAAAAATGGAACAAAAAACGGGAATTAAAACCATACCCTTCACTGACATTCCTGCTAAATCTTCTGATGTATCACTGTTGGATTTTTGTGTTTTCGACTCTTAAAATCAACATTATCCAAACACTGACCTACAACGCTTTGTGGACTCTGGAAAGCCGTTCAAGAGGAGTAGAAAAATATACCTCTTCCGATATTATAAAAAGCATTATTATCATAGAAATTATGATGTAGAATGTTAGTTAAGAACAAGGGCTATCAAATTGAACAAATAAAACTCGAAATATGAGTGAAATAGCTTCAGTACACTCCATCAAAATCGTCTAAGAAATGTGCGAACTGCCTCTGTATATTTCCATAAAAGAAACTTGTCGCTCATTTTCTCTCAGTTGAAAACTTAACTTCCAATAAAGTATATTCTTTTTATGGTTTCTAAGTCAAAAATATAATGACAATACAGGTTCACTCTTGAAATAATAATAAAATGTCTCAATGCAAAGTAGTAATGTAGCAGGAAACCAACACATCTATAGATCCTTCAGTGATATGGGCCAAGCAAGAGGAAGATTTCCGATAATAAGCAGGCACTTGCAAAGTTCCAATTTTCCTAAAAGATTTGCTGATAACAAATAAAGTTTATTTTAAACTAACGCCCCTCTCTCCCGCAGAACGGATTTCCGACCTGTAAAGGCACCAATTTTATGTACGATTACTTTTTTATTGTACAATTAGAGAGAATCCATATAGAAAAGTAATTTATCTTTTTAAAGTTCTATTGACGAATAACTAGTACATTGCGAAATAAAACATACTCTTTTTAAATAACACTCTTGAACTATAGAATATTTTATTGAAATTTATTTTCAAAACAAACAATATTATTATTATAGAATTAAAGGCAATAACACAAAATTCTAAATTTTGATGGAAACCGTTATAAATTAGCGGGAGAGAGAGCTAAGCGATTATACTTTAATACTCAGTGATTATCGTCGAAGTGTCCCGGAATCAAATCAGACAGCACCCTTGTAAACCGCCAACTTATGGTAACATCACCACATTTTGAAGCCAAGAGCGCCAACACATTTTTCTTTGTGTTAATGCTATTTTAATGGGAATTTTTAAAAATGAAAAGACGGTTATAAACATGGCAACCCTACCTTGGCATATATCATTTGTGCCAAAAGACCGTTGGAAACATGTGCAAGTAATCATTGAGATATTACGAAATTCTTGCGACATGATGTCTAAATTATGATTCATTAGTTTATTTATAGCTGCAATCAAATACATTATCTGTGTATAAAATAAAACAAAACAATAAAAAAATATAACGGAAATTTTCTAATAGAACATTTACAGCTATAAATTTAAATAGATTTATTGAGAAACGCAGTGAAATAGAAATAAAAAATAATTGCTTTCAGGGAGAATAAAATTAAATTGTGTATAGATCCCTACATATATATTGCATTATGCTAAAAAAGAGATCAATGGATTTATTACTGAATTCGTTCTTAAAACTAGAAAAGGATATGTATTTTAATTTCCAATAAGGAATTTACTAAATTTGAAACATGTTTGACATATCTAAAGAGGATTACTAAAAGTTAATAAATTTAATTGTGAATAAATAGATATTTAATTAGAATAGAATAAATTTGATGAAATAAAAGGATATGTGAGCAACTCCCTCACAGGACAGACAGATACACAAATTGAAATCATATTCCCGCTAAAATTATAAGAAAGTGTTAAAACGCTTAATGTAAACGAAAGTGCAGTTCTAGCAAATTTTTATTAATAGCTCTTAATGCAACTGAATATTATTGTGTGTAACTGCAAATCTAATGCTAATCATACTATATTATATAGACGGCACTCTTTTGTGCATACGAATGATTTATTTCAATTGCATTAAGCTTTGTGGAAAGTAAAATTATTTAAATTTGGTTTATAAAAATAACTCTCACAGAACGCAATGCTTTGGAATACTTTCAAGCCCATAGAACGCAATGCTTTGGAATAATTTTGAGTGTCCCTGTACATAAACCAGTGGTGATATTTACTCTATTTTCTACAGGAATATCCAATAATGAACTTGAATAACGTATTTCAATTTCATTAAGATATATGTTCAGTAAAGATATGAAAATATGGTTTATAGAAATACCTCTCATAGAACACAATGCTTTGAAATACTTTCGGGTGTCCCTGCACACAAACCATTAGAGGTATAAACTCCATTTTCAATAGGGAACATCCGATAGTAAACTCGAATAACATATATCAGTTTCAAGAAATTCCATAAATATTTACGGGAGTTAGAGCGCGGACAGACAGACAAACCGAAGTCATTAACACTTTTCAACCTTGTTGGAAAGTGTTAAAAATGTTATAAAGTGTTTAAAACGCTTAACGTAAACGAAAGTACAATTCTAAAAATTTTTTTACTAATAGCTCTTAATATAAATGGATATTTTTGTGTCACCCTGTAAATCTAATGCTAATCATGATATATTCTATGCAAAGCATTCTTTTGTGCATATAAATAACATATTTCAATTTCCTAAAACTTCATGGAAAGTAAAGTTATTAAAGTTTTATTTATAGAAATATCTCTCATAGAACGCAATGCTTTGGAATACTTTTGAGTGTCCCTGTACATAAACTGATGATGGTATTTCTTCCATTTTATACAGGAAACATCCAATAGTGAACTTGAATACCATATTTGAATTTCATTAAGATTTGTCTACAGTAAAGGTATGAAAATATGGTTTATAGGAATACCTCTCATAGAACACAATGCTTTGAAATACTTTCGGGTGTCCCTGTACACAAACCAGTAGAGGTATACACTCCATCTTCAATAGGGAACGTCCGATAGTGAACTTGAATAACATATATCAGTTTCAAGAAATTCCATAAGTATTTACGGGAGTTAGAGCGCGGACAGACAGACAAACCGAAGTCATTAACATTTTTCAACCTTGTTGGAAAGTGTTAATAATTTTGCTGTACATATATATCTTAATGAAATTGAAATATCCAAGTTCACTATCGGATCTAAAATGGAGTAAATATTACCATTGGTTTCTGTACAGGGAGACTTGAAAGTATTGAGTTATACGAGAGAGTACATATATATCTTAATGAAATTGAAATGTGTTATCCAAGTTCACTATCGGATGTAAAATGGAGTAAATATTACCATTGGTTTCTGTACAGGGAGACTTGAAAGTATTGAGCTATACGAGAGGTATTTCTACAAACCAAATTTTAATAACTTTACTTTGCACAAAGCTTAATGAAATTGAAAAATATTATTCATATGCAAAAAGGAATGCTTTTTATAAATACAGTATGATTAGTATTAATCTTACAGGGCCACATAAAAATATTAAGTTACATTAAGAGCTATTAATAAAAATTTGCTGTAATTGAATTTTCTTTTACAATAAGTGTTTTTAACACTTTCTAACAATTTTTAAGTGCAAATATGATTTAATTTGTTTACCTTTCTATCTGTCTGTCCCCCGTCCCGAGAGTACTTAAATATTTTCCGAATTTTTAAAAATTGATATAAGTTGACTATGGAATATTTCCTATTTAAAATACCATTAATATGTCCAGCACAACGGGTTTGTGTACAGGGACACACACGAAACTTCCGGTGCATTGCGTTTTAGGACAGACATTTTTATAAATCACATTTAAATAACTTTATTCTGTAAAAATCATAAAGAAATTGAAATGTATTTTAATATTCGTAAAAAAATATTTTGTATAGAATATGATATGATCAATCTTCAGATTTACAGGACCACACTAAAATATTCAAATACATTAAGGGCAGCAGTTATAATCTAACGGCTGAATTTTCTTTTGCATTAAGCCTTTTTAACGCTTTTCAACGATGTCTAAGAGTGGTTTTAAATTCAATTAGTCAATCTGTATATTTTTCTATGCTTCTGTCTGCGGTGTGATAATGTAGGCAAATAATATTGAAAGTTATACGATACAACAAGTACGTACAGTTGGAAAGTGTTAATAATCAATGCGTACTGCATGATTTTTCATTCTTGTTTTAACACTTTCCAACATGGTTGAAAAGTGTTAATGACTTCAGTTTGTCTGTCTGTCCGCGCTGTAACTCACGTAAATATTAATGGAATTTCTTGAAACTGATATATCGTATTCATGTTCATTATCGGATTTTCCCTATTGAAAATGCCGTGAATACTTCTCCTGGTTTGTGTACAGGGACACCCAAAAATTTGCGAAAGCATTGTGTTCTATAACACAGTTTTTTAACATTATTTATTCACCTTTGTATATATAAACATTGATTTGTATTATATAAAATCGGACACTGGTTATATGAAAATGGAAACCGTAAGCTTCCTAAAATAGCATGAAATCCCACTCAGGCGTCATTTTTTATGCCTAACTTTTGATCAGATTTTAAAAAATCTATTTTGTCATAATAAACATTTTCTTTATGATTTACAAAATGCTAGTTTTTTATCATCTTAAAAAAATTGTTACATTGTCAGTTACATAGTATTTTACTTATTTCAAAAAATCAGTTTGTCAGCAGATAATTAAAAACTTTCTTCTACTGTTTGTTCTGTTTTAAGTAAGTTTTTATTTTTTGATTAATTTATTATTAATATTATTTAAGTATAAATGCATTCATAAGCTTAGAAAAAAAAAAAAAAACAGCAGGTATAAAAATACATTTTTCAAAGGCTTAAGTTTTTATACACGAAAGTTAAAAAATGAATATGCTTATCTCTATATATTAAAAAAAAAAGTAATTGTCGCTGGCGTCAATTTTTTTTTTTTTTTTTTTTTTTCTTTTTGTCTGCGACAGCAGCTTCTCACGGAGGGCAGGGTTCTCCGCGTCATGAGATATATCAGTGTATTCCGACTGCTTCAAGGAAGGCATTTCAGCTGCTTAGAAACTTCTATCATCTTAATTATCGAAGTTATTAACTAAAAACGTCGCGTTTATAAAGGTACTCTATTTGCCATCGTACAAAAATTTTCTATTATTACGTTTTTTCCTCTGTCTCTGGCGTCACTTTCCTCAGGAAAATTAAAACGTGATCAATGGTAATAAGAAAAATTGAAAAATTGGTATCTGAGATGCTCGAGAGAAGAAAAAAATTATTTAGAATAGCAAAACATTTGAAAATAATCCATATTTTTAAAATATTAAGTAAAAATTTAATAAAGATGAAATGAAAATTAGTTTATATTTTTATTTTAGTTTATATTATCATTTTATATTATTAGTAAAGTTTATACTATTAGTTTAGTTTTTATTATTACTTTTTATTTTAACGTTAGATGAAAAAGATTTAGTAATGAATATCATGGAACAACTATTCCCCACAGCTGAATTTGGCGATTTATTTTTGGAGATTATGGCTAAATCATAAATCTAAAAATCATAAATCATAAAATCATAAGCTAATTTATAAATCATAAAATCATAAATAAACAGCATGCAGGCTGCCATATTATATCGCAAACAGTCCATAACGACATCGTTATCGTTCAAATCGGCGCCAAAGAAAAATCGCCAAATTCAGCTGTGGGGAGATACTATAGTTGTACAAATATCATGATTAGTTTAAATAACTATTGATATAGAGTTAGAGGTTAAGCCCAAAAATTTTTTTAATGAAATTTACGGGACAAAATTTGTATCAGTTTATATTTAAAGATTTAGTTTTTTTTTTTTTTTTTTTTTTTTTTTAAACTCAAAACATACTTAAAAGGTTAGATCTTTAATATGACCAATTTAGCGATTTTTAAAATTTAGAAATGAAGAAGCTCGTAAGTTTTTGGTATAACTTCAATATAATAGCAGGAGACTTGGCGTTGGAATATTAAAACAGGAATAAACTACTACGTCAGAAACGCCAAAGAAAAATTATTGAGGTGCATACAGCTGTTTCGGTAGCCTAAAGCGTACCGTCTTCAGTGCAAAAAGAATTTCTTTATGATAAAATAAATAGTCAGCCGGTCTTGTGGGATAGAAAATGGCGGATGCGTCAGCCTGTCTATGTAGGAGTTCTAGCATGGGGTGTGGGAGAAGGGACTGGCGTCAGAAGACGTCACACTCCCAGAACTTCATTGGTTGATACACGCGATGTCGCTCGAATACCGGCGATAAAATTGCTGCAACAGAAAAAAAGTTGCTTGTTTCGAGCGACACATTGGGAAACCATTGCGTTGTACTGTGTCGCCGGTAGATTCAAGCAACTTTTGACGCTCGTGTAATAGCGCTTTAACCCAAAACAGAACGCGCCAATAATAAAATCGCCAGGAATAATCCAAGACATGCTTATTATACAGAAACCAACTTTCCCATGTTAAATCAGCAATTTTTTCCCCCGTAAAGTTTTAAATATTGGAAGAACCACATATCGCAGGAAAATGAAACAAAAAGTAAAATATTCGTATCAACGAGATCTTTAATTTGAGATAAAAACGAACTTTCTAAGTTAATAAGTAAAAAAATGGGAGCATTTTCAATTTAGCGTAAAATTAGATGTTTTGACAACTTTTTGAAAAAATTTCTTCTTCAAGAAATTTTTGTTTAAAACAAGCTAGAGAGTTCATAAATGTGCAGAATTCTTTGAAAACTGTTTTTTCAGATAGATAATTACTTAATCTAGGAACTTTTGTAAAATTTGGCTTTTAAAAATCAAAATTTCGTATCTTAATTGCTAAAATACTGTTAAATACCGCCAAAGAGACATAAATCGCCAAATATGAAATCTCTTCATCTCAGTTAAACTGAAAAGTATTAATTTCAAATTGAACTTTTTTTTTTTTTTTTTTTTTTTTTTTTTAAATAAGTTAGTTTTTTAACAAAAGAACACTTGCTTTTATTATTTTGCACAATTTTAAATTTTACATCCCTGAAAACAGAAATGAATATAATTTTGAATAATAAGAATTTTGAACATTTGTTTCAAATCTGTAGTTTGAATTGCTGATTTTTGAATATCTTTCAAACGCTGACATAATTTTCATTTAATTTTACCTTAGAACAAGAATGTCAGTACACGATATAGTACCTAACTTAATATTCTTCAATCTGGGATTGGTAATTATGATGCATAAATATTTTTACTTCCTTCTATATAGTATACTAGTAGGCTTTGCCCGCTTAGCTGCTCATTATATTGAATTGAATTTTTAAAATACCACATCATCTAATATAAATAAAGAGAAGTGTCTGTGTGTCTGCGCTCTGGTGCTCACACTACTAATCGCAGAGCTACAAAATTTGGCTACCTGGGACCCTGTAGGTGTCCACCTCATCGATATTTTTTTGAAATTTCGATTTGAATTTTTGAATTTTTTTTTTTTTCTGTTTTAAATATTTGCTTTTCTGTTTCATTTTTCCTTAATTTATTCTTCTATTGTAATCGTCTGCGTATCTTAGCAACGGCTATTACGCAATTTATTTTTTATTTAATACATTCATTTGAAGGCGAAATCTTTTTCCTCGTTTTAATTTATTATATATATTGAAAATAAAAATGTCAATGTAGTAGAAAAAATTAAGTATATTAAATAGTAAAAAAATAAATAAATAAATAAATAATACATTTAAGCATAATTTTTATACAACAATCTTTTATTTTTAATTTTTTTTTCATTTAAATTCTTTAAAAGAAAAATGTTTCTCTTTCTCTGTCTTTTTTTTTTTTTTTTTTTTTTTTTTTTTTTTAATTTATGGTAGTATTTATTGGAGAAAAAATGGTAATATATAGTAGAAACCATTAAACTGATTAAAATTTATTGGTTTTTATGCATTTACTTCCTTGTAAAAGAGGCCCACTCGCGGCCGAGCGGTTCTGCGCTCAAAGCTGGTAGATGTGAGATGTCGGGTTCGATCCCTGGTCGCGCTTGTCGGCCTAGCCCTTACGCGAAAAATTAAAAAATGTAAAATATTAAATTTGCTCATGCATATAAAAAATACTTATTAAAACGAGTCGAAGAAGAAAGCGAAATAAGTATTGAGTTATATTACGGATAGATAATATGATACTATATATTAGACCTATCGTCCAGGGTTAGTAGATATTTCCGTCGAAAGAAATAGTTTGTTGGTTCGGTGCAACTTGCACATTAGTCCCGAGAGGTACAACTTTCACATTCGTCCCGTCAGGTACAACTTGCACATTAGTCCTCTTTAAATATAATGACTAGCGAAGCTGGCAAAGCATTCGTTGATTTACTACCTTAATTGATTTCACATTCCGTCATTTTTTACGGGGTTATATACTAGTTTTTAAATAATAGCATATCCACCTGTCGTCGGTAATTACCCAGAATGAATTGGCCGAGGAAGACTTTCTACAGGCAGTGGAAACCTGCACTCACTCACTGTAGTGCGGGTGGAGAAAGAGATGTCGTAGGCAGCGGGTATCCGAAGCGAAGTTTAGAGCGATTTCAATATATATTTTTTGGTTTTTATTTATGATGACGTTAAAAAACGAGGCGAGACGTCCACCGCACTTTAGAATGTAGAAAAAGAGGGGGGGGGGGGGAAGATGAAAACCTATAGAAATAGCATGGGAAGGAAACCAAAAAAATTCACAATGTCAAGTGTATTAAAAAAAAAATAATAAATAAATAAATAAAGGCTCACACCAAAATTAATAAAAGGACAAAATTGACTAGAAAAAGACATCGAGGAGCGGGTGAGTAGGGTTGGGGCATTAGACCTATCGTCCAGGATTAATACGTCTCGCCTATTATGATTACATGTAAAAAATAAATACTAATGCAATTCTTTTGAAAATTCTTTCAAATATAGTGATCTGCGAAGCGGGCGTAGCTTGCTAGTAAATAATAATTTTTTAAAAAAAAATTGTTCTGCATGAATTTGTATAAGATTATATAGAAGAAAGTGTTATAGCTGACCACAGCATACTACTTTTCTTTATTTTGCAAAAAAATCTAGATTAAAAATGTATTTATTTTCAAAAACGAGGAAATAAGCAAAAATATAGGGTGGAAACAAACTTAAAATCTGAAAATATCTTTCATCGTTGTGATCCATCCAAAAACTAGTTGGCATAGGTGGACTCTGCTCAGTTCCCCGTCATATATATGTTCTCATAAATTTCTAGTGCGAGACGTATTTGTGATATCGAAAATCGCATATTCTAAATTATGTATTACATTTCTGATAAATTTAATTCTTTCCCAATTCATTTTCTATCTGTATAAAAAGCGAGTTAATATATGCGGTTTCATTCTTTATTCCTTCTTACAAAAAGAGCAAAATTTAACGATAAAATTCTTGTGGTCAAGAGTTAAGGTTGGTTTGCCAGATTCTCACGAACTGATAACGGATTTTTTGGCTAAGAAATCAATCGCCAATATATTTTAAAAAGTTACACTAAATTAGCTGTAACTGAAAAAGTTGGGTGTTGCCTTGGCTTAACTTTTTATGTGGTTTTAGGTAATGTATCCAGCCAACAATTTCATCACTTCTGCATTTTCTCTGCTGCTGAAAAGACGTAACTTTTGAATACTTCTCTCCCCGTGTCCATCCCGTTCATTTAATGTTAATTCATATTCATCTTCCATATATTATACATAAAAAACTTTATTCTAGATGTTTCGGGTGACTATTTGTACTGTGAATTTTTTCAAAAGAATTTATGTGTTATTGAAATTGCAAGACATATGATGACTTTGAATTTCATTAAATGATTGCATTATAGATTTCGCTTGCCTGAGTTATTTGTGGGACATAACGCTTCTTCTGATTATCTTCACGGCTGTTATAAAGAAAGAATTCACACTACCTACCAAATAAATACAACAGTATTAACATGATTAATGTTAAAAGAAATTAATTTGACCAAACGCTTGACACAGTGACAGAATGAAATACCCGCCTAATAGTCTAGCCACCGTTCACTTTGAAATATTTATCATATTCTAATCTATTAATTTTTTTTATTAGGGTCAGTTTCGTAGTTTAGTTTCAATGCTACTATTTCCAATGCAACAATCCTCAAAATGCATATTTATATGGGAAATTTTCAATTTTGCTATGTTGATAAAATCTTAAAATACGAATAACTTACGAAATTTTCCGATTAAAATATTTGTAGTCAATCATGTCCAAACAAGTATCATAAATGTTATTTTGAAGTTGTCTTATATATTTATGATCCTCAAAATGGACGTTTATGCTCAATTTTGTCCTATTCTGCGGTTCTAAGTAAATCGTAAATTCCAAATAACTTACGAATTTTTTAATTTGGAAAAATCAGAGTGCACGATAATCATGCCAGTAACCTAAATAATATTTTTCATTATAAATATTCATTACTGAGAGAGATTATTCACGAATGAACTTCTGTATGCAATACAAGAAAGTATTGGATTAGTAAAAATTTTCGACTTTCCGTTTTTAATGGATTTACACGTTGTAATTGTAAGAGCTCCCGAAAACAATTTGACTATTTAAAAAAAAAAAATTGTTTGCGTGTGTGTGTTCTATATATGTGGCAAAGTTTTGTTCCAACTAGGTATCAGGAACTACTGCTCAAAATTACACATAAATTTATATGCAATTGCAATTGATGTATCAATATTTGGTGATGATGTATCAATATTTATCAATATTTGGTGCCAATTGATCAACATGGCGCTGCGACACAGTGATTTCCGCAATTTCAGAAAAGGCTATATCTGAGTAGCTAATGCATAGAATTACATAAATTTGCAAATAAATTTACCTTGTTATAAAATAGTGCTTATTAACTTTTGTACAAATATCTCCAACAGGTGGCGCTGCTCTACAGCTATTTTCGAAATTTAAGGAAAGGTTATACACAGATTATGTTGCATATAATGGAACAAAACTTGATATGTAAGAAAGGACATTATGAGACATTATTCTGATTCAATCTCGATACCTATCGGCCGATAAGTGGCGCTCATATACTACAATTTTTTTTTTAGAACAGAAAGGATGTCATCTGCAAGGTGAAAATTTACTTCTGTTGGACAATTTGTGCAACGATACCTCTCTGAGATAATATTCTGCATTCATAATGAAAAAAATAATAAGTAATTTGTACTGCGTTAATTTGTATACGAAAGTTTTATGATGGACACAACATACTAGTCTGTATAGAAAACACATGGATAATATCTAGCAACCAGAATTATGAAAAGCTTAATGTAAAGAATAAATGTGCCTTTCATAACTATTTAAAAAAAAAAAAAAAAAAAAAAAAAAAAAAAAATGATATCTGCAAAAAAGACATGTAAAAAGTACAAAAAAGCCAAGCTCAAAGAAAGAGAATGGATTAAAGTTGTATCTAAAAAGGGTGTGATATCAAATTCCCAAGCTTACATTCTAATACTTATTTAATATTCCCTTTTAACTAAATTTTCACATGTGAATCAAGTGCCTTATGATATGTTGATAGAAATCCTTCTTTCCTGTACTCAATACATCATAGCGTGTTTCTGAAAATTATTATTTTTTTATTTATGCATGATGGGCTTGGCGGCCATCTTTCAAATGATGAACAAACATTTACAAAATTTAAAGGAAGCTTCTTAAAATGAATATAGCGTATAAAATAAATTTGGCTGTTCCATTCAACAGTGACGGAAATATTTCGATAACTTGATTTCTTATTATAAGTATATTTAGTATTAGTGCACTTCCTGCAAATGCCGGGAATAAAATGATATAAAAATTCAAATTAACTTAAAGACATGAAGAAGGGGATAAAAAGCACAGAAGCCCCCCCCCCCCGCCCTGTTATATTTACCCAATTTGAGTGTAGCTTCTTGAAATAAATATCTCGTTAAAAATAATATGGTTGTTCCATTCAACAGAGGCTGAAATATTCAGATTAAAAAACAACAAAATGCGGGAAAATCATTGCAAAGCCCCGTTATGCACCCAAGTCGAATCAATTTAAGTTTTAAGAGTGTTAAGTTTGGCGCACCTCCATCCTATAATTATTCCCCGTTGTGTATAAATCCCAGTCAACCAACCAATCAACTAACCCATCTTATAATTGATGAGATTTATAGAATTCAAATAACATAAAATTTTGAAAGATGGCCGCCAAGCTCATCGTGCATAAATAAAAAAAAATAATCATTTTCAGAAACACGCTATGATGTATTGAGTGCAGGAAAGAAGGATTTCTATCATCCCTATCCACGGACTTAGAGAAGAAGGACCGTTTTCTCCAACGGCGGCCTTCCATCAAAAATGGACCCGAAATGGTCGCTATTATTCGTTCGCCGCTAGGGGTCGTATGTGTTCTCTGACTGTCCACTACCTCCGTAGAATAGCATTGTGCGCAGACGAAATTTTAGTTTTATTTTCAGTTTTGTTTTTAATTTATTTTTAATATTGGATTTTTTTCATAATGTCGCATTGTTACGCACCGGGTTGCACCTCTGGATATCGAAGTGTTCGAAAAAAAAACCCCATAGAAATAGGTGAAAAGAACCCAAGTTTATTTCGTCCACCTAATGTAAGCTATTGATTTTAATGTTTTGTTGAATGATAAAATTGTTGTCTTATAAATATTCTATTACTATACAAATAAATAAATAAATAAAATAAAGGCTGATTTAATTGGGATGGTTCTTAGTAAAATTCTGTTTGACAGATTTTTTTTTTTTTTTTTTAATTAATTAAAATGTAATTTTTCAGTCACTTTGCATTAAGATTTTAAAATTTGCGTGCTAGCAGTATTCCTTTTTTCATATTATTCGTCTAATCCATAGAATAATAATCAATGTTGAGAGGAGCAAAAGTAGCCTTCGCTGGCATTTCACTAGAAGGGATTTGTAAGCATTAAGAGTATTGGCGTGCTCCTTCTTCCTTTATTATTAATCTATGGCTAATACATGCGAGCTTGCAATCTTACGAATTTAAATCATGTTAAATTATAAATCACGTTTTTTTTTTTTTTTTATTGCAGCTTTTAAAAAAAAGTATTTTAAAAATCTTGAATTGTAAACCGATTTTGGCAAGAGTTAAAAATTGGTAAAAAATGATGAGTTCACAAACTTTTTTCAATTCATTTCAAAATTACTGAGTTTTAAGATATTTTAAAAATAATTTAAAATGTTTTTTTTTTTTTTTTTCCCATGCCACTTTGCATTGACATTTTAAATTAATTTTACAAACTGCCAATCTTTTAACTTCCAATTCATGTTAGATGATGAATCACGTTATATTATTATCATTATTATTACCATATTATAGAAATGTATTGTTTTTAACAAAAAAGAAATTTTTAATTGGTTTTGTCAAAAATCAAAAATAATGATTATGTCACAGTAAAAAAATCCTAAATTCAGTTGAAAATTGGAGATTTTAAAGAAAAATTATATTTAATTAAATTCATCACCAGTGCCACATTCACATTTCATAATTTATAAGCTAGTGTTCTTCCAGCTGAAAATTAGAGATTTTATGTAAAAATTAGAGTATTAAATTCAAGGTAAGTTGTTTTTATAAAGTTAGCTTTTCACTTAATCTCCGTGTCATCTCGTCGGTGTATCGAGCTATTCCCTACCCTCCCAAAATAATATATATGTAATATGTATTTATATATATATAAAATAAATAAATAAATAAAAAAGTAAATCATGCATATTATAGCATGAGCATAGTTGTGAAAAAATAAATAGAGTCAAAGACATCCAACAAATGTCAGATAAAACTTCCTTCTTAATACGGTATACATTTCATTTGTAACCAAGTATATACATATTACATTTCTCTTAAATGTTGAAATTTTACTTACAATATTCTGATTTAAATATGCACTTAAGGTATAATTTTCTCATAATCACAAAACATCAATATAAAAAATTACGTTATTTAATCTTCATAATGTTAAATACTTTTATTTTATAAGAAAATAGAAAACATTCAATTTTGAAAAAGAGGTAATTTTAGGGGACACAACATTGAATGAAAATGATCATAAAAACAGATTCAAAAGCTACTTTACACAAGTGTTGGGGGCCGCGGTAGCCCAGTCGGTAGAGCGCCGGCCTCGTAATTGGAAGATTGTGGGTTCGGTACTCGAGCCGGCCAAAGACCGTCGTGTACACTAATGGTGACGTAAAATCTGTCGAGGCCGCAATGTCCTCAATGTTCCCATCAAAAATTGTACCTCTGGTGGTCACCGAAGCGGGAGAACCATCCCTTCCGTGGAGGAACAAAATTGCGATGGCATGTCTCCGGACCAACACTAGGGGCGAGTTCCAGACCGTCGCTAATTGCCCATCTGCGACACTAGTGCGACGTAAAACCCTACCAACCAACCAACCGCAAGTGGTGGAGAGATTTTTATCTCAAATGATGAATTTCGACCAGTACACCTTAATTTAAATTAATAATATACGGATACCAGAAAAAAAAATCGTAATTTTTATAGATGCCACTGGACAATATAGAATTTTTTTTTTTTTTTTTTTTTGTGGTACGTTCATGTAGTTAGATTTAAAAAAAAAATTGGTAAACATTTTTTTGATTAAAATTATAATCATAAAATAAAAAATAAAATTGGCAAATGCAAAAATAAAATTAATATTCGACAGATCTAACGATTCGTTTTAAAAAACAGTCTTGCTTTGTCAACATTTTAAAAAAGTTTTCACAAGTACAGTCGGTAACAAAAGTCTCCGAACACTAGCAAAAATTCCTATATAAAAAAGTACACTTAATACAGTTTTGTTAAATAAATCCTTGTCGAATCCTGTTCTTTGTCAATCTGAAAACAGGATTCAACAAGGATTTATTTAACAAAACTGTATTAAGTGTACTTTTTTTACATAGGAATGTTTGCTAGTTATCGGAGACTTTTGTTACCGACTGTATAAGCTAAATTAGTCTTAGTAGTTAACAAGTTTTTAAAGTAGGTATATAAAGGGGATTTTTTTCACATCTCTACATTTTGTTCATTGAAGAAAACAGTCGCTTTGCGGGAGCATTTTTGCTAGAAGGACATAAAAGGAATTCAACTAACTTTTGCATATTTTTTTGAGGTGGTGGTAGTGTTATCATTAAGACCAATTGTTTGCACTAGGCTTCTAGACGTGAGTAAGAGGCCTAACTGTATTTCTATTTGTTTTTGCCCCATAGCCCCCCTTACCATCCCACCCCCCTTACCGCCTCTCCTAATAATTTTACAAATTCAAAAATATCCGCAATCGATTTGTAAGTATCGAAAACCTCTATGTACCAATTTTGAACGATCTGACACTATTTTTATTTTTTTGTCCCCCCCCTCCCCTCCCCCCTTCTTGCCCCTCCTAATAACTTTACACAATCGAAAATATCCCCATTCGTCTTGCAGGTCTTTAAAACCTATCTGTACCAATTTTGAAAGGCCTAACTCTATTTCTATTTGTTTTTGCTCCATAGCCCCACCCCCCCGTTGCTGCCCCACCTGGGGGCTGAATTTCTAAAATTCCAGAAATTGGTTTTTAGATAGTTACGTTAGCTATATTTTAGAGCAAAAATTTCACGTACATCTATTTTTTTTGTTTGAGATATATAGGATTATGCGAAATCACGTTTTACGCATGTGAAATCACGTTTTCCCCCCCTCCCGCCCCCCTTGGGGACCGATTTTTAAAAATTCCTGAAATCGATTTTTAGACATTTGTATTAGCTATATTTTAAAGCAAAAATTTCACGTATATCTGTTTTTTTGTTTGAGTTATATAGGATTATGTGAAATCACGTTTAACGCATGTCAAATCACGTTTCGTCCCCTCCCCCCCCCCTTGGGGACCGAATTTCAAAAATTCCAGAAATCGATTTTTAGACATTTGTATTAGCTATATTTTAAAGCAAAAATTTTACTGATATATGTTTTTTTGTTCGAGATATTTAACATTATTTCATTTAATTCTCGCGTTAAAGCGCTCTTTGAAGTCTGAAGTGGAAAGGCAGTCGATGCGAGCGCCATCTTTTAAAAGCGACCAAAATGGGGCCATTCTGATAACACAGCGTGTGCGGTCCATAGTGTACGTCCATGACCCTATCATAAGGCACTTGATTTATATGTGAAAATTTAGTTAAAAGGGAATATTAAATAAATATTAGAATGTAAGCTTGGGAATTTGATATCACACCCTTTTTAGATACAACTTTAATCCATTCTCTTTCTTTGAGCTTGGTTTTTTTGTACTTTTTAAATGTCTTTTTTGCAGATTGTACATAATGTCATTGAGTTTTGCGATAAAGGAGCTTTAGAAGGAGAAGTTATTGTTTGAAGAACTTTAATTATTTCTTCAAGAATTTTGATAATAAATATCAAAATGAAAGTAAGTTTCAAGCATTTAAAGCAACATTCAATTTTAAATAGTGTCATTTTAAATAGTTTGTTCGTTCAGTGCAACTTGCATATTAGTCCAGTGAGGTACAACTTGCACATTAGTCCCCTCTAAATATAGTGACCAGCGAAATTGGCAAAGCATTCGTTGGTTCACTACCTTAACTGATTTCACATTTCGTCATTTTTGTCGGGAATATATACTAGTTTATAAATAATAATTGACATAATTTTTAAATTAGTGTTACACACTTCAAAAGTTTCAAAATACTTACAAAGCTTTTATTTTTATTTTTAATTGAGTAATATTTATATTGAAATCTAAAATTATCCCTTTATAATATTATCAGTTTTTCTTTCTTTTAATTAATCGTAAAATATTTATTTTACCAGATATTCAAGAATCAGTTCAAAGAAGGAAAAGAAATGCAATCAGTGAGTTTACAATTTTTTCATACCCATAAACAAACACATCCCTAGGTACTACGGACATTCCTATTTTATAAATGGACCAACCCTTTTCACTCATGCGCAGATGACGTCAGGGATCATCCTTCTGCGGTTTATCAGTATCTATCGTAATTATGCATCACAAAATTTTCACGAGAAACGTCGGTGCCAAATTTCGAATTTCGCCAAGAGGTTAAACTGTACCATTGCTTTAGCACGCTTTCTTTCTTTCTTTCTTTTCTTTTTTTTTTTTTTTTTTTTCCCGATTTTATTTTAAATATTTTTTAACTTAATGCAAGAGGGAAAAAAGAATAACATTTTTTATTTGGTGTAAATGTACAAAATGTCTCCAGGTTTATTATCCATTTTTCGTTCTGTTTATTATTAGAAAGAAATTGGCTAAAGTAATTTTTCCTATACCATTGATATCACTATAAATTAAATTAAATTACCCAGTATCATTATATTTCATTCTCCACGCACTTTTTTCTTTTTTTCGAAATTCAATATTACATAATATATATATGTAAAAAAAGAATCAAGATGTAATCAGTACATATCCAGAAGATGTAGCAAACAAATATTCAGAAGTCACCATCAACACAAGTTCAGGAGATATCACCAACAACTATTAATAAATAATAATTATTCAGCAGATATCGCCAACAAGTATTCGGGAGTCATCATTAATACTTATTCAGAAAATATTATCAACAAATATCCAAAAGCCATTAAATTTAAATGGTCTGTCGCGAATACTTCAAACCTGCAATACGTTTCTACAATACAATCAAGGATGATTTTTTCACTTATCACTAGGTTTCGTTAAATGCGATTTTTTTTTTTTTTTTTTTTTTTTTAATTTAAATTAGTATATTTTATGTGAAGGATTTCAATGCATGTTTCTCATATCAGCTGTTAACCAGCGAACACCTGTCATGACGTCAGATGTGACGTAACTGTATTACGTAATCAACGGCGCATCTTCGCTCTCTGAGAGAGAGATGTTTATAAGAGTCTGTACGAGAAAGCTTTACTAAGCGTGCGGCAAGAAATGCCAGCATTATGTTATTCTACTTTTCTATATATTATTAAATGTTGTGATTGTTCAAAAGACTCTGCTTTTCACTCTGTGGTCCCATTTATACCAACAATGGTTATGGGCCCAGAGACACGCATCTTACTGCGGACTTTTTAAAAATTTAAATTAACATTCGCTAAAACGAAAGTGCGACTTACAGTTAAGCCTAAGGGCTGAAATCGAAAGTATTTTTGATTCTATTTTTATAAAGAAGCTACTATAGCTGATTAAATATGTCGCAAGTATTAAATATAGAAAAGTTATCGAAAAACAATTTTGACACCTGGAAGCTGCAGATAGAAGCTGTTTTAATCAAAAATGATCACTGGAGTTATGCTAACGGAACGAAAATTAAGCCCGATGAAGGCGCCGAAGGTGAAGAAAAATGGCTCGAAAATGACCTTAAAGCTAGGGCCGATTTAATCCTAGCAATTACCCCAAGTGAGTTGTGTCATATTAAACATTGTACCACCTCAAATGAAGTATGGAATAAATTAAAAGAAGTTTACGAATCGAGAGGACCGGCAAAGAAAGCCACCCTATTGAAGCAGCTCCTCTTTAAGAAAATGACTGACAGTGAAAATATGTCCGATCACCTCAATATTTTCTTCGATATAGTGGACAAGCTAAAAGAAATGGACATTGAAGTAGCCGAAGACCTATTATCAATTTTGCTCTTATACAGTATTCCTGACAGCTATGAAAATTTCAGGTGCGCCATAGAAGCAAGAGATGAATTGCCGCAGCCTGAAGCTCTGAAAATTAAAATGATGGAAGAATACGAGTCAAGAAAAAATAAAAAGAATCAAGAATCATCAAATGCGTATTTTACAACTCACAAGAAAAATCTTCCTGAAAAGAACAAAAGAGAAATCTTAAAGCCTGTGCAGAACAAGAACACGTATGGCGAAAGAAATTATGCAATCTTCAAATGCAATTACTGTTCAAAAGTAGGGCATAAAGCCTCAGAATGCAGAAAGAAGATCTCAGACAGAAAATTCACTTCATCGAATAAATATAAAGATAGATCTTTCATGGTTGAAGATAGTACAGAGTTCACGATGGCAGCCAGTAACTCTTTCCAAGAACATTCCGAGTGGTGTCTCGATAGCGGTACGACATCTCATATGGCTCATGACAAGAATTTGTTTACAGATTTCGAACCTAGAATTGGATCATTTATAAAATTAGCTGTAGATGAAACAGCGGAGATCACAGGTGTTGGAACAGTCAAATTAAAAGTTCCCGGTAATCACGGTGTAACTAATTTAAAGTTGACAAATGTTTTGTGCGTTCCAAAATTAAAATGCAATTTAATGTCTATATCAAAAGCTACATCAAACAACTGCCGAGTTGCATTTACCGAAAAAGTTGCGAAAATCACAGAGCAGGACGGCTCTCTGATTATAAGTGCTACGAGAAAAGGTGATTTATATTTTTTTCAGCCGCATGTGGATATCGCTGCATCAACTCAGGTAAGCAACTTTCATAAATGGCATTTAAAATTAGGACATTTAAATGAAAAAGATTTAAAATTATTAAAATCTGAAAATATGTTAAGAGATTTAAATTTTAATGAAAAAGATTCCTTAAAAGATTGTAAAGTATGTATTAGGTCTAAACAAACTGTGAAACCATTTTGTAAAGAAAACAAATTTCATAGTGATGAATTATTAGAAGTAGTTTATTCTGATTTATGTGGCCCTATAAATGTTAAATCCCATGGCGGATCACGTTACTTTATTACTTTTTTGGATGATAAATCTCGTTACATTGAAGTAAATTTTCTAAAAACAAAAGACGAAGCTAAGTACGCGTTCCGGAGATATAAAGCAGCAGTCGAAAATCGATTAGGAAAAAAAATTAAAATACTGTATACTGATAATGGATTGGAATATTGTGGCGAAGAATTCAATAAATATATTGAAGAATGCGGTATTAAACGCGAATTCTCAGCACCAATGACCCCTCAGCAAAATTCTAGAATTGAAAGACAAAATCGTACATTATGCGAAATGGCGAGGTGTTTATTAATGCAATCAAACCTTCCAAATACATTCTGGGCAGAAGCAGTAAATTGCGCTGCATATATTAGAAACAGGTGTCCCACTAAAGGAATTAAAGAAAACAAAACACCTTTCGAATTATTTTTCGGTTATAAACCAACTGTTAACTATTTTAAAATTTTCGGACAGAAATGTTTTGTTCTAAATAAAAAATCAAAAGGGAAGTTTGAAGCTAGGTCACACGAACATATATTCGTTGGCTATTCAAATGAATCACGCGCTTACAGATTATGGAATAAGGATACTAGAAAAATTGTCATAAGTCGTGATGTTCGATTTATAGACGAATTTGAAATAAATGATTCAGCCACTACTGATCAATTAGAATTAATTTTTCCGTCTGAGAATAAATGCAATGATTGTAATATTAAAAATGAAACTCCTATTCCTACTCAAACCGCAAACAGGGGGGAAAACAGCGGATCGATTTCCTATCCCCCTGAATGCAACGGAGAGAGTTTCTCTTTTTGGAAAGGGGGGGAAGGCTCGCTTTCTGAAGGGGGGAACGTAGAAGATGTGAGTGGAGGGGAGGAGAGTGTTGACGATATATGTAAACAAGAGAAAGGGATTAATAAAAACAATCCTATTTTTAAACGTGGTCCCGGAAGACCTAAAAAAAGTCAAAGTTGGAACTTTCAAAACTCTCATAAGGAATATATTACAGATACAAAATATAAAGATGAAACTTCTCAATTAGCTGATAACTCATTTAATGAAATTAATCCCAGCGTAATCGACGCGCTAAATGGAGATTATGCTAAAAATTGGGAAAACGCGATGAAATTAGAATATGATTCTTTAGTTAAGCAAAACGCTTGGGAAATTGTAGATAGACCAAAAGATAAAAAGGTAATTGGGTGTAAATGGGTTTTAAAAACAAAATTCAAATCAGATGGTCAAATTGAAAAATTTAAGGCCAGATTAGTTGCCAAAGGGTGTTCACAGAAACAAGGTATAGATTTTGAGGAAAATTTTTCACCAGTAGCCAGATTAAGTTCTATAAGAACTGCAATCGCGTATGCTATCCAGAATGGTTTCACAGCATACCAGTTAGATTTCATTATGGCATATGTTAACGGCAATTTGAATGAAGAAATTTTTATGGAACTTCCTGAATTTTTTGAAAATGATATACATGAAAATAAAGTGTGTTTATTAAAGAAGTCTTTGTATGGGCTTAAGCAGTCAGGAAGACAGTGGTTTAAAAAATTAGATGAGAAACTGAGAAAAATGAAATTTAACCCTTTGAATTCCGACAAATGTGTCTATTACTCAAAATATCCTTTTGATGCTATTATAATCGTCTATGTCGACGATTTAATTTGTCTCACTAAAAGTGAAGAGCACTATTTTGATATAAGAAATAAATTAGCAGAATCTTTCAAAATGAAAGATATGGGCCTTCTGCATTATTGCTTAGGCATTGAATTTAATCAAGATAGGGACAGCATCACTATAACACAAAAGAAATACATTGAAGATTTATTAAATAAATTTAATATGGAAGATTCTAGAGTGGTGAATACACCTTTAGATAACAGTGTAAAATTAACTAAACAAATGTGTCCAAATACAGAAGAAGAGAAATCATATATGTCAAAAATTCCTTATAGACAATTAATTGGTTCTCTTATGTATCTGTCGGTTGCTACTAGACCAGATATCACCCATGCTGTAAATTATTTAAGTCAGTTTAATAACAATCCAGGAAAACCTCACTGGATAGCTGCTAAAAGAATACTAAGGTATCTCAATGGCACTAGAAATTTAGGAATTGTTTATTACAGAGACGATAAACCATTGACAGCATTTGTTGATGCCGATTGGGCATCCGATATAAATGATAGAAAATCATATACAGGATACGTCTTTAAATATGCCGGTGGACCTATTTCTTGGGAATCTAGAAAGCAGCGAACCGTTGCTCTATCCACAACAGAGTCTGAATATATGTCTCTGTCTGAATCCGCAAAAGAGACAATTCATGTTAGAAATTTCTTAAAAGAATTGGATCCTGAAATTGTATCAAGTCCAACTGCAATCATGTGCGACAATCAATCTGCACTGAGATTAGTAAAAAATCCTGTTCATCACAATCGATCTAAGCACATTGACATTCGTCATCATTTTGTGCGAGAAGTTTACAATAATAAACTAATAGACATTAAATATATTTCATCAGATGAACAACCTGCAGATATTTTAACAAAAAGTTTAAATGCATATAAACATGAAAAATGTTGTGATATTATAGGACTTAATACTCAGGACTGATGAACTTAAAAATATATATATATATTTAAACTGTGTTTTCATTAAGAAATTAACTGCTTATATTTTACGTATTTTATTTTATTATATTAACCATAATTATTTGCTTATAATTCTATTTCTTTACTAACACTTTTCTTATTTTAAGTAACTCTTGCATAAAAATAATTTTCTGTAATTTTTAATATGCTATTATAATGCATAAATATGTTTTATTTTCGAAACATTTATTGAAAAAGGGGGAAATGAAGGATTTCAATGCATGTTTCTCATATCAGCTGTTAACCAGCGAACACCTGTCATGACGTCAGATGTGACGTAACTGTATTACGTAATCAACGGCGCATCTTCGCTCTCTGAGAGAGAGATGTTTATAAGAGTCTGTACGAGAAAGCTTTACTAAGCGTGCGGCAAGAAATGCCAGCATTATGTTATTCTACTTTTCTATATATTATTAAATGTTGTGATTGTTCAAAAGACTCTGCTTTTCACTCTGTGGTCCCATTTATACGAACATTATGTACTTCAAGAAATTAAATGGTAAAATCAGATATTGGCGGGCATCTTGGTAACTTTAAAGTATAATACTGTTGGAGTAGCGAACGATTCATTTTAATAAATAAAACAGATGCGCCTTTAATTGCGCATGCGCGTGAAAGAGAGCTCTCCAACTGCTCCCGGCGAGGCACGATAATCTGCATTTAAATGTGTTTAATTCTACTTATTTTGAATGTGTGTAATGTAAATCGTCTTGTTTATCGTCTTTAATAAATGTCAGCTATATATATTCAAGAATTTCGATTTAATGGAACTAATATTACAACAAATACAATAAATCGCGACAATACAAAATCGCTATCTGAAAGAAATTATCCTGTCGTGCTACTGTATTAATCACATAAGATATTTATTTTCACCGTATCTGACTAAATCATATTCTAGAAAAAATGCACATTAAGAAGTTGCATCTTTACTGTTGTAAGCACCATTTTAAATCTAGCTGTACGTTGGAAATAATTGCAGAGTGTTACATATTGCCCTAAATTAACTAAAAAAAATCAATAGTAAAAAATATAGGCATTAGAAAAAATAAGTTCATAATTTCTTTAATCAAGCAATAATACACGAAAAATTCATCGTCAAACAGTGACAAAAATTTAACAAGAGGATCGTATACTAAAGCTGTAACGCTAAATCGTTTAGATGTTAAGAATTTATCTCTGATCTAAACAGTTAGTGCTATCGTTGTTTATTTTGTGTGTCTAGCTGTATAACATATGTTTTCTCTCAAAATAATGGCAAATTGTTATTAAATTGTCGAAATTTAAAACAGATTTTTCACATATTATAAACGACATATTAAATATTGTGTATTTCAATGTGATACCAAGTATGGTGGATTTTTATAATATTGTTCAACTTTTCTCTTGTGTTATGTATTATTAATATTCCAATTCAATGAAAGGCAAAGTTGCGAATAGTCGGGTAGAATCCAGCAGGGGTTAATGAGCTAAGCATTTCGGGGTGAGGGAAAACCTTCCTCGGGGGTTGGTGAGTGGAGCGAGCAGGGGGCAGAGCCCCCCAGTTCTGTAAAGTTTTCAAACCAAACATCGCAGAAAAATGAAAGAAAGAGTAAAATATTTGTATCGGCGAGAGTTTTAATATGAGATGAAAATGAACTTTTTAAGTTCATTAACAAGAAAATGGAAGCATTTTCAATTTAGCGTAAAATTAGGTGTTTTGACAATTGTTTAAATTTAATTTTTCTTCGTCAAGAAAATTTATTAAAACAAACTGGCGAGTTCATAAATGTGCAGAATTCTTTAAAAACTGATTTTTCTGATAGATAATTATTTAAGATAATCGCTTTTACAAAATTTAGCTTTCAAAGAATAAAAATTTCGTATCTTAATTACCAAAAAACTGTTAAATATCGACAAACAAACATAAATTACCAAGCATGTAATTGCTTAAATCTCAATTAAACAGGAAAGTAGTAATTTAAAATTGAACTTTTTTTTTCTTTTTTTACAAGCTATTTTTTCAACCAAAGAATCTTTGGTTTTGCATATTGTACAATTTTAAATTTTACATTATCGAAAAAAGAAAAGAATGAACTTTCTAATAATTCTCATTTCAAATCTGTAGCCTGAATTGTTGATTTTTTTAATATTTTTCAAACCATAACATAATTTTCATTTAATTTTACCTTAAAATAAAAAAGTCTGTGCATGATATATCTAATTTTAATATCCTTCAATCTGGCATTGATAATTATGGTGCATAAAGATTTTCACTTCTTCTGCATGTACAACATAAGAAAAAAGTATTAAATTCATGAAAATTTTGGAATTCCAGTTTTCGATCGAAAGAGCTTTGAGCCTCTTTGAAAGAAATACAATTTTTTTATTAAAATCCACAATCAACTGATTGGGAGAAAACCATATTTATTGAAATTTTATTTTTCCGACTGAGTGAAAATAATGCCTGGACCGGGAGCCGAACCCCGGATCTTTGACTTACAAGGTCAAGGCTCTACCAATTGAGCTATCCAGGCCGACAACCGGTCAGCATTACTCACTCAGACAACCATTTTGGCAGAAATATCTGGTCTATTATTTAGATAGCTCAACAGAAATAAGCCGCAGGAAATGGAAAACACCATTAAACAATGGGAAAGAAATACAATTTTTTTATTAAAATCGACAATTCAAAAAGAATAACAAAAAATACTACGTATTTCTTACTGGATTGCTTCGTCAATTACACAATCAACTGATTGGGAGAAGACCATATTTATTAAAATTTTATTTTTCCGACTGAGAGAAAATAATGCCTGGACCGGGAGTCGAACCCCGGATCTCTGAAAGAGTCTTGCTTTAAGTGTTATTGCTATACAGTTTGTAGTGTGGATTTGCTATTGACAGCTGTTATTTAAGCTGTGTTTACTGGTGGAATTGAAGTTCTACAAAACTAAAATTGATGCTAAATGCTATCAGAATAAAGTTTTCAAGCACATGATCAAAGAAAGTAAACGTCTTTACCTCCAAGAAAACTTTGTTTTTCACCAAGATTCTGCACCAAGTCATACTGAAAAATCAACTATAAAATGGCTAAGAGCTAAAAAAATAAATTTTCTTCCTCCTGAGAAATGGTTACCATCATCCCCTGACTGTGCTCCTTGCGATTTCTTTTTATGGGGACACTTAAAAAAACAATTAAGTAGACGTAAAGTAAGAACACTACAAGGGCTTCAAAAAGCAAAGAGGAAGTTGGAAAAATACACCTAAAAATGTTCGAAAAACCTCTTTTGGCTTGGCCTAAAGATTAACGTAAAATGTACTCTGCTGAAGGAAAATACATTGAAAATTTTATGTAAATAATTTAATTCAATAAAAATTTCTCATGCTCTGAAATTGGTCACACTAATTTTGAATCAACCTGTACTATAATATCGTTCGACTTTCCCCTTGTGTTATGTATCGTTAATATTCCAATTCAATGGAAGGCAAAGTTGCGAATATTCGGATAGAATCCCACAGAGGTTAATGAGCGAAGTGAGTCGGGGGAGGCGAAACTTTCCTCGTGGGTTGGTGAGCGGAGCGAGCAGGGGGCAGAGCCCCCTAGTACTTAAAAAATAAATTAATGAAAAATTAAAAACTTAAAGCAAAACAAATGAGATCTTTATATTGCTCATTGAGTATCGTTGCGCATTGAGTATTCGATCAATTTTTTAGCTAGTATTGTATTAATTACTTTGAAGCCTGTAGTTATCTTTTTTACTTTCTTCTATATTCAATAGAAGAAAGTATTGCATTCGTAAAAATTTTCGGTTTTCGATGGATTTACACGTTTTGAGAGATGTAGAACACGATTTGACCATTTTTAGAAAATGTCTGTGTGTGTGTGACAAAATTTTGTGGCAACTGTATCTCAGGAACTTATGCACAGAATTTTATACAAATTGGCATGTAGTTGCACCTTAACATAAATGAGTGCCTATCAACTTTTGGTAAAAATTGTCTTGCAGGTTCTGTTGCCATCCCGCTTTTTCTAAATTTTTAACATGGTGATATAGGACAAAATTTTGTTTAAATGTGCATAAAGAGAATTATTTTTTAGTAATCATTATGAAATTTACAAGATTTATTTATAATAGAGATAGTCAACTGGGGAAAAAATTTTGTTTGTGTAGGAGCCTCGCCCCCCCCCCTGGGGGGGGAAGTCCCCCCTCGAGGGGAGTAAATTTTCAAGATGGGTATCTTTCGAAAGGTCTCGTCAATACCTTTAAAACGAATGGTCGAACTATAAATCTGTGATAATTTAAAACAAAGTTATCGATTTTTTTTTACTTTTAATAAAAGAAAACTTATAAAAAAAAAATCCTCTTTTTTTTTTTTTTTTTTTTTTTTTTTTTTATAAAATTTAACGAAACTTGGTATTTAGTTGGTCCCTGACATAAATGGTGCTGATTACATTTAGGTATCAATCGCTCAATAGGTGGCGCTGTGATCTCATTTTTTCTAAATTTTTAACATGGCAGTGTATGACAAAATTTCGTATAAATGTACATAATGAGAGTTATTTTTAACTTGTGATTGTAAAATTAATATGAATTATTGATAATAGTAGTAGTTAACTAGGAAAAAATTTCTGTGCATGTGGGGGCATCGCTTTCCTCCATGGGTGGGAAGTACCCCCTCCCCCCCCCTAGGGTGGGGTGTAAATTTTGAAGATGGGTATCTTTCGAAAGGTCTCGTCAATACCTTTAAAACGAATGATTGAACTATAAATCTGTGATAATTTAAAACAAAGCTATCAATTTTTTTTACTTTTAACAAAATAATAATAATAATAATAATTAGAAAAAAAAAATCGTAATTTTTTTTTTTTTTTTAATATTGTTACTGATTGAATATGTATAAGAAAGTTTTATGGTGGCCACAACATACTAGTTTAACTTCTTTAGAATTTCTTGATAAAAACAAAAAAAAAAAAAAAAAAAAAGAGAGGGGGATATTATGTAATTATTTCGAAATACTTCTTAATTGTAAATGTTTGTCAAGAGGATTTATGAATTGTTTATTTTAACAACAAACAACTATGAAGTGTAAAGGCTAAAAATTGCAGTAATATTATTGGGTTGGTTTTTTGACGTGACGTATCAAAAACTGGTTTAAACTATCAAAAACCATATGTGAGAAATGGAAACTATAATGTTAAATGATTTTATGAATATTTTTAAGTTGCAATGTACTATATAAACTAACATTCATTATATATATATATATATATATACACACACACTAAGCGACAAAAAAAGCCGCACTGCAGAAAAAATCCCTTATACATTTTTTATTTGTAATAACTTTAAAATTAATGTTTGAAACAAATAAAACTGTCTTGTTTGCATAATACCAATGTGATGAAATGATACCTATGTACATTTTCGATTTAACAATTCGCTTTATTGCCCTTTACGAAACACTTTTTAAAAATATGCATAAAACTTTCTTTTCAAACATAATGCAATAACCATACACTTTGCATTCTATTATGATTTATTATATGAAATAAACAATTATATTTTAATATATGAAATAAAAACTATTTATTTGTTAGATCTAAGCAATTTTATATTAAAAATATGTATTCTGCATTGGGTTAATTCCACCTTTATATGGTATTACTGCTTTAATGCGCAATGGCATAGTTTTATACAGTGCAATTCAAGTGCAATTCAGTTTTATACAGTGCGGTTAAATTTCAATGTGACAAATATCACAAATTTTTTTTTCTCGTTCTGACAGAGTTATAGACTGCAAATTTCGAATCCTCCCCTCTCCCCGCCTTTTTATAGAAGAAACATTTTCTGCGGATCGCAATTAGGACTATTTCCATGTCTGGTAAAGAAGAAATTCTAGTATATCCTTTGTGGAATTTAACTTAAAGTGAAAAAATATATGATTACTTACAACATTATAGGTTCTCATGGAAATGTATAGGAAATTTTGACAATTTCTAGTGAATAAGCTTACCACAGATGCCGTGTAGTAAGGTGCATTATCATCTTGAAATGCTGTTTACAGAAATGTCCAAGATACCTCCAAAATAGTCGGTCTGGCACCACTTTTATGAAGATTGTGTTTTATTTCGAGTTAATTGATCCATTGAGCATAAAAATTTGCCCGACTGTTTGAAAAGTTATACACCTCCGTACCATAATGTACGGAGAATGTCACTGTTCTAAAAGTGCGATTTTCATTAAGTCGGTCATATTTTCGTTGTCAGATCTGCTTGTTTTCTTTAGCTCGAAATAAGTTAAACTTGACTCATCAGGGAGAACCAGTTCAGTCCAATAATAAACTAATAATTTTATTTTTTTATTTTTTTAGCCATCTGCTTTCCTAATTCTCTTCACTAAGAATGGAATTTTTTCAATTTTTCTGTCATTTAAACATACTTTGTTTAATAGTTGTTGTACTTCAGTTAAAGAAATTATGCTGCTAAACACTTTTTCTGAATTTCTTTTATGTTCTAAATGTAGTACAAACCGATTTTATAAGCAATGGCTTTTTAACTTACGGTCATCTCGCTTGGATGAGCAAAATGGCCGCCTAAAACCAAATTTCCAGTTTAAACGGCCAAAAAATTTTATATCTTGCTAAAAACCCTTTTACCAATATTTCGTTAACATTTAATTATTTTGCCATCTCACCTATTAAAATATTTTTTTTTTCATTCAAAAATTAATACTTTTTGTGGCATCGTTAACTGCCTTAGTCTTACCATTTTTGAAATAATTTCTAAAATTATAATTTTCCTGACAATTGCATTTTGTTTTTAACACTGGACTCAAAGTTTATACAACATAATAAAATTTGTTCGAAAATTTGCGTTTTAAACGATAAAATTAGCGGTTGTAGAAGGCGAAAAGGAAAATATCCAAGTGCGGCTTTTTTTTTTTTTTTTGGTCGCTTAGTGTGAATATATATATATATATATATATATATATATATATATATATATATATATATATATATTCTTATGGTGAGAGTGATCATTATAAATCTTTTTTGTAAATTGTCTTAGAGCTATAATAATTTGTATATATAGGCGGTAATATACAATTAAATATATTAACAATTCTTCAAAACTAACTAAATTAAAAAAAAAAAAAAAAAAAAAAAAAAATCAAAATTTCTATTTTTTGAAAAACTTTAAATTTTCCCAGCTAATTATTTTTCCCTCTTACTTTAGCATTATTATGGTTTAAAAATATATTAAATGTATTAGATTAGTATTTTAAGAATTAAACGATAGGTTATTTTTTAAAATTATGTTAAATGTAGAAATTTCAATGAAAATTTTTAGCAGTCAAACATATTAAAAAAAAAAAAAATGGAGTGGCTCCACTTGAAATTTTAATGTAATATCTCCTTATATTATTAAAATCTGTACGCGTCTGTCTATGAGAAATGCCTTGTGTGCGCTAAAACTCCTCGCTAATGGTCGCATCGCCTCGAAACCGGTGTCGACAGACGCAGAATTTCTTCATCTCGACATCGCGATAATTCGCCAAGCGATGCTACCCTAATTAGCGGAGATATTAATTAAAATGTCGACCCATGTCAAATCAAAAAACGATTCAAAATCAGTGGCGACCGCCATTTTGTTACAGAACAGCCTACCTCAAAAGAAAAAGTAGAGAGAGAAAATTTCGTGGGTTTTTGTAAAGCGATCCTGCTCGAACGGTTCGAGATCATAAAAAACGGCAGCTTTTTGAGTGACGCAGCAAAGCTCAAACAAAGCTTAGTAGCGACACTCTATTATACAGCTAGTTTTACATCAAAGGAATTTGGAAACGCCGACATTTAATATCTCAGTAAATAGGAGATATTTTGATCTGATGTTTTCAGAATAATCTTTTATCTTCTACCTGATGCTATCCTGAAAGTTTCACACTTCAACATTGTATATATTTTGAGATCTGGAGTTGCAATTTCAAAGGAAAAATGTGTTATCGTGTGAGTTTTTTTTTTTCGAAAACGGCTCGAAGAAATTTTATGAAATTGATATATGATATTAATTTATTTTGTCTGAGAAGCGTGACGTCGCCCGTTTTTCCCAAAAAACTCTTGTTTCTTAAATAATTTAGCTTAAAAATCGAACTATTTTTTCCTCCGCCAATACATGTATTTGAACTGCATATTCTCAGAATTCAGAACAGGCGTCATTCGGTTTTCTGAGGTTGTGGTTGGTTGGTTAAATCTGACTGCAGTCAATAAAATAGTTAGATTTTTTTTTAATTAAATGCAAAAAAGAAACTTCATTGTTTGTTTTAAATATTTATTTTATATTTAAAATAAAAGAAGTATTTTTTAATTATAGATATTCTATTTTATCGTTATTCATAATAATAATAATAATAATAAAATTAAAGCAAAAAAGTTTAAATCACTCATGCACACGTATTTATACTGTGGTCCAGGCTCTTTGGAGCGCATGCGTACTTTATCCAGATCTAAAACTCTTGGCGCTTGCTAAAGACAGGGCTAGCTAGTTTGGTTTGTTTACGTACTGTATTCCTCCGCTTGTGGCTTGTTAAGAATATGATACGTGTTTTATTTATTTTTTTTTTTTTTTCAAAATCAATACAATTTTTTATTGAGAAGCATTGTGGATTAAATTTTTAACGGTTTAACGGGTCTTTGATGATCAACTAGACTGAAAGATTATTGTTTCACGTATGTGTTTATTAAATATTTTGTCACATACTAAGACAATATTATTTCAGTCACCAATTATAAAATCCGACATTCGGGAGTCACACTGTGTATGTTTTTTTTTTTTTTTTTTTTTTTTCACTACCCTTCTTTTTTTCAGGTAAGTGTTTGTTTATATATGTCATAAAATATAAAATAAAATTACATTAGTTTACAGAAACTAACGGCTATATTAATCACTTTCGAAAATATCCTCATTTGACTTGCAGGTCTCTAAAACCTATCTGTACAAATTTTGAACGGTCTGAATGTATTTCTATATTTTCGCTTATGCATTACATTTTATTTTTATTTATTTATATTTTACATTCCTCGAGTCATATAGTTTTCTTTACATTGACAAACAACTGTTTTTTCTTGCTTATATATATAAATTGTATTTTAATAAGATAATTATAATTTTTTTTCACAGAAGACTAGATTTTAATAACTATTTAGTGTTGCTTTATTCAGGGGTGAAACTTTTCATCGGCTATCCCTGAATTCAGGGTTTTTGAAATTTTTGCTTTCTCTGAATTTCATGTTAAATTATTTTGTTTTTGCAGAAATTCCTCATTTTTAATGTTTAATTAAAATGTAGTTGTTTCCTTAAAATGTATTAAGAACTCTTCAAATATCACTTATAATAAGTAGCCATGTAATATATCACTAATAAGTGTGCCCTATCTGCATGCAGGTATAAGTTTTCAGGGTTTTTGTGGTCATTGCTATTTGGACCATCAGTGCAATTAGTGTGGAGGCTATTCCGACCGCTTCCTTGTTGTCTTGGTCATAATAATGATTTTGCTTGTTTGATCTTGAATTTTCTCTGTAATATACTAATGCAGGGCCTAAAATTTCAACTCCGATTACACTCACCCCAAAAAAAGTTATACTCGCTGCAAAATAGGGTTGTCTTTTTTTTTTTTTCTGTTTTACGCATTTTGGGTTTTTTATTTTTTCTAACTATCTGAAATGTTTTTACAAATATGTCTAAAATTATATATATTAAAAGTGTATCGTATATATCATCATGTCTCATAATCATCTATAATCAAAAATCATTATATTTGAGATCTGAAAAAAAAGGTTAAAATATCTACCAATGCAAAGAGTCATTATTAAAAAAAAAAAAAAAAAAAAAGAGGGAAAAAAAAAAAAAACTTTTTCAATCAACACCTTGTGAAATTCTTATTATGCAAGATTAAGCTTCCTTATTTACCAATTGATATATTTATATATTTAAATTTTTACATCAGATATGTCTTTTTTGTCCATTTTATTTTTATGATCAGACGGAATGTCGATGTGTATAACTTGTTCATTGCTGTCATTTGAAATAGCCATTTCGGAATTACATGTTCGATAAAATTGTTGCTTACAAATCATAACAAGCGTAAATTCTTGGTGTTTCAGCAAAAACTGGAAAATGTTAACTGTTTTTTGATCATTATTCAACAAAATAAACATAGGCAGTATCTTTAAAAGGGCTCGGGATTATTTTCATGCGCCAATGTCGCATAGGCAAACTTTCGCATTTTTTTTTTTTCCCTTGGAGTAGGGCGCCTAGCAAAGAGGCTCTCTACTTGTCTATTCTCACTCTGCTTAAAGAAATCACAGTGGGAGAAATGAAACTGCCTAGAGATTAAAACTTTTATGCGTGTACTTTTATGGATTTTTCCTTTCTCAGGCTGGGACGAATGTCGGGCAACGCGCACAGAGGCTCGAAACTCAAAGAAGAGAAAAAGGAGAGGTTAAATATGAGGTTATAAGATGGCAAGATTTTGCCATGTTTAAATCTATAAAAAGAATGTTTTCTGTCACCTTATCATGTAAGAATTCTATCTATAACTAGACCAAATTTTTACTCGCCACAATAAAAATTCCACTCACCAATGGCGAGAGGAAATTTCGCGCCCTGTACTAATGATTTTGCTGGTTTCATCTACAAATTCAAACTTTTAACATTTTGAAAGTGTATAATGCGATTGATCTACAATCCATGTTTATTTCAACATTGCTGTTAGAAAAAATTACAAAATAAGTACAAAAGTCATTTTCAGAAAAATCATACAGATATTTGTATAGAAAATTGGGTTTGATTTAGAGCTGTACAGAGTACTCGGTACTCAGCTAATTTGCCGAGTACTCGTTACTCGGGCGAATTTGGACTAAGTATTCGGCGAATACCGAGTAGTTGTAAGAATTTCATTATTTTTATATATTATTGAATGTAACATTCATAAGAGTTGTTTATTAATAACTAAACTAAAAAATTATGAAAATATAAATATAAAGTCATTAAATTTTTGCTGCAAACAGTTTTCGCAGTTAAAATGGGCGAGTATGCCACCAAACTCGGTATAGCGACAATTCATGGTATGAGCTTATCCCTTTTAGTTACAAATATTTAAGTATAACCATCTTGTACGCGTGTAATATGCAATTTTTTTAATAAAAACTTAGTACATAAAATTGTATCTGTAAAACAGACAAAAATAAAATATTTTAGAAAAAAGAACCCTTATATAATACTAAAATAGTAGATAAAACATTAGTTATATATTTGTGCAAATAAAAGTAAGACACTTTTAAAACTGTAAGAAAAGATTGATTTTTAATTTAAAAAATAATAATTATGAAAAAGGTAAATACACTGAAATGTTATTAAAAATATATTTTAATAATCAAATTTGTTGTTTTGCAAATTATGGCCCAAAACCACCTATCTTTTTTTTACTCTTCTAGAATTTGAAGATTAATGAAGTCTATCATGTTTGAAATGATAAAATATTTATTTTAATGTTCTCATTTCATATGTAAATTTTCATGCATGCATCTTAAATTAAGCCTGAGTGTATAGGAACTTCTATATTCTCTAAGAATTATCTAAGAATGGTTCGCATCTGAGAAAGACTATATAATAAAGAATGAAATTATCAATTATTATGGTTTTAATAATCCACTAAGCTGGACATATCAAATATAACAATGAACCTAATTGTGTATACTATACACTACAAAAGTTCTGAAACATTTCATGAAAACATGCTGTTTGCCATTTAACTTAATTTTGTGTTCAAAAGGCCGTTTTTTAATTTTAACATGTGCAAAATTCTTCATATATACATCAATTATTCATTCTTTCTTACAACTATTCGATACTCGGCCGAGTAGTAAAAGGCCGAGTACTCGGTTACTCGGCCAAAGTGCTACTCGGAGCAGAACTAGTTTGGTTTGCATCGAATTATATTGGAACGGTTTAATTTTTTTTTTTTTTTTTTTTTTTTTTTTTTTAAGAAGGAAAAAGAAATAAAAATTCAAATGACATCTATGTAGTTGAATATGCAGATTTATTCTTATGTTATACATTTATTCATATTCATAAACAAACATATTGCAAAGATTTTTTCAAAGATTAAAAATACTCAAATTTACTAAGATCTGTTTTTCATGTTACATTTTTTATTTTTATTATTCAACTAGCTGTTACCCGCGACTTCGTTCACGTGGAAATTTTGATGTGTATGTGTGGGAACCAGGGAACTGACGGTTTGATCATAATATGTAATGAAATGAAACCTTGTCATTGTGGTGCTGTGCAAAACAGAGTCTGATAAAGTACACTCAAAAAAATTTGCAACTCATTGAAAGCCAAAATAAAATAAATAAAAAGTTATCGCCAACATGGCGATAAAAATTTAAAATTCGTCCATAGGGATTCTGTACTAAAACAGTACTGCGTTGTGGAAGTATAAAAACTGGGTCGTCCATTATGAATTTTATTTCGAAACCTTTCTTTGTATGATTTGAGTTCACTATTGCACAATATTAATGGGGTTCTAATAATAATTTGGTGACTGGTTCATTAAAATTTTAACTATGTGGTGAAATTCATATAATATTTATGAGTTTCAATTTTTTTTTTTTTTTTTTTTTTTTTTTTTTTTTTTTTTTTTACAAATAAATGATTTTTTTTTTTCCCCCTTCATTTCCCGGCGAATTGTTGAATAATATTTTAGTTCTTAAACAATTTTGGACGGCTTTGTCCGCTTCGCTGGCAAATTCTTTTCTATATGCTTTATGGAAAAAAAAAAAAAAAAAAACTGAAATCGGTCAAAAGCTTGCTTTGGGTTTCCGCTGCCTTAGGCAGCGCCTTGTTCATCCTTGCAATCTCCGGTGCCTGTCCCTATTGCCTGCGACAATGGCTTACCCGTGGGCTTCCATTTGGTTGCTTATCATACATAACAGTTTCGATACGGACAGTATCGAAAAATTTGAAGTAGCTTTTTTATATCTGAATCCCAGTTACATATGAACAACATTATATGTGATGTACATAATATTTGCTCTCAAGTTATTTCCTATATTTATTTGATTTAATCAATCAACCATAGAATGACAGCAATTTCAAGCCACATATAATATTACAATATGCTATGATCGGCAACTTCTATCGCATGAGACAATTATTATTTTGTGGTTATATATACTTCATGCTTAGTTAATAGTAGTTGGTATATAGAAAAATAAATAAATTAGTATGTAAACTTGATCATGGTACAGCCTTAATGCCCTTGGCGACTTTTAAATTTTTGTTGCCGTTTTAGACCAAAATATAATTTATGCGATTATTGTTCCTATACGCAAGCGAAGTGTGACGTCACTGACCGTCCGTGGATGCAAGAAAATGATTTCCTATGTCAATCGCCCATTGGATTTTTTGTAAAAAATGATTAAAAATCGAAGAAAATTATTTCCCGATTTTAATCTCCATATTTGGGTACACATATGTATTAGTTATCATGTGCATGTGTTAGATTGAGTTATTTTGCTGTCAAATTGACAAAATTTTAATTTTAAATTTCAAAACTCTGTCGTTCTTGGCGCTTATTGTATTTGGTGATCAAAAACGTAATACGAAAATATACATGCCAGATGTATATTTTCGTAATATGCATTGTACGAAATATTGTTTCATATTATTCATTACTGTCTTAAAATAAGTTGTTAAAATAACCATGATTTTTGAAAGGAATTAAATTATGTTCGCCAAATAATTTGGCGATATTTTATTTTTCTACCAAGGATGACCGATATCAAATCTCTTCCGCTACAACATATTAGTATCTTATATCAGATACTTTATTTAGACATTTGAAAACAAATTTGACTTCAAATTATGATAGAATATTTATCATTTCCCTTTTAATCAGTATATTAGTTTGGATATTTATTGTGTTAATATCATCCTTTGAAATTAAATGTTTGTGTTTTCAATCGAATATGGAAGTTTGCCATTTTTTTTTTCTTCTAGAGTTTTGAAATTAAAAATTCAAATTTTGTCAATTTTACAACAAAAATATCTTAATCTAATGCATGGACATGATAACTAATACATATCTATACCTAAATATGCGGATTAAAATCGGGAAATATTTTTCCTCGATTTTTAATAATTTTTTACAAAAAATCCAATGGGCGTTTAACATAGGAAATATTTTTCTTGCATCCACGAACGGCCAGTGACGTCATCACTTCGCTTGCGTATTTCTTTCTATCTTTTCCTTGGCGAAAAATGTCCGATCTACTTCAGCATCAAAATTATAAAAAATTGTGAAGAATTATCAATAAGAAAATACCTTTACCATAATGCTGAATTAACTTTTATGCCAAGCGTGTTTCATCTGCCATACTAAAAAAAAAAAAAAAAAAATCTGAAGTTGAGGTATATAAAAAAAATGCTGTGAAATAAAATTCAGAAGAAATATGTTAGATTTGTAATATTACTATTTTATTTTAAAATTATAATGTGCCATTTTCTCATCGACCAATTTAACATTTAGTAATTTCTTATTTTTCGAATGAACGCATATTTCATTTTATGCTGAAAACAATAAATAAATATATCTCGTAAACTTTTTTTGGCAACAATTAAAAATTTAAATGGCTTATATTAAGTCAATATAAGTCAATAAGTTTATTATTTTCATATTTTAATTAGTTTTAAAGATTTTTTCAATTTCTTTTTTCCTAAACCATCCCTGATCTATAAGGAAAAAAACAAAAAAAGAATGATCGAAATCGGTCAAGCCGTTTACGATTTTATAAATAACATACAGACAAACATTCATTTTTATATATATATAGATTTACAAATTGTTTATTATTGCCCTTTTATGAAGAATTTTAGCATCATTTAGAGTATAAAATTTCTGTGAAAATAATTAATCTCTACCCCACTCCCTCACTCAAAAAAAAAAAAAAAAAAGTAAAAAAGATAATTTTTCGTGCACGAGGATGAGACACATTATATTATTTCTAAATTTTACTCTTATCAGTGCTAACTTATTCTCCTTCGAAAAGATTGTCTGAATAGCCTGTACACTAATCGCACTGACTGTCCGATTAGCCACTTCGGGGGTTTTGCAGGTTTCGTTTGGTAGTTTCATCCCTGTTTATTAAATTTTTCACATTTAATAATTTTCATATTAAATGTAATTAAAAATATTTTTAATTATCGTCTCACTACAATGATTACGAAGTTGCATTGTTAAAGTTTTCAGAAATTTTTTAACATTTTATTTTTAATTATTTATATTTTACATTCCTTGACTCATAGTTTTTTTTACATTGGCAAACAACCGTTTTTTCTTGCTTATGTAGAAAGTGACGCAGCTTTGCTTGCTTATGTGTTTTTTCTTGCTTATGTTGTGTTACATTCATAAGTGCTTTTTAGTTCAACCTAACACTTTAGCGGTAACATCCATAAAATCACAATCATCACTTTACGCCTAACTTTTGGCAAGATTAAAAAAAATCAATTTTGTCAGTTTTTTGATTTACAAAATGCTCTTAAATATATATATATATATATATATCATATTAAAAAAATTCTTACTTTGTCAGTTTCAACATATATACTTAAAACAAAAAAATCCAGCAAGTACAAAAATACATAAATGCTGTTTGCAGAAAAATTTCAAATATTAAAAAAAAAAAAAAAAAAAAAAAACTTACTTAGTTTGTATACAACCAAAAATTTGCCATCATGATAACTTGTGAAATACTGAATTAATTTGAACCAAATTTTTACTTATGGAACCTGAAAATATATGAATAGTTTAAATGGATATTTTATTGTAGTTCTCATTTTGCTTGAAGATGAAATACATGGTATTTCACTTATTTTAAAAATCAGTTGACCAGCAGATAATTAAAAATTTTCTTCTACTGTTTGTTCCAGGGTTGGCAAGTTTCTTCCAAGGTGGAAAAAACCAGCCGGAAGAAATAGGCCGAAAATTTATCTTTTTCTCGATCGTCTTTTTTGAAACGCCCTGTACGACCGAGTAACTGTTCCATTTCTTAAAAACTGGTATATTCGGAAAGGTCATTTAATCCTCTTTCGAACCATATAAATATTTTTACAAAATACGGATTAGCGATCCATAGTTTTAAATTTTACGAAACATCGATTTTTTCACAAAACATTTTATAACTCAAAAGCATTTATAGACAAATCATTTCTTTTTCTTTTTTTTTTTTTTTTTTGTATATAGATCTCGCTTTAACAATTCAATTCCCAAAAGATTGAGAGAAAATTTCAAAAACTAAATGAGTTATAATTTTTTTAATTTTAGGCATTAAACCATTGAATTGAATACGCGGCTTTCATTCCATGAGATTGTATAATGTGTTCGTTGCCGTTACCACGGCAACTACTTCACGGAAGAACGATGTCTGGTGGAAAGAAAAAAAAACACCTGCGACTGATTCAGAAGACTTTTAAGTGGGATAAAAAATTGCAAATTTCTATTTTCTTCAATTTTTAAAATTCACACACGACACTTGGTACACAATCTTAACACCTCAAAACAAACTTGCAGTTCAAATTTCATCGATTTTCGTCAATAAACAAAAGATTTACATTTTAATTGCAAATTAAATTTTATTCTAAAACGCGTATTTCAATTTCTAATTGTGATTAAATTCTTTTTAATTCATCATTCGAAAGATATTTTAAAGTTCTTTTATATTATCAAAAGTTTTCACCAGATTTACACGTTTTGAGGTCTCCTGAATCAGTTTTATTTTATGGTGCTGTAATATTTTTTAATTTCAATATTTCAATTTCTAATTATGATTAAATTATTTTTAATACATCATTCAAAAGATATTTTAAAGTTCTTTTATATTATCGAAAGTTTTCACCAGATTTACACTTTTTGAGGTCTCCTGAATCAGTTTTCTCATGTATCTCAGCTACAAATTAAAATAATTTCATAAGTAATACATCATTAGAATGCTTTGTTGATTTAGAATCGAACAGTAGATTACAGACATTTCTCCAACAGATGGCGCTGTAATATTTTAAAATTTCAATATTTCAGTTTCCAATCATGATTAAAATATTTTTAATACATCATTCGAAAGATATTTTAAAGTTCTTTTATTTTATCGAACGTTCTCACCAGATTTACAGGTTTTGAGGTGTCCTCATTAGGATTTCTGTTGCATCTCAGCTAATTGAGTTAGACCGTTCGAAATTGGAACATGTAGGTTAATTAGGCGGGGCTGAAAGTGTGAGGAAGAAATAAGCGTGCACCGCGCGTGTATCACCTAACTTGTGCGCGCAGCGCGCACGGGACTGCGCTGCCGAAGGCAGTGGGGACCCGGTCCAACTTTTTAACCCATGAGAAATGATTTTTTTATTTTCTTTTTCTTAAGAATAAAAAATTTATATGAGAAGGAATATGTGCGCGCAGCGCTCGTATACATTCACACGTGCGTGCGCAGCGCGCATGGGTCTGCGCTGCCGAAGGCAGTGGGGATCCAGTGTGAGTTTTTACCCGATCAGAAATGATTTTTTTAGGGGGCACGAACTGTCAGGGAAGAAATACGCGCGCGCGACCAGTGCATCCTTTAACTTGTGCGCGCGCAGCGCGCACGGGACTGCGCTGCCGAAGTCAGTGGGGACACGGGCCCACTTTTTACCCAATCATAAATGATTTTTTTTTTTTCAATTTCTTTTCTTAAGAATAAAAATTACTGTTAGTGATTCATTAGAAAATACTGACACGCTAGTCTCCTTATAATTATTAAAATCTGTGCGCATTTGTCTGTCTTTCTGTCTGTCTGTGAGAAATGCCTTGCTCCCGCTTCGGTCGCAGCGCCTCGAAACCGGTGTCGACAGACGCAGAATTTCTTCATCTGGAAATCGTGATAATTCGCTAAGCGATGCGACCGTAATTAACGGAGATATTAATAAAACGTTGAGCTACGTCGATCGAAAAATGACTGAAAATTCGCGGCTATTTGCTTAAAAAGCGACATTCTTACGGAAAAAGTGGAAAATAAATTAAAAATATCAGTCGTATCGTTACAATTATGATATCAAATGAAAAGGCCGATTTTTCTCAATCCGATTGGACAATTAGATTTTTTTAAATTAACTAAACTAAAAAAAAAAAAAAAAAAAAAAAAAAATGGTGACAACAAATCAAAACAATTTTAATATCGCAGACGATCGTCTACAGTCTTGAACGGAAAGAGAAACATCTGGTATTAAGGAGGTCACGTGTGTTGGTACTGCGATTAAAAATTGCAATTTTGAAAAGTCTTCAGTTTTTCAATGTCGCTCACAAAACTTGCTATACAGCCTTAATTTCACAGCCTTAATTTCATCGATTTTCGCAAAAAATTACATTTTAATTGGAAATTAAATTTTATTCTTATACGCGTATTTCAATTTCCAATTATGATTAAATTATTTTTAATACATAATTCGAAAGATATTTTAAAGTTCTTTTATATTATCGAAAGTTTTCACCAGATTTACACGTTTTGAGGTGCCCTGAATAGTTCTGCACCGAGTAGCATTTTGGCCGAGTAACCGAGTACCGAGTACTCGGCCTTTTACTACTCGGCCGAGTACCGAGTAGTTGTAAGAAAGAATGAATAATTGATGTATATATGAAGAATTTCGCACATGTTAAAATTAAAAAACGGCCTTTTGAACACAAAATTAAGTTAAATGGCAAACAGCATGTTTTCATGAAATGTTTCAGAACTTTTGTAGTGTATAGTATACACAATTAGGTTATATTTGATAACACAATTATATTTGATACTTCCAGCTTAGTGGATAATTAAAACCATAATAATTGATAACTTCATTCTTTATTATACAGCCTTTCTCGGATGCAAATCATTCATAGATAATTCTTTGAGAAAATAGAAGTTTCTATACACTCAGGCTTAATTTAAGATGCATGAAAATTTACATATGAAATGAAAACATTAAAATAAATGCTTCATAATTTCAAACATGATAGACTTCATTAATCTTCAAATTCTAGAAGAGTAAAAAAGATATGTGGCTTTGGGCCATAATTTACAAAACAACAAATTTGATTATTAAAATATATTTTTAATAACATTTTATAGTATTTACCTTTTTCATAATTATTTTTTAAATTAAAAATCAATCTTTTCCTACAGTCTTAAAAGTGTCTTACTTTTATTTACACAAATTTACATACTAATGTTTTATCTACTATTTTAATATTATATAAGGGTTCTTTTTTCTAAAATAATTTATTTTTTGTCTGTTTTATAGATACAATTTTAAGTACTAAAATTTTATTTTTAAAAAAATGCATATTACACATATACAAGATGGTTATACATAAATTCTTGTAAATAAAAGCGATAAGCTCATATAATGAATTGTCGCTATACCGAGTTTGGTGGCATACTGGCCTGTTTTAACTGCGAAAGCTGTTTGTAGCAAAAGTTTAATGACTCTGTATTTATATTTTCATAATTTTTTAGTTTAAATATTAATAAACAACTGTTATGAATACATTTCTTTCAATAATACACAAAAATAATGAAATTCTTACAACTACTCAGTATTGGCCGAATACTTCGTCCAAATTTGGCCGAGTAACGAGTACTCGGCAAATTAGCCGAGTAGGCCGAGTACCGAGTATATACCAAGTACTTGGTACAGCTCTAGTCCTGAATCAGTTTTCTTTTGTATCTCAGTTACTAATTATAATAATTTCATAAGTAATACATCATTAGAAAGCTTTGTTGACTTGGAATCGAACAGTAGGTTACAGAAATTTCTACCAGCAGATGGCGCTGTTATATTTTAAAATTTCAAAATTTCGATTTCTAATTATGATTAAATTATTTTTAATATATCATTCGAAAGATATTGTAAAGTTCTTTAATATTATCGAAAGTTTTCACCAGATTTACACGTTTTGAAGTGTCCTGATAAGGTTTTTATTGCATCTCAGCTAATTCAGTTAGACCGTTAAAAATTGGTATACGTAGGGTAATCAGGAGGAGCTGCAAGGGTGGGGAAGAAATAGGCGTGCACCACGCGCGTATCCCCTAGCTTGTGCGCGCGCAGCACGCACGGGACTGCGCTGCCGAAGGCATTGGGGACCCGGTCCAACTTTTCAACCCATGTGAAATGATTTATTTAATTTTCTTTTCTTAAGAATAAAAATTTGATTCGAGAAGGAATATGTGCGCGCAGTGCACGTATACCTTCGCACGTGCGCTCGCAGCGCGCATGGGTCTGCGCTGCCGAAGGCAGTGGGGACCGGGTGTGAGTTTTACCTGATCAGAATTTTTTTAGGGGGTACGAAGGGTCAAGGAAGGAATACGCGCCCGCAGCGCGTGTATACCTTAACTTCTACGCGCACAGCACGCACGGGACTGCGCTGCCGAAGGCAGTAGCGACTTTTAGCCGATCAGATATTTTTTTTTTCTTTTCTTAAGACTAAAAGTTACTTTTACTGATTTATTTGAAAATACTGACCCGCTAGTCTCCTTATATTATTAAAATCTGTGCGCGTGTGTGTTTCTGTCTCTGTGTCTGTCTGTGAGAAACGGCTTGAAACAGCTAAGGCTCCGCCGCTAATGGTCGCACGGACTTCGAACATGTACCGTCGGACGGAGAATTTATCACAGATGTACGTTATCTAATTTGCTAAACGATGCGACCCTAATTAGCGGAGATATTAATTAAAATGTCGACCCATGTCTAACGAAAAGACGATTCAAAATCGGAGGCGACCGCTATTTTCATCTAGAACTGCGTACCTCAAAAGAAAAAGCAAAGAGAAAATTTCGTGGGTTTTTGTAAAGCGATCGCTGCCGATCTGTTGGAAATATCAAAAATACACCTGTACCACGAGAAAGAGCATTTATTACCGATTCTTACGGTACAATGTTTTTTTAAAAAATACGGATTTTTTATATTAAAAAAAAATTAAAAAGGGTCGAAATTTTCTTTTTTTCTCGATCGTCTTTTTTGAAATGCCTGTACGATTGAGTAACTGTTCCATTTCTTAACAACTGGTATATTCGGAAAGGTCATTTAATCTTCTTTCGAACCATATAAACATTTTTTATAAAATACGGATTAGCGATCCATATTTTTAGATTTTACGAAAAATCGATTTTTCACAACACATTTTATAACTCAAAAGCATTTAGAGATAAATCATCTCTCTCTCTCTTTTTTTTTTTTTTTCTTTTTTTTTGTATATAGATCTAGCTTCAACAATTGAATTCCCAAAAGATTGAGAGAAAAATTAAAAAACTGGATGAGTTATAACTTTTTTAATTTTAGGCATTAAACCATTGGAAATGCCGTACTTAATTTCAAATTGAATACCGTAATCAAATCATACAGACGTCCGTTGCGTAGCTATGAACCTGATGAGACAGGAAGCATTTCTAGACGGAAGCGAAAAAAAAAAAACAGCGAGAAACATCTGGTATTTAACGAGGTAACGGGTTTTGGTACTGCGATTAAAAATTGCAATTTTGAAAAGGGTTCAGTTTTTTAATGTCGCACACTTAACTTGGTATACAGACCTAACATCACAAGACAGCCTTGCAGTTCAAATTTCATCGACTTCGCAAAAAATTTACAGTTTAATTGGAAATTAAATTTTATTCTAATACGCGTATTTCAATTTCTATTTACGATTAATTTATTTTTAATACATCATTCGAAAGATATTTTAAAGTACTTTTATATTATCTAAAGTTTCACCAGATTTACACGTTTTGAGGTCACCTGAAACAGTTTTCTTTTATGGCGTTGTAATATTTTCAATATTTCAATTTCTAATTATGATTAAATTTTTTTTAATACATCATTCGAAAGATATTTTAAAGTTCTTTTACATTAACGAAAGTTTTCACCAGATTTACACGTTTTGAGGTCTCCCGAATGAGTTTTGTATCTCAGCTACTAATTAAAATAATTTCATAAGTAATACATCATTAAAAAGCTTTTTTGATTTGGAATCGAACAGTGGAATACAGAAATTTCTACCGCCAGATGGCTCTGTAATTTTTTCAAATTTCAATATTTCAACGCGTATTTCAATTTCTAATTACGATTAAATTATTTTTAATACATCATTCGAAAGATATTTTAAAGTTCTTTTATGTTATTCAAAGTTTTCAACAGATTTCCACGTTTTGAGGTGTCCTGAATCAGTTATCTTTTGTATCTCAGCTACTAATTAAAATAATTTCATCAGTAATACATCATTAGAAAGCTTTGTTGATTTGGAATCGAACAGTACATTACAGAAATTTCTACCGCATGATGGCGCTGTAAAAATTTCAATATTTCAATATCTAATTATGATTAAATTATTTTTAATACATCATTCAAAAGATACTTTAAAGTTCTTTTATTTTATTGAAAGTTTTCACCAGATTTACACGTTTTGCGGTGTCCTGATTACGTTTTCTTTTGCAACTCAGCCAAATGAGTTAGATCGTTCAAAATTGGTATAAGTAGGTTAAATAAGAGGGCCTGAAAGAGTGGAGAAGAAATAGGCGTGCACCGCGCGCGTATCCCTTAACTTGTGCGCGCGCAGAGCGCATGGGACTGCGCTGCCGAAGGCAGTCGGTACCCGTCCCGACTTTTTAACCAATGAGAATTGATTTTTTTGATTTTCTTCTCTTAAGAATAAATATTTGATTTGAGGAGAAATGTGTGCGCGCAGCGTGCGTATACCTTCACACGTGCGCGCGCATGAGACTGCGCTTCCGAAGGAAGTGGGGACCCGGTATGAGTTTTTACCTGATCAGAAATGATTTTTTTTAGGGAGCACGAAGTGTCAGGGAAGGAATAGGCTCGCTCAGCGCGTGTATACCGTAACTTGTGCTCGCGCAGCGAGCACGGAACTGCGATGCCGAAGGCATTGGGAACCCGGTCCGACATTGTACCCGCTGAGAAATGATTTTTTAAATTTTCTTTTCTTAAGAATAAAAATTTGACTTGAGAAAGAATATGTGCGCGCAGCGCACGTATACCTCCACACGTGCGTGCGCATGGGTCTGCGCTGCCGAAGGCAGTGGGGACCCGGTGCTCGTTTTTACCCAATCAGAAGTGATTTTTTTGGGGGGGGCACGAAAGGTCAGGGAAGGAATACGCGGGCGCAGCGCGTGTATCACTTAAGTTGTGCGCTCGGGACTGCGCTGCCGTAGGCAGTGGGGACCCGGTGCTCGTTTTTACCCAATCAGAAAGGATTTTTTTTTTTTGGGGGGGGGCACGAAAGGTCAGGGAAGGAATACGCGGGCGCAGCGCGTGTATCACTTAAGTTGTGCGCTCGCAGCGCGCTCGGGACTGCGCTGCCGTAGGCAGTGGGGACCTGGGCCGACTTTCTACCCAATCAGAAATGATTTTTTTTTTTTAATTTCTTTTCTTAACACAAAAAGTTACTGTTAGTCATTCATTAATTTTAGTGATTAATTTGAAAATACTGATCCGCTAGCGGGCGAAGCTCGCTAGTCTCCTCATATTATTAAAATCTGTACGCGTGTGTGTTTCTGTCTCTGTGTGTTTCTGTCTGTGAGAAACGGCTTGAAACAGCTAAGGCTCCGCCGCTAATGATCGCACTATTATGGTTAATTTTCCTTTCATAATTTCACTTATTAGCATTAAATTTTTACAAACAGATCGTATAGTGGTTAGAATAATTCTTTTATTAATTTAGTACAAAACGTTTACAAGTACTCATTAGACAACCCAAAAATACTTTACTTAGCATTTTAAGTCCAGTTATATTGAAAATTTTTGAACTAAATTTTCACTTCCCACAAAATAAAAAAAATAAACAGTTGGTGAATATACAGAACAACCCAAGTCCCAAATACTGACTCACAAGAAACTAAATGCAGATTTTAAAACAGTAGTATTCCAGATTATACAGTAAGTATATTCACCAAACACAAAGGAAAATAAAAAGAAATAAAACCTATGGACTAACATTCAACCGAAGAATTAACTCTTAATTTAGCTTATCTCACATTTGTTTTTCTATGATCTAATGAGTACAAAAAATCAAAAACCCAGCTCGAATGGAAAACAATAATCTCCTATAAGAGAAATTTTTTTCGCTTTCCTTTCCTTTAGCTCCCCAAAGACTAATCCTGAATTATAAAAACAAAACCCCATATTTTTTAAAAGTAAGTTTCAATTAACACAGTAACAGGAATGTAATATCTAAATAAAAACATACAAGTAAAAATTAGCTTTTAAACTTAAAAATTTATTGAAAGGTATATTTTGGTTTTTATTACACATTCCATAATTCCATTCCATTTTGCTGTAAGTATTAATTAAGATATCTATCACAATACAAAATCTTTCTTGGTAACAGGTGATAAATAAACAGGCAGTGTAAAATTTTTAATTAAGTATTATTTAAGATATTTAGTATTAATTAAGTATGACTTAAGATATTTATCACAATACAAAATCTTTCTTGGTAAACACTCTTTCCATCCCGACAGGTGATAAATAAACAGGCAGTGTAAGATTTTTTTCCAATAACATATTTATGAGAAAAGGGGTAAAGTAAAAAATGACAAAGTATTACTTATCAGGCAGCCAGGAGTGGTCACACAATTTTCGGCTTCTTGTCAGACCGCATTGCACCTCCACCAATTTTCGTAAACTCTTTAAGAAACCGTCAAAGAAAACTACGCAGTAGGGTCAGGCAGATCAAATGAAACTTTCAATTACGTCGGATGACCCTTTTAGACATCGAAATTCATACAGCATGGCCAAAGCCTGCTTCTTAACAAAAGAAGAGTGAAGCATCACACACTTAATTATCACTACTTCGCTCTTTTCCAGAAACTCGTACGCATCGGATATAATTTCCGAGCCCCAACAACTTCAGATTGATGATATAGCAAGGCGAGACTGCGCGGAAATCATTTATGACCACTCGAAGAAAAATCATAGCATATCATAAAAAAAAAATTGAAGGTCCCAAGGAACGAAAGGGCCCTAAGGCCCCCTCTCCCCTCAACAAGACCAAAAAATACAACAATAATCTCCACTCACACAAAAGACCATATATCTCTCTGACGAATCCAACGACAGCTCACCGCTTACCGATAAAACGCAAACACTTGAAAAACAACGCTCGATCCAATCCAGAAGCGTTGCCACAAGGCTCAGCTCAAAACAAAACTCTCATTTGCTAACAGGTAACCGAAACTTTCTCCCTGGTCCCTCCTAGATAAAAATTTAATACGCCCACATTTAAAATATTTCTACAACCAAAATTTTCACGCCCATACAGTCAGCTCGACCTTGCACGACCTCAATTCGCCCCCTCAGGTAGACAGGTATTTTAATCTCCGAGAGAATTTTCCCATTTCACTCCCCCACTGTAACCGAGAACTGAACAGCTGAGAGGTACATCTGTGACCGCCACACCCACCACGCTGACCTTCAGCGACCTAAGAAAGATACATTTCACTCCGCTTGGAAACAAGAAAACACAGAACTGCTTCTCACGGAAGCAATGAATGAAAGAAAGAGAGGGACACACCTCTTTATTGTAAGAAAAATGCGAGGGGAAAAGCCTCCTTTTTTTTTTTTTTTTTTTTTTTTTTGTTTGCTTACAATTCTCAAGAGAAAAAATATATATACAAAGAATTCTTGACCAAAAATACTTCTCAGAATTGAATATCTTCCTACCGTGCAATACATGTGATTACAAAGCGTTTTGAAACTAAAATAAATATAGCTAAGAAAACCTATCTTTTTTTTTTTTTTTTTTTTTTTTTTTTACAGAATAGAGATTTTAATTATGAAATATTAAAAACGAACAAGCAGTTATAATTCATTATAACAGCACGGACTTCGGACAGGTACCGTCGGACAGAGAATTTATCGCTGATGTACGATAGCTAATTTGCTAAATTATGCGACCCTAATTAGCGGAGATATTAATTAAAACGTCCTAATTCAAATTTACTTAAATATATTTTCTCTGCTGCTATTAAAAAGAGATTTTTGATTTCAAAATATCATATTTAGTCAAAAAAAGTATTTAGATAACTTTTTAAATATGAAAGTATTTTGTAATTTTAGATATTCCATTTTATCATAATAATGATGAATTTACAATTTTTTAAAGCGAAAAATTTTTAATCATTCATAAACATCGATTTTATAGTAGCTCAATGATTTGCAATTCCTATTCATGTATCCTTCCGCACCGGGAATGGGAAAAAACAGGAAATGGAGTTTTGGCGCCATCTTTTGTTTTTCACTTAAAACATTCACTTTCGCAAATATATATATTTCTTTTTAAAATACAGTTAAAGTTTATTCATATATTTACTTTTCAGACTTTAAAATCATGCATAATTTAAATATTGACATAATCAAACAAATTTTTTTATTATTATTCAAAGTGATGGCCTATAGCAAAGCTATAGGTTTAATTATAATAGAGCGTTGCAACAGTAGAAGCATTTATTGCTGAAAAATGCCATAACTATTTAATGAACGTAATTATTTGAAGTAGTGTGTATACAAGAGTCATTGAACAGTCAGTTTTTAAACGAAATTATTTTTATTAAAATCAGTCTTCAAATAAAATTAATGATTTGAAATTAAACAACTAAAATATACTTGAAATGTAATTTAAGCCACATAATAATTTACTTTTTCCGGAGCTGGAATAATTGACAAAGTTACATTTACGGAAGATTAAAATAAAACTTAAACATTACTGCCTGGTAATCATTTTTAACAAGAATACAATACATTTAAATTCATTATGCTTAGCGACAGCAATACTGCATCGCTAAAACGAGAACTTTCTCGCTATCAGCTACGGAAGAAACATACTGATACTGGGATAAAACAACAGAGAGAGAGTAGCTATTAACTCGACTTTAAATACCTACCGGCGGCTTGGCTTGCTGCCAAGCAGAACCGCATTTCAGCTTACTGTGATAGATATGTCATATCACTGACGTCACCGACACGCAAAGCGTGAAGGTGAAAGAGAGATTGAAGAAAGTAACAATTAACGTAGCGACTTCAATTTAGATAACTATAAGTAATGTTTTAATCGTTATAAATTCGTATCACAGACATTGCAATAAGTAGAATTAGACTTTCATAACTCTAGGTGAGTGTATATAAGTAAGTGATAAGAACAATTACTTTTAATCTTAAGTTTGGGGCTTAGTTGTCAACACAAAGTAATAATGGCTAAGGGATGAAAGAGGGGATAAATACACTATATATTAAAAAAAAAAAAAAAAAAAAAAAAACCTTGAAAATAGAATTAAAATTTATGAAAAATTTGCCAAATAGCAATTATTGAAAAGCACGTCAAAATAAATAAATAATATCTTTACTTTAAAACCCATAATAATTTATTTAAAAAATATAATTATCTCTCTCTTTCTTTTTTTTTAAATTAATTTCTGCATAAAAAATTCCATTTCGTAAATATATTTACAACTACAATAAACAAAAAACCCTCTTTTACTTTTAAATAATTATTTCTACATGTTTCTAAGCAATTAAAAGTTTTTTTTAAAGAAAATAAATTAAATATAGGAATGTATATGGTTTTAATCATGAAGGTAATAATTTCATGGTTTTAATATACTAGATGGCGCCATCTAGTAGCTTATATTAAAACCATATACATTCCTATATTTAATTTATTTTTCTAAAAAAAAAATTAATTGCTTAGAAACATGTAGAAATAATTATTTAAAATTAAAGGAGGTTTTGTTTATTGTAGTTGTAAATATATTTATGAAATGGAATTTTTCATGCAGAAATTACTTAATTAAAAAAAAAAAAAAGAAAGAAAGAAAGAAAGAGATAATTATATTTTTTAAATAAATTATTATGGGTTTCATATTAAAGATGTTATTTATTTTGTCGTGTTTTTCAATTATTTCTATTTGACGCATTTTTCATGAATTTCAATTCTATTTTCATGTTTCTTTCTTTCTTTTTTTTCTTTTTCATGTTTTTTAATGTGCAGTGTATTTATCCCTTCTTTCATCCCGTAGCCATTATTCCTTTAAATAATAATAATAAAATTAGTTGGATTATGTTAAAAATTAAAATATGTATCATATTAAAATCTGAAAAGTAAATATAGGAATAAACTCTAACTGTATTTTAAAAAGAGATTTTTAATTTTTAAAAAGAAATATATATATAACTTGTATTTTCCATAAAACTTAAGCTTAACTTGTATTTTACTTAACTTGTATTAACTTTAGCTTAAATTATATTTTCCATAAAACTTTTCTCCAAATGATTTTATCTTATTTTTAAAATTATAGAAATGTAGAGCTTAATTTATATTTTGTCTATTTTGGCTTAATTTATATTTTGTCCAAAGTAAAATTAGGTGTAAATGTTTTCTTTACCTAGGGCCGATTCTCTGGTTGGTGCTCGTGAATGAATTGCTGAGCAGGCTTCAGTCCACTCCAGACTTGGTGGTTCAGGCTTTTGCCGACGACATCTTCCTGATGGCGAGAGAGGAGCGGGTTTATAAGTTCAACAGAATTATAAACCCAGTGTTGGATGAGATATGTGAGTGGGCACATGCGGTGCAGTTGGAGTTCAGTTACGAGAAGTGTTTGTACACGGTTATTCCGGCTGTTGGGAAGATGAGATACGCGCCTTCGTGGCCGATACGAATGAAGGGACACAAGGTGTCCTTCAGTTACGAGATTAGATACCTTGGAGTGCTGATAGATGCTGCTCAGAGTTGGACCCCTCACCTGAACTACGTTCAGGAGAAAGCGTCCAAGCTTCAATACAAGTTGATGCGCTACACGGGTGCTAACTGGGGATTGAAGCCTAAGGTTCGGAAGGCAGTCTACTCGGCCGTCGCTGAGAAAATAGTGCTGTATGCGGCTCCTGTTTGGTTCACCAATCATGTGAAAATGAATAACAAGCTCAACACCATACAGAGAAATCTGTTGTTGTGTGTGACGAAATGCTACCGCACGGTGTCAAGTGACGCACTGAATGTGCTTGCAGGGATTCCACCTCTGCATCTCCGTGCGGAATTTGAGCAGTTGTATACAGGCTTAGTGAGATGGGGTGAAGGCGTTGAAGACACCATTCTCACGCCGGAAACGGTAGAGACTTGGAGATATCAGCTGAGACGTGAAGACCTCTGGAGACTGCCTTGGACTCGAGACGTAACGCCCAAATCAGCCTCGTGCTATTACACGGACGGCTCGAAGATGGAGGACGGCAGGGTTGGCTGCGCGTTCCTGCGGGTCTCTGGGGGAGAGATCGTCTCGGAAGACCAGTTCCGGATTACCGACCATAGCTCTGTATTCACGGCGGAGGTCATAGCGATCAGGGAAGCCATCAGAGATGCTATGGAGTCGGGGCTCAGTGAGATGGATGTCTACTCTGACTCCAGATCGGCGCTGCAAGCGCTTAACTGTCTGAAGCCTAGGCACAAGACGGTTGCTGAGACCAAGGACCTGATTAAGAGTGGCGGGATCGGAATCACGATGCATTGGATCAGAGCCCATGTGGGTCATCACTTTAACGAACTGGTCGATGGTTCTGCTAAGGTGGCAACTGCACGTGAAGATGTAGATCTTCCAGTCAAGCTTAGTGTGAAATGTGCAAGGGGCGTCCTGTTTAGGCGCCTTATAGATAGATGGCAGTGTCGTTGGGATGGCTCCACGAAGGGTAGATTCACGCATGAAGTGTTTCCGAAGGTGAGCAGTCGGAGAGTGCAGGGAGATTTCTTTGTTAATCAGGTCCTCACCGGACATGGTTCATTCGGAGTTCACCAGCACCGCTTCTTTCAGAAGAACCCTGCATGTATTTGCGGGGCCAGCGCAAGCTCGGTAAAGCATGTGATGCTAGAGTGCGCACGGTGGCGGTCGGTCAGGGAACGTTACTTCCCGCCGAACTACCACCTTCGAACGCGGCGGGATTTGTGCCTGGACTACTATTGTAGGAAAGGAATCGCAGTCATCATGACGGATCTCCTTGACTGGGCGCTTAACCCGCTTGGTGGTGGACGACGGATTCTCGAAGCGTCTGAGCCTGACGCCCCAGTAGAGCCTCCTAGGAGGTCTCTTCGATTGGTAAGTGAGACGGTGAGACGATGAGAGTTGATGGTGAAGTGAAGTGAGCGTTATGGTGGAGCGAAGTTGGAGTGTGATGGCGCGATGGCGAGTGTGAGTTGGTAAGTAGGCGTGATGGCGAGTGTGAGTTGGTAAGTTGCCGAGATGGCAAGTGTGTGTTGGTAAGTTGCCGAGATGGCAAGTGTGTGTTGGTAAGTTGGCGAGATGGCAAGTGTGTGTTGGTAAGATGGCGTGATGGCGAGTGTGAGTTGGTGTGACGGTAAGTACGAGTTGGTGAGACGGTTGGCGTTGGTGTGGTGTGAAGAGAAGGGGGAGCATGTGCTCCCTGTCTACCGAGAGGTAGAAGCGCTGATTCAAAACAGCAAATTCGGACTGTCTAAAAGGGAACTTTTTGTTGGCATCGCACGAACTCGTAGCAGTGCTCTCCGCCTGTGCGTTTCGGGGAGAAGTATACCCACGTGGTGTGAGGAGGTCTGTCTTAACTGACTGGTGGTGCATGACCGGACGGCGGGACTACCCTGGCGGACATCGGTGCTCACATAGGGTTGTGATGGCCCGAGCAAACAGGGGCTGTCCAGGTGTCCTGGGTGGGGCCTTCCGAGTGGCAGTATAAGGAGGCTTAGCAAAAATGGGAAGCGGTGCTGATCTTACTAGTCGGCATGGATGTGCGTTATCGGCTAGGGGTGAACTCCGTTGGGAGAGCGGGCCTGGTGGACGGCCTTAGGCCGTCCTCAGAAGGCAAACAAGCCTTCTGGCCGCCAAACCGAGGTCGGCCAGTTACTAGGGCCCTCAGCCCCAACTTTGACCAACTCCGGTTGGTCCGAAGGGGCGATATGAGCCTTGCTATAGCTGATTGTCGAACCTTACCTGGGCCACTTCCCTGCTGTCGCGAAGTTGGTATGTTGCTGTCGTAGCGGCTAAGGCCTGCACGATGTTGGGTCGTCTTGAGACGGGACTGCATGGATACCCTCGTATCTGGGTCAGTCGATGATGGGGCGCGCTTGCGTGTCACCTGTCTTACGTTACACTACGTGCAGTTGGAGTTTAGTTACGAGAAGTGTTTGTACACGGTTATTCCGGCTGTTGGGAAGATGAGATACGCGCCTTCGTGGCCGATACGAATGAAGGGACACAAGGTGTCCTTCAGTTACGAGATTAGATACCTCGGAGTGCTGATAGACGCTGCTCAGAGTTGGATGCCTCACCTGAACTATGTTCAGGAGAAAGCATCCAAGCTTCAATACAAGTTGATGCGCTACACGGGTGCTAACTGGGGATTGAAGCCTAAGGTTCGGAAGGCAGTCTACTCGGCCGTCGCTGAGAAAATCGTGCTGTATGCGGCTCCTGTTTGGTTCACCAACCACGTGAAAATGAATAACAAGCTCAACACCATACAGAGAAATCTGTTGTTGTGTGTGACGAAATGCTACCGCACGGTGTCAAGTGACGCACTGAATGTGCTTGCAGGGATTCCACCTCTGCATCTCCGTGCGGAATTTGAGCAGTTGTATACAGGCTTAGTGAGATGGGGTGAAGGCGTTGAAGACACCAATCTCACGCCGGAAACGGTAGAGACTTGGAGATATCAGCTGAGACGTGAAGACCTCTGGAGACTGCCTTGGACTCGAGACGTAACGCCCAAATCAGCCTCGTGTTATTACACGGATGGCTCGAAGATGGAGGACGGCAGGGTTGGCTGCGCGTTCCTGCGGGTCTCTGGGGGAGAGATCGTCTCGGAAGACCAATTCCGGATTACCGACCATAGCTCTGTTTTCACGGCGGAGGTCATAGCGATCAGGGAAGCCATCAGAGATGCTATGGAGTCGGGGCTCAGTGAGATGGATGTCTACTCTGACTCCAGATCAGCGCTGCAAGCGCTTAACTGTCTGAAGCCTAGGCACAAGACGGTTGCTGAGACCAAGGACCTGATTAAGAGTGGCGGGATCGGAATCACGATGCATTGGATCAGAGCCCATGTGGGTCATCACTTTAACGAACTGGTCGATGGTTCTGCTAAGGTGGCAACTGCACGTGAAGACGTAGATCTTCCAGTCAAGCTTAGTGTGAAATGTGCAAGGGGCGTCCTGTTTAGGCGCCTCATAGATAAGTGGCAGTGTCGTTGGGATGGCTCCACGAAGGGTAGATTCACGCATGAAGTGTTTCCGAAGGTGAGCAGTCGGAGAGTGCAGGGAGATTTCTTTGTTAATCAGGTCCTCACCGGACATGGTTCATTCGGAGTTCACCAGCACCGCTTCTTTCAGAAGAACCCTGCATGTATTTGAGGGGCCAGCGCAAGCTCGGTAAAGCACGTGATGCTAGAGTGCGCACGGTGGCGGTCGGTCAGGGAACGTTACTTCCCGCCGAACTACCACCTTCGAACGCGGCGGGATTTGTGCCTGGACTACTATTGTAGGAAAGGAATCGCAGTCATCATGACGGATCTCCTTGACTGGGCGCTTAACCCGCTTGGTGGTGCACGACGGATTCTCGAAGCGTCTGAGCCTGACGCCCCAGTAGAGCCTCCTAGGAGGTCTCTTCGTTTGGTAAGTGAGACGGTGAGACGATGAGAGTTTGATGGTGAAGTGGAGTGAGCGTTATGGTGTAACGAAGTTGGAGAGTGATGGCGAGATGGCGAGTGTGAGTTGGTAAGTAGGCGTGATGGCGAGTGTGAGTTGGTAAATTGATGGCGAGTGTGAGTTGGTAAGTTGGCGTGATGGCGAGTGTGAGTTGGTAAGTTGGCGAGATGGCAAGTGTGAGTTGGTAAGTTGGCGTGATGGCGAGTGTGAGTTGGTGTGACGGTGAGTACGAGTTGGTGAGACGGTTGGCGTTGGTGTGGTGTGGAGAGAAGGGGGAGCATGTGCTCCCTGTCTACCGGAGGTAGAAGCGCTGATTCAAAACAGCCAATTCGGACTGTCAGAAAGGGAATATTTTGTTGGCATCGCACGAACTCGTAGCAGTGCTCTCCGCATGTGCGATTCGGGGAGAAGTATTCCCACGTGGTGTGAGGAGGTCTGTCTTAACTGACTGGTGGTGCATGACCGGACGGCGGGACTACCCTGGCGGACATCGGTGCTCACATAGGGTTGTGATGGCCCGAGCAAACAGGGGCTGTCCAGGTGTCCTGGGTAGGGCCTTCCAAGCGGCAGTACAAGGAGGCTTAGCAAAAATGGGAAGCGGTGCTGATCTTACTAGTTGGCATGGATGTGCGTTATCGGCTAGGGGTGAACTCCGTTGGGAGAGCGGGCCTTGTGGACGGCCTTGGGCCGTCCTCAGAAGGCAAACAAGCCTTCTGGCCGCCAAACCGAGGTCGGCCAGTTACGAGGGCCCTCAGGCCCAACTTTGACCAACTCCGGTTGGTCCGAAGGGGCGACATGAGCCTTGTATAGCTGATTGCCGAACCTTACCTGGGCCACTTCCCTGCTGTCGCGAAGTTGGTATGTTGCTGTCGTAGCGGCTAAGGCCTGCACGATATTGGGTCGTCTTGAGACGGGTCTGCATGGATACCCTCGTATCTGGGTCAGTCGATGATGGGGCGCGCTTGCGTGTCACCTGTCTTACGTTACACTACCTCTTTGCGCAAATTTTCACTCAGTTGGATACTATGATACTACTATGTCTTGGGTAGCGTGATGCAAAAGATAAATCAATTTATTGAAATAAATAATTTTCTTTTATAATGCAAACTGAGTGAAAGTATATAATCATTTCACTGTATATTTCAAAATTAAAAGCACTGTGTCAATATGTAAACATACTTTATTAGAAAAACAAAAGTAATTTTAATTGAATCTAAAAACAAATCTTTTAAAATAACACCGAGGCGCCACTGCAATTTCTATATAATTCCTTTTAAAACTGTTATTTTGAATTTGAAATGTGAATGAAGAAGCATCAGTGAGTGTATTTCTGATCTTGAAGCTAAAAATATTACGTTTGCATTATAAATATAAATAAAAGTAAAAAGTAAATGATCAAATAAGAAAATATATGTATATTTTAACTAATTGCAAAGCGTCACTTAAAATTTGATATCATTATTTTTAAGACTCATATTTCAAATTCTTATAGCCATAAAGTAGCGGCGTTACAAACTTTTAACCCGTTATTACTCACCGACACCTTTTCATTCACATCTCTTATAATATCAAAATATGTGTTTTATAAGAAATGATATGAAATTCCAGCAACGCAGTGATGTTACAATTTTCAAATACGCAGTCAGATATATATCTTTCATTAAGTTTATATTATGTACTGAAATGTATTTATTTCAATGAATTATTTTATCTTTTGCGTCACGCCATCCAAAACTACAACTAAAAATTTTGAATTTTTTTTTTTCTTTTTTTTTTTTCAGCACACTATCTATTTGCATGCGTTTTCAATTAATTTGGATAAGATGGCACAAAATAAACATTTCCATAAATTTTGCTTACAGTTTTGGATAGCGTGACGCTAAAGATAAAATAATTCATTGAAATAAATACATAATATAAAGTACGAAATATAAACTTAATGAAATTAATATATTTGTCTGCGTATTTGAAAATGAAAAGCAATATTTCAATGTGCAAATATACTTTAATATGAAAAAAAAAATAATAATAATAATAATTGTAGTGGAATTTAAAAACAAATCATTTAGTGTAACATCACTGCGTTGCTGGAATTTCACATCATTTCTTTTAAAACACATATTTTGATATTATAAGAGATGTGAATGAAAAGGTGTCGGTGAGTAAATCTTATACATTATTTTATGTTGAAAATAACTGTAAAAATAAATAGAAGAAAAAAACAAATTCAAATAAGAAAATCTATATATTTTTTAATTAATAGCAAAGCGTCACTGAAAATTTGATATCATTATTTTTAAGACCCGTATTTCTAATTCTTATAGTCATAAAGTACTGTGCTGCGTCACAAACTTTCAAGCCGTTAAGGATTTTTTTGTATTGATATCATTACTTTTTAGGGGCTAATGATAAAAATATAAAATTAAAGGAATATGGCAATGAGTTTATAACCCTGTATAGAAAATGCAGTTTCATAGGCCATACTACATTAAATTTTACCTCGAACAAAATAACAAACTAAATGAAATTTTAAAATTTTAGGAAAAGTGATAAATAAAAAACTTCAGGAAAGAATATTTATTGTGTGTTAGAAACACTCAACATTACAAAGGCATAATATAGTATTTTTAAAAAATGACAAACAATTTCTACAAAAGAAAAAAGAGAGAGAGAGAGATTTTATTTTATTTAATATTCAATTTCTTTCGTTCAACGGTTCATCTATTTCTTAAATAGTTCAACAGAACTTTTAAAATAAATGTTCAAAAAATAATGTTTTTGTAAAAAAGTGTTATGAATAAGTTTCCAAAGAGCTCCATTCACCGTATAGATTTCGGTTAGATAAGAAAAATTAAACACAAGTTTTTAAATGGTCCAGTGGTTTTTAAATGAACAAAAGATTAATATTTTGTTATTTTTTCGAATTGGAGATGTTTAAAGTAAAATGTTGTAAAGATTTGACAGTAATTTTCCAAAATACCTAACACCATGGAGTTGGGGTTCAGATCCTCCTTTAGAAACTCTGATAATTCTAAACAAGAAAGAAAAATCATGCAGTACGCATTGATTAGTAACACTTTCCAACTGTACGCAATTATTGTATCGAATAACTATTAATATTCTTTGACTACGTTATCACACAACAGACAGAAGGACTGAAAAACATACAGATAGATTAATTGATTTTAAAATTACTCTTAGGCATTTTGGAAAGTGTTAAAAAGGCTTAACGCAAAAGAAAATGCAGCCGTTAGATTATAATTACAGATTTTAAACTCTCTGAATATTTTACTGTATCCCTGTAAATCTGAAAGTTAATCATATCATATTCTATACAAAACAATATTTTAGAATATTAATAATACATGTCAATGTTTTTAAGATTTTTGTAATAGAAAGTTTTTTAAATATGACTTTTTAAAAATTCCGTCCTAAAACGTAATACATTGGCTTTTTTTTTTTTTTTTTTTTTTTTTTTTTTTATTGTTGTTGTTGTCCCTGTAAAGAAACTAGTTGTACAGGACCTTTTAATGACATTTTAAATAGGGAATATTCCATAGGGAACATGAGTGTATCATTTTTAAAAAATTCTCAAAATATTCACGGATGAAAGCAGCTGGAGACAAACAGATATAAAGGTAGACAATCGGATAGACAGATGCACAAATTGAAATCATATTCCCTCTAAAATTATAAGAAAGTGTTAAAACGCTCATGTAGACAAAAGTGCAATTCCAGCAAATTTTTATTAATAGCACTTAATGTAACTGATTATTTTTGTGTGGCCCTGTAAATCTAATGCTAACCATACTATATTACATAGAAAGAACACTCTTTTGTGCATACGAATAATATATTTCAATTGCATTAAGCTTCGTGGAAGATAAAATTATTAAAATTTGGTTTATAAAAATAACTTTCATACAACACAATGCTTTGCAGTACTTTAGAGTGCCCCTGTACACAAACCAGTTAGAAATGTACTCTACTTTACATAGGAAACATCCGATAGTAAATTGAATAACATATTAAAATTTCATTAAAGTTTCTATACATTAAAGGTATTAAAATATGATTTATAGAAACTCCTCTCATAGAACACAATGCTTTCGAATACTTTTGGGTGTCCCTGTACACAAACCAGAAGTGGTATCCATTCCATTTTCAATAGGGAACATCCAATAGTGAACTTCAATAAAATATATCGGTTTAAAGAAATTCCATAAATATTTACGGCAATTAGAGCGCAGAAAAACAGACAGAGACAGACAGACGGACAGAAGAACAATCAGACATATACAGAAATTGAAATTATATTCACACTAAAAAAATGATAGAAAGTGTCAAAAACGCTTAATGTAAATGAAAGTACAATTCTAGCAATTTTTTATTAATAGCTCTTAATATAACTGAATATTTTTGTGTCACCCTGTAAATCTAATGGTAACCACGCTATATTCTATGCAAAGTTCTTTTGTGCATATAAATCACATATTTCAGTTTCCTAAATCTTCGTGGAAAGTAAAGTTATTAAAATTTGATTTACAGAAATATCTCACAAAGAACGCAATGCTTTGGAGTACTTTTGAGTGCCCCTGTACATAAAAACCAGCGGTGGTATGTAATTTATTTTATATAGTAAACATCGAATAGTGAACTTGAATAACACATTTCAATTTGATGAAGATATTGTACAGTAAAGGTATGAAAATATGGTTTATATAAATACCTCTCATAGAACACAATTCTTTGAAATACTTTCGGGTGTCCCTGTACACAAACCAGTAGAGGTATACACTCCATCTTCAATAGGGAAAACATCCGATAGTGAACTTGATAACATATATCAGTTTCAAAAAATTCCATAAATATTTACGGGAGTTAGAGCGCGGGCAGACAGACAGACGGACAGATTCACAAATTTGTATCATATTCACACTTAAAAAAAATGTTAGGAAGTTTTAAAAACGCTTAATGTAAACGAAAGTAGAATTCTAGCAAATCTTTAATAATAGCTTTTTAATAATAACAGAATATTTTTTGTATCACCTGCAAATCTAATGCTAATCATGCTATATTCTATGTAAATCATTCTTTTGTGCATATAAATAACATATTTCAATTCCCTAAAACTTCGTGGAAAGTAAACTTATTAAAATTTGATTTATAGAAATATCTCTCATAGAACGCAATGCTTTAGAATACTTTTGAGTGTCCTTGTATATAAAACAAAGTTGGTATTTAATCCATTTTAAACAGGAAAAATCCAATGGTGAACTTGAATAACATATTTCAATTTCATTAAGATATGTTTACAGTAAAGGTATGAAAATATGATTTATAGAAATATCTCTTATAGAACACAATGCTTTGAAATACTTTCGGGTGCCCCTGTACGCAAACCAGTAGAGGTGTAAATTCCATTTTCAACAGAGAACATCCGATAGTGAACTGGAATAACATATTTCAATTTCATTAAGATATGCGTACAGTAAAGGTATGAAAATACGATTTATAGAAATAACCTCTCATAGAACACAATGCTTTGAACTACTTTCGGGTGTCCCTATATACAAACCAGTAAAGGTATAAGCTCCATTTCCAAAAGGGAACATTCGATAGGGAACTTGAATAACATACATCAGTTTCAAGAAATTCCACAAATATTTAGGGGAATTAGAGCGTGAAGAGCCAGACAGACGGACGGACGGACAGACAGACAAACCGAAGTCATTAACACTTTGCATCCTTGTTCGGAAGTGTTAAAAATGTCAGAAAGTGTTAAAAACGCTTAATGTAAACGAAAGTACACTTTTAGTAAATATTTATTAATAGCTCTTTATACAACTGAATATTTTTGTTTCACCCTGTAAATCTAATGCTAATCATGCTATATTCTATGCAAAGCATTTTCTTTTGTGCTAATAAATAACTAGCAGGCGACGCCCGCTTCACTGGTCCCTATTTTTAAAGGAATCACTATAATTACTGAATTCTCAGAATTGCATTAATTTTTATCACGTGAAAAAAAAAGAGAAACAAAATCTGATTAGGAAAAATGTCGCACTGGGTTCTCACTGTTTTCGGAAAAAATTCACAAAATGCTCTAACTCTTATTTCTATTATTTTCCCCCTTCGCCCCCCCTCCCATCTATCCTAATAATTTTAAAAATTCAAAAATATCCGCAATCGATTTGTAGGTATCGAAAACCCCTATGTACCAATTTTGAATGATCTAACTCTATTTTATTTTTTGTGCCCCTCCGCCCCCCCCCTTCCCGGCCCTTCTAACTACACTTTCGAAAATATCCCCATTCGACTTATAGGCCTCTAAAACCTATCTGTACCAATTTTGAGCGGCCTAACTCTATTTCTATTTGTTTTTGCCCACAGGCCACCCTTACCGCCCCTCCTACTAATTTTACAAATTCGAAAATATCCCCAATCGATTTGTAAGTATCGAAAACCTCTATATACCAATTTTGAACGATCTAACTCTATTTTTATTTTTTGCCCCCCCTCTCCCCTCCCCCTTCTCGCCTCTCCTAATAACTTTACACTTTTGAAAATATCCCTATTCGACTTGCTGGCATGTAAAACGTATCTGTACCAATTTTGAACGGCCTAACTCTATTTCTATTTGTTTTTGCCCCATAGCCCCCCTTACCACCTCACCCCCCTACCCGCTCCTTCTAACAATTTTACAAATTCAAAAATATCCGCAATCGATTTGTAACTATCGAAAACCTCAATGTACCAATTTTGAACGATCTGACACTATTTTTATTTTTTTTGCCCCCCCCCCTCTCCCCTCTCCCCTTCCTGCCCCTCCTAATAACTTTACACAATCGATAATATCCCCATTCGACTTGCAAGCCTTTAAAACCTATCGGCCTAGGATTCTATAGCGGACAGACAGACAGACACACACACAGACTCTGCTCTTATATATATATATATATATATATATAGACACATTTCAATTTCATAAATCTTCGTGCAAATTAAAGGTATTAAAATTTGGTTTACAAAAATATCTCTCATAAAACGCAATGCTTTGGAATACTTTTGTGTGTCCCTGTACACAAATCAGCGGTAGTATTTGCTCCATTTTATACAGGAAACATCCGATAGGGAACTTGAATAACATATTTAAATTTCATTAAGATTTGTGTACAGTAAGGGTATGGAAATATGGTTTATAGAAATGCCTCTCATAGAACACAATACTTTGAAATACTTTTGTGTGTCCCTGTACACAAATCAGTGGTGGTATTTACTCCATTTTATTTCTTAACATGGCAAAATACGGCAAAATTTCACACAAATGTCAATCTTGAGGGATATCTTGAAGGTGACAGACCACTTTTGAAATATTATTTAGGATACTGACATGAATACCATAGAGTATGAATTATCTAATTTAAGAAACTCGTAAGTTATTTGGAATTTATGATCCTCTTAAAATGGCAGAAGAATACAAAATTGAGCGTAAACGGCCATTTTGAGGATCATAAATATATCAGACAACATCAAAATAACATTTATGATACTTGTATGAACATGATTGACTACAAATATTCTAATAGTAAAATTTCGTAAGCTATTCGTTATTTAAGATTTTATCAACATAACAAAATTGTAAATTTTCCATATAAGTATGCATTTTGAGGATTGTTGCATTGGAAATAGTAGCATGAAAACTAATCTACGAAATTGACCCCAATAAAATAAATTAATAGATTAGAATGAGATAAATATATCGAAGTGAACGATGGATAGCCTATTAGGCGGGGATTTCATTCTGTCACTGTGTCAAGCGTTTGGTCAAATTTATTTCTCTTAACATGATAACTATGTTGAGAGAATGTCCTGTTCCAGAAATTTATGAATATATATATATGATGGGGAACTGAACAGAGTCCACCTATGCCAACTAGTTTATTAATTGAGTGTATGACTTATAATTGTGCCGATAATTGGATTCACGTTTTTTCAGAATGACATCCTACATCTGCACGAGTAAAATTTTTAAATGTAACACGCAATCATTTGGAAAACAGACACCGAATGGAGGCTATTCAAAGTTGAAAAAATTAACATTCTAATCTTCTCGGAACGAAATTTTCTTTTTATAGAGTTTCGCATTTAAAAAACGTTTAACATCTTACTGTGCCTGTTATCTTTGTTCTTAAATAATATATCTGTTTCAAGAGTGACTTTTCCAAATAAACCACTGTTGAATAACCAGATAATTTTAATGTCAAATTTAAAATCGTTTCGCTTATTTCATGCCTTATAAAATGTTTCTGACATAGGAAAAAAAAAAAAAAAATACATGAAATATGCGTGTTTAATAACAAGTAGAAATCAACTCACATGTAAATGGGTGGTCTTAGTGTAGAACATAATAACGATTCGTGCCGTAAAGTGTCAAATTTTTACAATATTCATTACTTATGCACATAATAAATCAGGTTATATGTTCGCATTATGAAATGTTGTTAGCGAAAGGATATTAAGAAGTCGTCGATTTTATCACGGAATACCTTGCACTAAATTTCACGCTAAGCATGCAAAATGATTAAAAATGAATGCTACGTGTTGTTTCATGATTATTGCTAAAACAAATTGTGTTTCGACTTCATCCATTATTTATGAACCTGTAAGTTAGTTAATAAATAAGTTAATAAATAAAGTTAAAATAAGTTAACTTAAATGTCATCAAGTTGTCCTTGTATAAACTTGTACTGAGTTGTATTAAATAGGCTAAATTTCTTTATAATTAATGTTTGAATTTTTCTGAAAACGTATCACACAGTATCGATGTGTAATATTTATGCTCCTATTAAAGTAGCATCCTTAATGTTTGCGAAAATCTGGAAGTACATAATGGAGCAACGTATTTCTAGATTATATATAATGCGTGTATACACGCTTTACTCCAGAATAAACGGATAATTATAATAATGTAATCCAGAATAAGCTGTGCGAAATACACTAAATGACATGAAAATGACATGATGTTGAGCACGAAATGATTTGAAACAGGATTATTGTCAGAAAGATTTTGTATTAATAATTAATGAAACTTAACAGGTTTACAATAGAGTGTTTTTAATTCGTCGCCGTTCCACAGAATGAGCTTGTACGATATTATATTAACGTTTAAGAACAAATACAATGTTCAAATGCAAACATTTTAGTTAATGTTAAAAAGATAAGTTGCTGCACGATTAAAAAATAAATAAATAAATAAAGCAATCTTCGTTAAAATTTAAGATGTTACAAGTCTATTTGCGCAGAATGCTAATATGTCATCAGTATTTTGTTACATTAACTAAAAAGCACTAATTGACACAAAAATTGGAATATATTTATAGCACTATCGATTACTTTTCTTTATGTATTTAATGTTTTACAAAGATTGATTGATGTGGCATTGTACTAACTCGTACCAAGTTGTGTGAAATCCACTAAATGTCTTAAAAATCAATATAATCTTTATAATACCTAAAATGGGCAGCGTTTTTGAGGCTCAGTTTAGGCAGTTCTACTGTAGTTCTAACAGGATTATTGTATCACTTGGTAAGACATACTCAAATGTTTTGGGCTATTGCTAAATTTAAATTGTTCTGTGTGCTTATGACGCCAGGTTATTGAAACACCTCTTAGCTGCAAATACATGTTTCTCAAACTAATCTTGTATCTTTAGTCTTGTAATATTAATTTGGAGTAACTCAAATTGTAAAATGTAGTTACTAAGAATCTTTTTGAATGTCGCTGAGTATTGGATTTGTTTGCACACAATTAATTCTTCAGCGTACCTTAAAAATTATATGAATTTGGTAATACCAATCAACTGCTTTTAGGTTTCGAAGTTCGATTCGTCATTGAAATGATCCAGATTTAAAAAAGGACAGAATTTGTATTTCACTAGAAATATTTTTCTAATGAACTGTGAAAGTTTATAGCCGAAATTTCAACACAAATTTTTACCAGTGACTAACAAAACCAGCAGCAGAAAAATCTTGTTAAACATTACGGAAGAACATTATTTCCTAACTATTTGTTTGTTTATAATTTCTTTATTCCATCAACTCAGAATATAAAAACATCTATGAACCACTTTTATAGATGATAATACAGGAAAATAAGTTTTTAACATTGCACTTTTCTGGCAAGTGTTACATCGTGTCTGGCGAATATATACATATATTTCGAATACTTAATATATTTTTATACTTAGAATAATTTATTCTCGACAAAAAATTATTTTTGTCATTATATAAACCTTTAATCGTGAGAAACTAATATTTTGAACAAGAACAGAATTTTATATTTTTTCCTGATCTTTATTATACTTGTAAACATTTATCCTCGGATAATGATGTTTTTCACTACAGTAGAATAAAAATTATAAAAACATCGTTGAACTATATACATTTCAGATACTTGGTCTCTGTTTATACTTCGGATTATTTATTATCATCAAAAAATTATTTTTGTACATCTATTAAGATGTACCTTTAACTGTGAAAAACCAATATTTGGATAAAACGCTATCGCTAAACTTCACTTCGCTACAAGAATATAGAATTTGAATAATTTAAATTAGATTGTATGGTACAGATTTAAAAAAGAGAAATAGAAATAATACACATCGTACGAGCGCAAATTTACTATGAATAAAGTGTATAATATCAAAATAGTGTTAATGCCTAAATTAGGCAAATCCAAATATAAGAATAGAGCAGAATCTTATCCAGAGAATGCTTTATACAAGTTTTGACAGCATTGTTAAGCATCTCTGTTCATGATTCGATCGTTAGCTGAGAACTCGTCTACACGAAGGTGGTGAAAGCCGTTACGTATACTTGTTTTTCCTCGCTAATCCCTCCCTCAGAACCATCATAGATATGGGACTGTTGGCACAGTCTGTACAAATATAAATAACAGATATAACAATACATCATTAAAGAAATCAATTAAGTGTAAAAAATAATTTGTTCTTAGATTATTTTACTGAGAACAATGGAAAGACATGAAAGTGCAAACTTTGGATTAAGGGCCCTGGGGATGAATAAATATAATTTCGAGGGTCGAATGACACTTGCTCTAAAAGAATATCTTACTGAACATTCCAACACATTCTCCAGGATTAATATACTTTTTACCGATATAGTAAGTGAGATTTTTCCTAATGGTTCTTTGGAAGGATTAGTTAAATTTTTAAATGATTCAGTTGTGGATATTGCACCGCAACCACATGTTATGAATCTTGAAACTGCAAAATATGTGGACTATGCATACCCTTTTACGCTTTCTTCTGCTACATTCTCTACTGATAAACCGGAATATAAGCCCATGATTTCGGGCATTCTCCAAAACTTTTCGTTGCCGCTCTGGATATTTATTTTCTCGGTGTTTATGGTAATATCACTGGTATATTACGTGATCTTAAATGAGAAATATTCTCTGGACAAGATTCTTCTCCATGTTCTGGCAGTCTTGTTAAGACAGGGCTGTGTCTGTAAAATTTCATCTTTAGCGGAAACTTTGCTCGTGTACACGTGGGTTGTGGGGGCCATGTTTCTCTGCCTGGCATACGACTCCGTGTTCTTATCTTTTCTTGCTATCCCCCCCGTTACACCCATCAGAGACGTAGCACAGTTGGCACAGGCTGTACAAAAAGGAGAATATCACTGTATAGTAACACTAAATTCGGGTGTTGAAATTGAGCTACTGAATTCAAAAGAGGAAAATTTAAGAATAATCGCAAATGATATTAAAAATAATGATTTAAGTAAAACTTATGTTATTAACGATTTTATATTAGGACAAAATAAAAAGGAAAAACTTGCTTTTGTGTCAAGTATCAGTGTCACTAAATATTTTGCAGGGACAAAATATATTTCAGAAGACCGTTTTCTGTATATACTGGAAGCAATGCTAATTCGAAAAAACTTTTGCTGTAAGAAGGTGATCGACACATTCGTACACCAATTGATGGCTTCGGGGTTGTTTTTCAAGTATGAAGATGACAATATATTTCCAGCAAGGATGATTGTTTTACAAAATTTCCACGAGAAAGACAATCTACGAAAACTGACTCTCACCGATGTCGCTTCTGCATTTATAGCCCTCTTAGCCGGTTACGTTCTGTCAATTACCATTCTTGTTGGAGAAATAGCGACTTATCGGTGGAAGAAAAAGGATTGAATGTTTTAAACATAATTCTGTATATATCAATCGATTTTCTGTCACACTTAATCAATTATTATTTTGTCAAGTATATAAAGTAACCCCATCGAATCTTAAATACGAATCAAGAGAAGAAAAAGAAAACTATGTTAATAAAGAAGAAGAAATAGATTTGTAGTCAAAAATGATTCTCTTTTATTTTTTCTTCCATTCTTCTTATAAATGGTTTTTACGTAGATTACTATAATTTAATAAACAATCAATTTTTCGAATAATGAATTGCCCTGCTTGTATTATCATCTCTTATGTATGGAAAAAATTAAATAGTTTTAACTGCTTAAACGATCATAGGAATATTAAGAATTTGGGAAATAAGTCAATAATAAAATAACCATTTTTCTTTTTCTTTTTGTAAAAAATATGAGGAAGTATTGTGAAATTGAAATACGAACGACTTTTGCTAGCTAAAGTTACATAGCTAAACAAATTATCGTAGTATGTTGTGACTTTTATAACTGTTTAATAACGCAGTTTTATAAAAAATTTTCTCACATATGTATTAAGCACAATTTAAAAAGAAATCCATAAATATTATAAAGGAGTAAGTGCTTTAGTAAAAAATTAAATATAAAAACTGTAGTACATATATATATATACACTGTTCAAAACAATTAAAGGATATTGTAAGTCTTTTATAAAATAACGGTATAAGCGAAATTTTTTTTGCAGAAAACGGAAGAAGAGGGTCACAAATACAAATTTTTCTCGTTTTCAAATTTCAGAGTATGCAAATTTTGACAAAAATGACGTTTTAGTGGCAGCGAATGAAATTTGGATTTGGCTTTACACTAAATGAAAGACAAAATGGAAAAGAATGGTCAGTATTCAGTAAGTGCATTGTTTCGATGATTGCGGTGTCTTAACGAAGTTATTTAACTAATTCAAAAGCTTGGAGAGTTGTTGGTCGGTTAGAGGGGGATCCAAACATAAACCGAAGTAGCCAAAGTCACTGGAGTTATGCAAAGTGTGATTTCCAGGATCTGAAATCGGTTTTTAGAGACTGAAAATGTAAGCTGAAGACCAGGGCAAGGTTGTAGATGTGCAACAGCACTCAGTAGAAATCGATATTTAACGCTAACGGCTCAGAGACTTCGAAATATGAATGCCACTCTTCTACAAAAACAACTTCATTCAGCTACTGGCACCACAGTTTCGATTCAAACTGTCCGAAATCGGCTCCACACTGTAGGTCTGTATGCTCGCCAACCAATAATATGTGTTATGTTAACAGCAAGAAATCGTCGCACTCGCAGGGAGTGGGCAACAGAGTATATAAAGTGGAGAGAAATGAATGGCGCAATATTTTTTCTCTGGCAAGTCTCATTTTTCTGTTCATCACGATAATAGGCATATTTTCATTTGTAGGGAAAGTCACTCTAGAAACAATCCTACGTTCGTGCACAGAAGTATCAGTTTTGGCAGTTGGAGGGGGGTGGGGATCCATTGATGAGAGCACTGATCCCCACATCATTCAAAATGGAGCTCTGAGTAGTCGTCGATATAGGGATGAGATCATCAGACCTATTGCTATAGTGTGGAGCCGGTTTTGGACAGTTTGGGTCAAAAATGTGGCGCCAGTAGCCGAGAGAAGGTAATTGTTGAAGAAGAGAGGCATTCATATTTCGGTATCTCTGAGCCGTTAACGTTAAATATCGATGTTCATTGGATGTTGTTGCATTCTATGACCTTGCCCGATCTTCAGCCTGCATTTCCAGTCACCAACAGTCGGTTTCAAATCTTGGAAATCATACTTTGTGAAACTCCAGTGGTTTCAGCTACTTCAGTTTGTGTTTGGACCCCCCTCTATCCGACCAACAACTCTCCAAGCTATTGAATTGGTTATCACTTCGTTAAGACATCACACAATCATCAAAACAATGCACTTACTAAATACTGACCATTCTTTTCCATTTTCTCTTTCATTTAGTGCAAAGCCAAATTTCATTTGCTGCCGCTAAAACGTCATTTTTGAGGTCAAACTTAAAATTTGCATACTCCGAAGTTTGAAAATGAGAAAAATTTGTATTTGTGACCCTTTTCAGTTTTCTGCAACAAAAATTTTTGTTGATACCGTTATTTTATATAAGACTTACAATATCCTTTAATAGTTTTGAGCAGTGTATTTACAATTCATAATAAAGTCAAACTCAAGTAAACAATAACGTTAAATTACATTAAAAAAAATTAGATTATTACAATGCATATACAAATTATGGTTTGTTATATGATGTAATATGATGTCTTTATATACTTTTTGTGAAAGAACTTGAAAGTGATGCTAAAGGTTGAACTGATTGTTTAATTAGTAACTAAAACATTTTAAGATGATAATAGATATGGATGCAGTTGTTATAACATATGGTGATTTAAAAAAAAAAAAACTTCAAAGAAAAAGTTTTGCCAGAAGAATCTGGAAGTTCTTCAAATGATGAAAGTTTTCACAGTGATGCATCCTCTGACACCAGTTTAATAGGGTCTCATGCTACCCTTAATATTTAAATAAAATTGGCTTACCAAAAAATCCACATCAACTGAAGCTACATTTAACAAATGTAATAAATAAGATTGCTAGTGACAAATTTGTTGCTTGTTTATTATTAAACTTCATATTACATTGGGAAAGTGTTTTATTCTTTAAAGAAAAAAAAAAGAAAAAAAAGAATGGGCATCTGGAAATGAAATTTTTGAAATTGTATGAAGACAACAAATTTTGGTGGCCTTCAGTGCCAAATATTGAGAAAGTTCTTAAATCTATTTTGCGGTCCAGTTCAGACAGATTCCGTGGAACCCTTTAAAATTTCAAGCAATGATGAAATTGCTGGCATTTATAAAACCCTTAAGAAGTTTCATAAGGATGTTTTTGTCAATGAACTAAGAAAAATTAATTGAAGTTATTTGTGCGTGTTTCAAGTTGAAATGATAATAACTTCATGTCAATAAAATCTGTTTTTTTGAGTTCATTTTTAATACTTCTGTTTTGTCGCCATAACTGACCTAGTACATCCAGATTTAATAATTAAACTATGTTTTTAGTTATTGCCATGTTTCCTGACTTTTATAAAATGTTGTAAAGTGTGAAATCAAACATGTAACTTTTTGTGTGTGCATTAAATTGCCAATTATTTTGCCCTGTTTGAAGTACACAATACAACCAAATACTGACTGATTTGTACTGTTTTTAAAACATCTTATTTTCTATTCATAAAACATAGGAATCCGGTGTCTAATTATTACGCCGTGCATTTCTAAAGACATTAATTAAGTATCTGATAAGATAATTCATATGATATTAATAATATAAAAATATAAAATTTAAACTATATCTAAAGAAGCACTTTTTATAACAAAAGTTTACTTTTTGTCTAAAAATTAAACTTTACCCAAACTCTACCCCAACTCTTTCTTGTGATATTTCCGGGGTGGGGTGTTCAAAAGTAACGCACTAAAAGGATTTAAAAACAAACCCTTTCCGACACCCGGAAAATTTTCTTATTGCTTATTTTACACTCTAGAGGGTAGTAGCAGACTATTCAAAATTCAAAATAAGGATAGTCTTTTTTTTTTTATTTTATTAGATTGCAGCATTATATAATTTTAAATATTTGCGACAGTTATTTTGTAAACTTAGCTCAGTTATGCTTTTAAATGTACTTGGATTTGTGCTCTGGGATAAAATATATCTTTTAATGTTGTGTACATTATGCAGTCAGAATCAGTAAGTGACTCGGATTGTAATTTTAGTATAAATGCATCTGAGAACCATTCTGATATATATGATCTTTATGAAAATTCGGATGCCGAATCTGAGAACGGTGTAGTCTGCGTATAATGTTGTATTATACGTAAAACTCTTTTCGGAAAATTCTTTTTTAATCTTTAAAACGCATATCTTATTCTTCCAACTTACTGAAAATTCAGTCATAATAACCCTGATTGTTGGTTTTTCTGCAAAATTAATTTTCTTCATTTTGAGCTAAAAAGAATTTCAAAAATTTCAAATATATATATTGTTCTTACACATTATTTTACACAATTTTCTTGAATAAAAAATAAATAAATAAAAAGCCTTTTTTTTTTTTTTTTTTTTTTTAACCATTTTTTTAAAAATTACGAGATTGTTAAGGGGTTAAACAAGTGAAGAAAATGAAATGTTGCCTTTAATCAATCCATTAAGGGCTTAGTAGAATTTTAAGTTATCTAAAATATTAACCGAATCATGAGCTGTAAAATGTGTTAAATTAAATAAAATGAAAACTTTTTGAACTGAAAGAGTCATTTTAAGAAATAAATGAAAAAATATCTATCAATTATTATTATTTTTTTTAGTAGTCTATTTCAGAAATTTTTTAAGTCTTTAAAATTTTCTTTGTAATGTCTTAAGAAAATGCTCGCTGCAAATTACAGTGAAGACTCCTAATAGACATTCAGATTGACCTGTGTAGCTATTTATGTTTTAATTATAACTTTAAAATAAAACTAGTTGGCATAGGTGGACTCTGCTCAGTTCCCTATCATATTTATGTTCTCAGAAATTTCTAGTGCGAGACATATTATAATCATGTTAAAAGAAATGAATTTGACCAAAGCTTCATACAGTGACAGAATGAAATCCCCGCCTAATAGGCTATCCACCGTTCACTTGGATATAATTATCTTATTTTAATTTATTAATTTATTTTATCAGGGTCAATTCTGTTGTTTAGTTTTCATGCTACTATTTCCAATGCAATAAACCTCAAAATTCATATTTATATGAAAAATTTACAATTTCGTTATGTTGATAAAATCGTAAATTACGAATAATTTACGAAAATTTCCTAGTAGAATATTTGTATTCAATCATGTTCAAACAGATATCATAAATGTAATTTTGAAGTTGTCTAATGTATTTAGGATCCTCAAAATGGAAGTTTATGATCAATTTTGCCTTATTCTGACATGTTAAGTAAATCGTAAATTCCAAATAACTTGCGAATTTTTTTTAATTGGAAAAATCATAGTCTATGATATTCATGCCAGTATCCTAAATAATATTTCGAAAGTGGTTTGACATCTTTACGCTAAAAATATCCCTCAAGATTGACATTTATGTGAAATTTTGCTCTATTCTGACATGTTAAGAAATTCGTAAATTTCCAATAACTTACGAAATCTTTATATTGGAAAATTCATAGTCATTAATATGCATGCCAGTGTCCTAAATAATATTTCAAAAGTAGTCTGACATCTTTACGATGAAAATATCTCTCAAAATTGACATTTATGTGAAATTTTGCCCTATACTGCCATGTTAAGAAATTCGTAAATTTCCAGTAACTTGCGAAATTTTCAAAGTAGCCTATTTATAGTTACTGATGTTCATTCCGGCATCAAAACTGATATTTTAAAACTGGTCTGACATTTTTACAGTAAAACGTTTTCATTTAATGCACGTTTAAGTGAATTTTTGTCCTATTCTTCCATGTTAAGAAAATCGTAAATTTCTAATAACTTATGAAGTTTTTAAATTCGAATGTTGCAAATGAATAGGGTTCTTGCATTGTGTCGAAAGTAATATTTTAAAACTGATCTGACCTCTCTGCGACAATTTGTTCTTGAGATATCGTGTACACAGACTAACAAACTAACGGACTGACCCACTAACACACTAACAGACTAACAGACTAACAGACACCCTACAGACAGACACCATAGAAATTTTGTCATTTTCGGATTCCTCACTCCTGAAAACGTGTAGAAAAGTAAAAAAACCGAGGTCGAAAATTTTCACGATTACCTAAGTTCCCCATACCTATAGTATGATGGGGAACTAATTTTAAACTTTGAAAAAATGATGAAATAAATTCGAACATTAAAATATTTCTCTTTCTTCTATATAATTCTGTATAGCAACTCAACCTGTAGGATGATGTACACAAATACTGAATTAACATAGCTTCTCAGAAAACAGAGTTTACGTATGTATTTTGGCGCATTTTAGGTTGATTTCTTTCGAAATCGACCTATTGCAATCACTTCGTTTATCTATCTATATTTATCTATCTATATCTATCAAGCAGAAACGGTCGTTTTGCCAAGCCAAGCTCAGAGAAAAGCAAAACAAACAAACTACCACTAACACAAAGCAGAACGCGCCAATAATAAAATCGACAGAAATAACCCAAGATCGTTAAATGCTTATTATACAGAAACCAACTTTCCCATGTTAAATCGGCAATTTTTTTTTCCGTAAAGTTTTAAATATTGGACGAACCAAATATCGCAGTAAAATGAAACAAAAAGTAAAATATTCGTATCAACGAGATCTTTAATTTGAGATGAAAACGAACTTTCTAAGTTAATAAGTAAAAAGTGGGAGCATTTTCAATTTAGCGTAAAATTAGATGTTTTGACAACTTTTTGAAAAAATTTCTTCTTCAAGAAATTTTTTTAAAAACAAGCTAGAGAATTCATAAATGTGCAGAATTCTTTGAAAACTGGTTTTTCAGATAGACAACTACTTAATCTAGGAACTTTTATAAAATTTAGCTTTTAAAAATCAAAATTTCCTATCTTAATTGCTGAAAAACTGTTAAATATCGCCAAAGAGACATAAATCGCCAAATATGAAATTGCTTCATCTCAGTTTACCCGAAAAATATTAATTTCAAATTGAGCTGCTTTTTCTTTTTATAAGTTATTTTTTTAACCAAAGAATCTTTGCTTTTATTATTTTGTACAATTTTAAATTTTATATCCCTGAAAACAGAAATGAATACATTTTTGAATAACATTTGTTTCAAATCTATAGCTTGAATTGCTGATTTTTTAATATTTTTCATACCTTAGAATAAGAAAGTCAGTACACGATATAGTATCCAATTTTAATATCCTTTAATAAAAATTGATTTATCATTGAAACAACAAAATCTGGACATTTCACGTAACTCGTGAACCAATCTAGTTATTGCGTCCATCTTTGGTATATCGATAGTAAGTATTTTCTCGCCAAAAGTCGCCAAAAAAGTCGCCATTAGAGAAATTCGCCAAATTTGGTGCCAAATCCATGGTTTTCAGGTGTGAGGAATCCGAAAATGACAAAATTTCTATGGTGTCTGTCTGTAGGGTGTCTGTTAGTCTGTTAGTCTGTTAGTGGGTCAGTCCGTTAGTTTGTTAGTCTGTGTACACGATATCTCAAGAACAAATTGTCGCAGAGAGGTCAGATCAGTTTTAAAATATTACTTTCGACACTGGCAAGAACCCTATTCATTTGCAACATTCGATTTTAAAAACTTCGTAAGTTATTCGAAATTTACGATTTTCTTAACATGGGAGAATAGGACAAAAAATCACTTAAACGTGCATTAAATGAAAACTTATTACTGTAAGAATGTCAGACCAGTTATAATATATCAGTTTTGATGCCGGAATGAACATCAGTAACTATAAATAAGCTACTCTGAAAATTTCGCAAGTTACTGGAAATTTACGAATTTCTTAACATGGCAGTATAGGGGAAATTTTCACATAAACGTCAATTTTGAGAGATATTTTCATCGTAAAGATGTCAGACTACTTTTGAAACATTATTTAGGACACTGGCATGAATATTAATGACTATGAATTTTCCAATATAAAGATTTCGTAAGTTATTGGAAATTTACGAATTTCTTAACATGGCTGAATAGAGCAAAATTTCACATAAACGTCAATCTTGAGGGATATTTTCATCGTAAAGATGTCAAACCACTTTCGAAACAATATTTAGGATACTGGCATGAATATCATAGACTATGATTTTTCCAATTTAAAAAATTCGTAAGTTATTTGGAATTTACGATTTATTTAATGCGTTTTTAATAGCGAAAAATTATGCTATTGTATTGCTAAAACAAACTAGAAATGCAGAAAAGTAACATTTTATCAACTTACTAAGCACCTGAACCAATTTGCTTAAAATAACCTACATCAATATTTCTACTAAGTCCATTAATAATTTGTAGACGCCATTTTGAAACAAAATGACGGCTACTTGATAAGGGAAAAGAAATCAACCTACCCTTCCTCTCTGTAAGAATTTCTACAAAAAAAAAAAAAAAATTCAAATTTGCAACGATATCTTAGATAAGCAACTTTCTCTGCCTTTTTGAACCAAGTGGCAGCCACTTAATTTTTCAACACGATGACTTTTGAGATTTTGAATTTATTCGAACTATATGTGTACAATAGACTTATCTCACAAATGCATTTGATATATTTGTCGACTTGGCCCACCATCTTGTTTTCAAGCGCCGGCCACTTGAAAATTTTATATTAACATAAAAAGGTATTTATGAACCAATTTGCTTAAAATAACCTACATCAATATTTCTACTAAGTCCATTAATAATTTGTAGACGCCATTTTGAAACAAAATGACGGCTACTTGATAAGGAAAAAGAAATCAACCTACCCTTCCGAATAGGCGGAAGGACTTGTTTTTAATTTTCTATCCAGTGACAAACGGAAAAAGTTGTGATGGTGCATTAAAAAAAAAAAAAAAAAAAAATAATAATAATAATAAATAATAAATAAAAAAATATACAGACACGACATTATTTCATTATTTAAAACATGAAAATCTGACATTGACAGATTTTAATTTAGTGCCAGAGGCCTACTGCTAAACTTGTTAATATCGACAAATTCTTCTTTAGTTAATTCGTGACGATCTAAATTCCATGATAAAGTTTTCATTAAATCAAACCAATGTGTTTCAGCTGCAGATACAGTAACAAATAACGTTGGAAGTCCAAACTGTCTTATAGCCGCAAAACAACGCTTTTTCTCTTTTTCCCAATGAGGGGGAGGTGTGCCTTGGGGGGGACTCATGTCAAAGTTGTTCCTTGGGAGGGACTCATGTCAAAGTTGGGCCTTGGGGGGACTCATGTCAAAGTTGTGCCTTGGGGGGACTCATGTCAAAGTTGTACCTTGGGAGAATTTTTTATATTTTTTAAAAACTTGTAACCTTTGTTATGAGTAATCAAATTATCTACAAAATCTTCATTCAATAAATCCATTTCAATAAACCGACTGAAATAGGCAGGACAATTAAGAGTGACGTATAAAAATTCGACAACGCTGTACCGACTGAAGTAGGCCTCTAGCACTAAAAAAAAAAAAAAACGCCACACATTATATGTGTGGCGTACATTGATAAAAAGTTTTGACTTTCTTCTTCATTGATTGACTGTATTTTCAAATCTAGAAAGGCAATATAACCAGATTTAAAAATATTACTTGCAGGAACTCAGTAAGTGATGTTTGTTTTATTCTGTCATAAACAGGTCCCATTAGCGCTCTGCTCAATCGGGCACCTGAAAATAATCTACTCCCTCATATTTAATTGCATTTTTACATTAGTGTCTAATGTAAAAAAAAAAAAAAAAAAAAAAGTTTTTCCGGCTTATTCGGAAGGGTAGGTTGATTTCTTTTTCCTTATCAAGTAGCCGTCATTTAAAAATGGTGGCTACAAATTATTAATGGATTTGGTAGAAATATTGATGTAGGCTATGCACATATGGAGTTTTAAGCAAATCGGTTCATAAATACCTTTTATTGTGAATTTAAAATTTTTAGTGGCCGGCGCTTGGAAATAAAATGGTGGGTTAAGTTGACAAATATATCAAATGCATTTGTGAGATAAGTCTACTGTACACATATAGTTCGAATTAATTCAAAATCTCAAAAGTCATCGTGTTGAAAAGTTAAGTGACTGACACTTGGATCAAAATGGCAGTAAGAAAGTTGCTCATTTAAGATATCGTTGTAAATTTGAAAAAAAAAAAAAAAAAAAAAATTATATATATATATATATATATATATATATATATACACATATATGTATATATATATATATATATTTTAAGAAATTCTTTTAAAGAGGCTTAGTAAGTTGATAAAATGTTAGTTTTCTGCATTTCTAGTTTGTTTTAGCATTAAAATAGCCTAATTTCCCCTTAAACACGCTTTAAAAACTAGTATGTTGTGGCCACCACAAGACTTTCTTCTATATTTTCCTATACAAATTCACGCAGTAACAATATTTAAAAAAAAAAAAAAGAAACGATTTTTTTTCGAAGATTTTTTTTTTTTTTTTTTTTTTTTTTTTTGTTAAAAGTAAAAAAAAAAATCGATAACTTTGTTTTAAATTACCACATATTTATAGTTCAACCATTCATTTTAAAGGTATTGACGAGACCTTTCGAAAGATACCGATCTTGAAAATTTACACCCCCCACTGGGAGGGGGGTACTTCCGCCTAGGGGGGGGGGAAGCGATGCCCCAAATTTTTTTCCTAATTAACTACTACTATTATCAATAATTCATATTAATTTCACAATCACACGTTAAGAATAACTCTCATTATGTACATTTATACGAAATTTTTTCCTATATATACTGCCATGTTAAAAATTTAGAAAAAATACGATCACAGCGCCACCTGTTGAACGATTGATCCCCAAATCTAATCAGCCTCAGTTTATGTCAGGGGTCAACTAAATACCAAGTCTGGTTAAATTTCGTTTAAAAAAAAAAAAAAACGATTTTTGTTTCGAAGTTTTTTTTTCATTAAAAGTAAAAAAAATCGATAACTTTGTTTTAAATTATCACAGATTTATAGTTCAACCATTCGTTTTAAAGGTATTGACGAGACCTTTCGAAAGATACCCATCTTGAAAATTTACTCCCCTCGAGGGGGGACTTCCCCCCCAGGGGGTGTGGCGAGGCTCCTACGCATACAAAATTTTTTTCCCAGTTGACTATCTCTATTATAAATAATTCTTGTAAATTCCATAATGATTACTAAAAAATAATTCTCTTTATGAACATTTATACAAAATTTTGTCCTATATCACCATGTTAAAAATTCAGAAAAAGCGGGATGGCAACGCAACCTATAAGACAATTTTTACCAAAAGTTGATAGGCACTAATTTATGTCAAGGTGAAACTACATACCAATTTGTATGAAATTCTGTGCAGTAGTTCTTGAGATACAGTTGCCACAAAATTTTGTCACACACACACACACACACACAGACAGACAGACAGACAGACAGACATTTTCTAAAAATGGTCAAATCGTGTTCTACAGCTCTCAAAACGTGTAAATCCATCAAAAACCCGAGGTCGAAAATTTTTACGAATCCAATACTTTCTCTATATTACATATAGAAGAAAGTAATATCCACTAAGGCAGGTAATGGGTTTGGCGCGAAATTTGGCGACTTTTCCCCCATGGCGATATTTTTGGCGACTTTTGGCGAGAAAATATTTATTATCGATATACCAAAGACAGATGCAATAACGTGATGGGTTCATGAGTTACCTGAAATTTCTAGATTTTTGTAGTTTGAATGATAAATCCATTTTTCAACTTTGATTTGAATTGATTAAGTATTTCAAAAGTTACCTTGATAACAAATTTTCAATTGGTCGCCACTTGGAAACAATACTGTGGAACAAGTTGTCCAGCAAACGCATCCAAGATATTTGAAGCATAGGTTCACTGTCTAACTGTGGTTCAAATCAGTGCTGTATTTCAAAAGTTACTATTATGACAAATTTTCAAGTGGCAGTCTAAGTGGCTGCGACTTGGGAACAAAATGGCGAAGCAACTTTCCCAGCGAAATCATCCAATATATTTGTATCATTGTCCAGTTCTAGTTTAAATTAAATCAGTATTTCAAAAATTATCGTCTTAAGAAATTTTCAGGTCGCACCACTTGGAAACTAGTATGTTGTGGCCACCACAAGACTTTCTTCTATATTTTCCTATACAAATTCACTCAATAGCAAAATTAAAAAAAAAAAAAAAAAAAAAATCTAAGTTTTTTTTTCGTTAAAAGTAAAAACAATCAATAACTTTGTTTTAAATTATCACATATTTATAGTTCAACCATTCGTTTTAAAGGTAATGACGAGACCTTTCGAAAGATACCCATCTTGAAATTTTACCCCCCCCCCCCCGCGGGTGGTACTTCCTACCAGGGGGGGGGGAGCGATGCCCCCACATGCACAATTTTTTTTCCTAATTAACTACTACTGTCATCAATAATTCGTATTAATTTTACGATCACAGGTTAAGAATAACTCTCATTATGTACATTTATACGAAATTTTGTCCTATACTGCCACGTTAAAAATTTAGAAAAAATACGATCACAGCGCCTCCTGTTGAGCCATTGATCCCCAAATCTAATCAGCACCAGTTTATGTCAGGGGCCAAGTAAATACCAAGTTTGGTTAAATTTCGTTAAAAAAAAAAAAAAAAAAATCGATAACTTTGTTTTAAATTATCACAGATTTATAGTTCAACCATTCGTTTTAAAGGTATTGACGAGACCTTTCGAAAGATACCCATCTTGAAAATTTACTCCCCTCGAAGGGGGACTTCCCCTACAGGGGGTTTGACGAGGCTCCTACACATACAAAAAAATTTTCCCAGTTGACTATCTCTATTATAAATAATTCTTGTAAATTTCATAATGATTACTAAAAAATAATTCTCTTTAAGCACATTTTTACAAAATTTTTTCCTATATCACCATGTTAAAAATTTAGAAAAAGCGGGATGGCAACGCAACCTGTAAGACAATTTTTACGAAAAGTGGATAGGCACTAATTTATGTCAAGGTGCAACTACATATCAATTTGTATGAAATTCTGTGCCGTTGTTCCTGAGATACAGTTGCCACAAAATTATTACACACACACACACAGACAGGCATTTTCTAAAAATGGTCAAATCGTGTTCTACAGCTCTCAAAACGTGTAAATCCATCAAAATCCCAAGGTCGAAAATTTTTACGAATCCAATACTTTCTTCTATTGAATATAGAAGAAAGTAAAATTAGCGGAGTGAGATGCCCTGCGAACTTATCTGAGATATTTGAAAGATAAATCCACAACCCGAATTTGATGCGAATTCATTCAGTATTACTATAGTTACCATATTGACAAATATTCAAGTGGCCGCCACTTGGAAATAAAATTGCGGATTAAGTCACCAAGGGAACTTATCCAAGATATTTTAACTATAAATTCACTATCTAACTTTTGTTTGAATCAATTTAGTATTTTAAAATTTATCTTGATAGCACATTTTCAAGTGGCCACCCACAACTTGGAAACAAGAAGTTGGAACAAGTTGCCAAGTGAACTTATCCTAGATATTTGTACCATAAGTTCACTATCCAATTTTTATTTGAATCATTTTAGTACTTTAAAAGTTATCGTGATGGCATATTTTCAAGTGGCAGTATGATTTCAAGTAGCTCCAACTTGGGAACAAGATGTTCTATCAAATTGGCCAGTGAACTTATCCAAGATAATTATATGATAAGTACACTATTCATCTTTGGTTCGAATGGAATTAGAATTTAAAAAGTTATCAGGCTTATATATTTTCAAGTGCTAGCCTGATTTGAAGTTGCTGGCCAAGTTTATAACATCCGCACTTTGTTAAAAATGACAGATAAAATTTATTAATAAAGTTGATTGAGACACTTATATGGTCTATGTGTGCATCAAAATTCAAATAAGTTCGGAATATGCTTTTTACTTACAAGCATTTTTATGCATTTTATTTTCAAGTGGTCTGCACTTGAAAATAAAATATTGGAGCAACTTGGTTAAGAAACTCATCCAAGATATTTATAAGATAAGTTAACGCACTGTCCAAATTTCGTTTGATCTGGAGTATTATTTCGGAAGTTATCATGATTTTGAATTTTCAAGTGGTAGCCTGATTTCAAGTGGTCCCACTTAACTTTAGATATCCGCCACTTTATTAAACATGGCGAATAAAGTTCATTGAGACACTTATGTAATCTGTGTATACATCAAATTTCAAACAAATTCTGAATACGTTTTTTACAATTTGAATTTGAAATTTTCAAGTGGTCTCCACTTGAAATCAAAATGGCGAAGCAACTTGGTTAACAAACTCATCTAAGATATTTATAGTTCATTTAAGATATTTATAAGATAAGTTAAGATACTGCCCAAATTTGGTTCGATTTGGAGTATTATTTCAGAAGTTTTTATGATTTTAAATTTTCAAGTGGTAGCCTGATTTCAAGTGGCCCCAGTTTACTTAAAATATCTGCCACTTTATTAAAAATGACGAATAAACCTTATTAATAAACTTCATTGATACCTTTATGTGGCGTGTATTTACGTCAAAATTCAAGGAAATCTTGCTTTAAATCTGCTTTTTACATTGTGGGTTTGAAATTTTCAAGTGGCTGCCACTTGAAAACAAAAAGTCGGAGCAACTTGGTTAACGAACTCATTCAAGATATTTATAAGATCAGTTCACTGTCCATATTTGGTTCGATTTGGAGTATTATTTCGGGAGTTATCGTGATGACAATATTTTCATTATAGATAGATCTACAAAAAAGACACTTAAAATATACAAACAAGAAAGAAAAATCATGCAGTACGCATTGATTAGAAACACTTTCCAACTGTACGTAATTGTTGTATTGAATAACTTTTAATATTCTTTCCCTACGTTATCACACAACAGACAGAAGGACTGAAAAGTATACAGATAGACTAATTCATTTTAAAATTACTCTTAGGCATTTTGGAAAGAGTTAAAAAGGATTAACGCAAAAGAAAATGCAGAGGTTACTTTATAATTGCAGCTTTTGATCTCTCTGAATGATTTAGTGTAGCCCTGTAAATCAGAGAGGTAATCATATCATATTCCATACAAAGCATTATTTTAGATTATTAACAATATGTTTCAATATTTTTATGATTTTTACAGTAGAAAAATTTTTAAATATAACTTTCCAAAAATTATGTCCTAAAACGTAATGCAGTGTTTTTTTTTTTTTTTTTTTTTTCTTGTCCCTGTAAACAAACTAGTTATACATGACCTATTAATGTCATTTTAAATGGGGAACATTCTATAGGGAAAATATTTATAAAAATAACACTCATAGAACACAATGCTTTCAAATGCTTTTGGGTGTTCCTGTACACAAACCAGAAGAGATATTCACTCAATTTTGAATATGGAACATCCGATAGTGAACTTCAATAAAACATATCAGTTTCGAGAAATTCAATAAATATTTACAGGAGTTAGAGCGCGGGCAGAAAGACAGATGGACAGATACACAAACTGGAAACATATTCACACTTAAAAATGTTAGAAAGTGTTAAAAACGCTTAATGTAAACGAAAGTACAATTCTAGCAATTTTTTATTAATAGCTCTTAATATAAATGGATATTTTTGTATCACCCTGTAAATCTAATGCTAATCATGCTATATTCTATGCAAAGTTTTTTTTTTTTTTTTTTTTTTTTTTTTTTTTTTTTTGTGCATATGAATAACATATTTCAATTTCCTAAAACTTCCTGGAAAGTAAAGATATTAAAATTTGATTTATAGAAATATCTCTCATAGAGCGCAATGCTTTGGAATACTTTTAAGTGTCTCTGTACATAAATCAGTAATGGTATTTCCTCCATTTTATACAGGAAACAACCAATAGTGAACCTGAATAACATATTTCAATTTAATTGAGATATTTCTACAATAAAGGTATGAATATATGGTTTATCGAAGTACCTCTCATAGAACATAATGCTTTGAAATACTTTCGGGTGTACCTGTACACAAACCAGTAGAGGTACAAACTCCAATTTCAATAGGGAACATCCAATCGTAAACTTGAATAACATATATCAGTTTCAAGAAATTCCATAAATATTTACGGGAGTTAGAGCTCGGACAAACAGACAGGCAGACAGGCAGACAGACAAGCAGATACACAAAACTGAAATCATATTCACACTTAAAAAAATGTTAGAAAGTGTTAAAAACGCTTAACGTAAACGAAAGTACAATTCTAGCAATTATTTATTAGTAGCTCTTAATGTAACTGGATATTTTTGTGCCACCCTGTAAATTTAATGCTAATCATGCTATATTCTGTGCAAAGCATTCTTTTGTGCATATAAATAACATACTTCAATTTCCAAAAACTTCGTGGAAAGTAAAGTTATTAAAATTTGATTTATAGAATATTTCTCATAGAACACAATGCTTTGGAATACTTTTGAATATCCCTGTACATAAACCGGTGGTGGTAATTCCTCCATTTTATACAGGAAACATCCAATAGTGAACTTGAATAACATATTTCAATTTCGTTCAGATATGTCTACAGTAAAGGTATGAAAATACGGTTTATAGAAATACCTCTCATAGAACACAATGCTTTGAGATACTTTCGGGTGACCCTGTGCACAAACTAGTAGAGGTATAAAGTCCATTTTCAATAGGGAAGATCCGATAGTGAACTTGAATAACATATATCAGTTTCAAGAAATTCCATAAATATTTACGGGAGTTAGAGCGCGTACAGACAGACGGACAGACAGATAGACAGACAAAACGAAGTCATAAATACTTTTCAATCTTGTTGGAAAGTGTTAAAAATGTTAGAAAGTGTTAAAAACGCTTAACGTAAACGAGAGTACATATCTAGCAATTTTTTTAATAATAGCTCTAAATTAAACTGGATATTTTTGTGGCACCCTGTAAATATAATGCTAATTATGCTATATTCTACTCAAAGCATTCTTTTTTGCATATGAATAACATATTTAAATTTCCTAAAATTTCGTGGAAACTAAAGTTCTTAAAATTTCATTTATAGTAATATCTCTCATAGAACGCAATGCTTTGGAAGACTTTTGAGTGTCCCTGTGTATAATCCAATGGTGGCATTGCCTCCATTTTATGCAGGAAACATCTAATAGTGAACTTGAATAACATATTTCAATTTCATTAAGATATGTGTACACTAAAGGTATGAAAATATGATTTATATAAATACCTCTCATAGAACACAATGCTTTGAAATACTTTCGGGTGTCCCTGTACACAAACCAGTAGAGGTACAAACTCCATTTTCAATAGGGAACGTCCGATAGTGAACTTTAATACCATATTTCAATTTCATTAAGATATGTCAAGAGTAAAGGTATGAAAATATGGTTTATAGAAATACTTCTCATAGAACACAATGCTTTGAAATACTTTCGGGTGTCCCTGTACACAAACCAGTAGAGGTATAAACTCCATTTTCAATAGGGACCGCCCGACAGTGAACTTGAATAACATATGTCAGTTTTGAGAAATTCCATAAATATTTACGGGAGTTAGAGCGCGGACAGACAGACAGACAGACAGACAGACAGACATACAGACAGACAGACGGACAGACAGACAGACAAACCGAAGTCATAAACACTTTTCAACCTTGTTGGAAAGTGTTAAAAAGCCAAGCTCAAAGAAAGAGAATTGATTAATGTTGTGTCTAAAAAGGGTGTGATATCAAATTCCCAAGCTTACATTCAAATACTTATTTAATATTCCCTTTTAACTAAATTTTCACATGTGAATCAAGTGCCTTATGATATGTTGATAGAAATCCTTCTTTCCTGTACCAAATACATCATAGAGTGTTTCTGAAAAATATTATTATTTTTATTTATGTATGATGGGCTTGGCGGCCATCTTTCAAAGTTTTACGTTAGTTTGAATTCTATAAATTTCATCAATTATAGGATGAGTTGGTTGATTGGTTGGTTAATTGAGTTTTATATCGCACTAGTGCTGCGCAATGGGAAATAGTTATAGGATGGGAGGATGGGAGTGCGCCAAACTTAACACTGTTAAAGCTTAAATTGATTCAACTTGTGAGCTTAACGGGGCTTTTGCGATGTTTTTAATGCATTTTTTTTTCTTTTTTTAATCTGAATATTTCAACCCTTGTTGAATGGAATAACCATATTATTTTTACGAGATATTTATTCCAAGAAGCTAAATTCAAATTGGGTAAATATAACGGTGGGTGGAAGCTTCTATGCTCCCCCCTCTCCTTCATGTTTTTACGTTAATTTAAATTTTTATATTCTTTATTCCCGGCATTTGTAGGATGGAAGTGCACTTAATACTAAATAATTATAATAAATCATGTTATCGAAATATTTCCGTCTCTGCTGAAGGAAATAGCAAAATTAATTTTATATGAGATATATTTTAAGAAACTTCTTTCAGATTGTGTGAATGTTTATTCATTACTTGAAAGATGGCCGCCAAGCCCATCATGCATAAATAAAAATAATAATATTTTTCAGAAACACGCTATGATGTATTTAGTACAGGAAAGAAGAATTTCTATCAACATATCATAAGGCACTTGATTCATATGTGAAAATTTAGTTAAAAGGGAATATTAAATAAGTATTTGAATGTAAGCTTGGGAATTTGATATCACACCCTTTTTAGACACAACATTAATCAATTCTCTTTCTTTGAGCTTGGCTTTTTTGTACATTTTAAGTGTCTTTTTTGTAGATATCATTTATTTTTTTTTTAAATAGTTTTTATATTTTCTGGAATTAACCTGATACTTTACATCAGATATGTCCTGGATTTCAACTCAGCTTTCGTGCGATGTTGTTCTTTGCGTTAAACTGTATTACAAAGTTTTCTTTGCGTTAAACTTTCCATAATTCTGGTTGCTAGACATTATCCATGGGTTTCCTATGCAGACTAGTATGTCGTGTCCATCACAAAACTTTCTTCTACGTTTTCCTGTGCATATTAACGCAGCACAAATTATTTATTATTTTTTGCATTATGAATGCTGAATATTATCAACTCAGAGAGGTATTGTTGCACAAAATGTCCAACGGAAGTAAATTTTCACCATCCTTTCAGTTCTAAAAAAAAAATAGTATATGAGCTCCACTTATCGGCCGATAGGCATCGAGATTGAATCAGAATCAGCATAATGTCTCATAATGGCCTTTTCACATATTAAGTTTTGTTTCATTATATGCAACAGAACCTTTCCTTAAATTGCGAAAATCGCTGTATAGCAGCGGCACATGTTGAGATATTGGTACAAAAGTTGATAAGCACTATAATTTGTAACAATGTAAATTTATTTGTTAATTTATGCAATTCCATGTATTAGTTACTCAGATATAGCCTTCTCTGAAATTGCGGCAATCACTGTATAGCAGCACCATGTTGAGCAATTGACACCAAATATTGATAAACGCTATTATACATCAAGGATCAATTGCATATAAATTTATATGTAATTCTGAGCAGTAACTCCTGATATCTAGTTGGAACAAAACTTTCGCCACACACATACACACAGAAAAATAAATTGGTCACAGTGACCTGGCAAAATGCTCAACTGACAATACAGAATTGACTAACCAAAATAGCTGACTAGCCAAAAAGTGTACTTGCTGAACTAGTCTCCAAAACTGAAAAGTGTACTTGCTGAACTAGTCTTCAAAACTAAAAAGTGTACTTGCTGAACTAGTCACCAAAACTGAAAAGTGTACTTGCTGAACTAGTCTCCAAAACTAAAAAGTGTACTTGCTGAACTAGTCACCAAAACACTACTCCAGACTAGGAAGGTTAATATTATCAGACAAAGAAGGCTAGTCGACAATCATAATTATCTGACCAGGAAAGTTAGTCAACAACCGCAGTTTCAAAGACAAGGCATGTTAGTCAGAATCTACACTTGATTAAGAAAGTTAGTCAACAGATCTCAGGTATCTGACTAAGAAAGGTAGTCAATTTTCAAAGAATATTTGAAGAGGCAGGATAGTCAAGATTATTTGCCTGACTAACCTGTCTGGTAATATCTGAAGAGGAAAACGAGTCTCTATTTGATTAATCTGCCTCATAATATTTGTGGAGGAAGATTAGTTAGGAAAAAAAACAAAAACAATGACTAGCATGTCTCATAATATTTGAGATAGATTCATACTTGCCAACATATCAGTTTTAAAAATCAGTAGATTTTATCGGGGGGAAAAAAAAAAAAAAAAAAAAACAGTAGAGATTTTGTAAATTGACATTTTTTTAACGATAGAGACTGAATTTATATAAATATATAGTAGACAAAAAGAAAAATATATGAATACTAGCAGACCCGGCCCCGCGTTGCTGTGACTAATTTATACGTTGAATTATACGGCTGTAAACTATTTAGTACAGTCAAATTATTATTTACAAACAAAGACGAAAACGTTGTAGCCGATGTAAAAACCCACAGGGTTGAGATTTGAAACTTAAGTCAAAATTTGGAAGCGATTGATAAAAATTTTCGTAGTGTTGATATTAAGCACAAATTAATTTTATTGCAGGGTCCTATAAATTTTAATGGAGAAGTGATATATATTATTTCTAATGCTACTTTGGATAAAATTGCTAAAATGACTAATATATAAATTAAATTCTATTAAAATTCTATTAAAATAAAAGTATAAAAGAAACAGACGATTTTAAAATCAATTTTTATGGAGGAGTGAAATGTAATATATGCTATAATGGATAATTTTACTATAAAATGACCTCATCATTTTAAATATTTTAAAGAGGGCAACAGCTGTAGTTATAAAAAGGAAAACAATAAGGCTAAACCAGAAAAATAAGTAAATTTGATAAATATTTTAAAACTTTAAAATTGGAAATCTTATGAAATATTGGACATTTAAAGTAAATACATGTATCATTTTAAATAGAAAAAGATTTTGGAAAAGTTTAGTGTATTTTAACGAAGTGATGAGAAGTTTTTGAGTATGTTAAAATTTTAATAGTAAATTCAAGTTAATAAAGATGGGAAACATTGAGGATTAAGATAAGAATAATTATAAGATAAAAAAAAAAAAAAAAAAAAAAAAAAAAAAAAAAAACTTTTTATATACCATGCTTTTAAATTTTAATATACTAATAATATACTAATTAAAAGGAAAATGATAAATATTCTATCATAGTTTGAAGTCAAATTTGTTTTCAAATGTCTAAATAAAATATCTGATGTAAGATACTAATATTTTGCAGCGGAATAGATTTCATTTCTGTCATCCTTGGCGAAAAAAAAAGAATATCGCCAAATTATCTGGCGAAAATATTTAATTCCTTTCAAAAATCATGGTTATTTTAACAACTTATATTAAAAGAGTAATGAATAATATGAAACAATATTTCGTACAATACATATTACATGTCATACATACGTACAATGAATAATACATATTACATTTCGTACAATGCATACATCTGGCATGTATATTTTCGTGTTACGCTTTTGATCGCCAAATAAAAAAAAATAATAAAAAAAAAAGCCAAGGGCGACAGAGTTTTGAAATTTAAAATTAAAATTTTGTCAATTTGACAGCAAAATAATTCAATCTAACACCCGCGATAACGAATACATATCTATACCCAAATATAAGAATTAAAATCGGGAAATAAATTTCCTCGATTTTTAATAATTTCTTACAAAAAATCCAGTGGGCAATTAACATAGGAAATCTTTTTCTTGGCTGCACAGACGGTCAGTGAGTCACACTTCGCTTGCGTATAGAACTCATAGATATAGTATAGCATATATAGAATAGAGTGATCATTGGGGAGAAAAAAGTTATTGCTTTTCATTTGGGAAAAGACGACGTTTTTACCAAAATATGGCCGTCTTTTCCCGAGTGAATACACACGGGAATACATACTAATATTTTAGCAAATAAAATTTATGAATAATTTATTTGCTAAAGGGGAATGGAAGACTCCAGATACAGTTTGAAATTCATATTTCTTTCTTTCTTTTTTTTTTTTTTTTTTCAATACCACTTAATAGCTGTTTCCAAAGCTTTTATTATTATTTTTTTTTTTTTTTCGGCATCAAAAATCTTTGTACGATAACATGGGGATGAGATATCTATATTTATTACTATATCTATGATAGAACAACATTAGCACTTTATCAATGTGTATAAAATCTTTAAATTGATTATGGCGTCAATTTTCGTGAGATGCATAATTTAACTTTTTATAATTTTTTTAACGTTCACGTTTGATTAAATGTATTTATTTTTATGTCGAAAGAAAATTAACTCGTATTTTTTTTTTTTGGCAACAATTAAATTAATGGAACTCACAGATATTTTGGAGCAACTTTAATAAAGGTCTATAATTAACAAATAATTGCAATAAAACAATATTGTGACAATAAATTGAGATAAAAACTATCCTATCTCTCAAGTTGGACGAAACTGCACACAGTGTGCAAAATTTCATTAAAATCGGTTCCTTAGTTTAGGAGTTTACCCCGGACAAACATCGTGACACGTAATTTATATATATATACAGATTTATAAAATATTTTCCATAAATAAAAATTTTCTTTAAATAAAAATCACTCATCTTTCAAACGAAAACAAATAAAATATTGAGATTATGTGTATTAAAGAATTAATTTCAAATCCTAAAAATTAGGGAAAAAAATGTTGTCTATGATATTTACTTAAACACAAATTTTTACATTTATAGCAGATTTTGCTTCATTAAGAAAATAACAATTAAATTGTTATTCATAGAATTGTTAAACTAAATTTTCACTGCATTTAGAAATTAAAATGTTCTCCAGATTTTTATAAGATAATGAGGATAAAAATTCAGTTTTTAATTATCTTATCTGACTGAAAATACACTCACAATGACTATGTAAATATACTATTTAATTACAAAGCATTATTTACAAATCTGGTGTGAAAAACCACACGACTTCCATTACCCACTATTTCACGAATTATATGCATTTTTACTTTCATTACCCCACTACCGTAGGTAATGGAAGTATTGTATTCGGTCCAAAAATTCAATGTCGAGTTTTCGCTTGATTTACACGTTTTAAGGTCTCCTGAGTCCAAATCAGTAGTTTTTGGCAATAGTGTGTATGTGTGTGTATGTATGTATGTGCGAACGAAATCTTCTGGTTATGATATCTCCTAAACTAATAGAGATAAAACTACGAAACTTCAGCATTGAGGCAGGTCTGGTGTACAGATGAAATTCTGGTGTACAGGCACCCTGTATAAATAGCTTAATTTCAGGTCTCGCAAGTCGTGCCTTTAAAAACGGCTGTACGGATTATTTTCTAACTCGCTATAGTAACTCACTTTTAAATATGCTTTTGTATGTAATTATTGTTTTCCGTTCAATAATTGAGTACGCCAAGTTTTGGTAAAAGTTGGTATCTCAAAAACGGCTCTAACGATTTTCTTGAAAATTGTTGCATAAATCCATTTTAGATATCCTTTCTCATGTATTAAGTGGTTGTTACAGGAAAAATAACAGTCATCCTGATTAGGTAGGTCAGTTTTAGATCTCGGAAATTGGTGTTTGAAAAAATAACTCATTCCCCTCCCCCCTTATTTTTTAACTCGCTATATAAATTCTGTTTCACATGTTTACATATGTATATATATATATATATGAAATGGATAAAAAATAGTTAAATTTAAATAATTAAAACCCTATTTTAAAATCTAGAAATCGCTAATAATTCGTAAGCGCGCCTTTAAACTTTGTTTCACGGCAGAAGACTTCATAACGCGAAAATCAGAAAGATTGAACAACTTTCAGAATTAAAAGTGCTGAATAAGTGCAACCCTCCTTTTCTTGTGGTTAAGTAATGCATGTTAATTAACCCTGGGGATCCAGGCTTGAGCTGGACTGTCAATCATAAAGTTAATAGCCAATGATTAAGCAGGGCAGGACTAAATATTCCCGCCGAAATAGACGGTATTTAAGCTGGGACACACGAGAAATCGTGGCTTTTTCCGATATTGACTTGCTTAATAAATCTAAGTTAAATATTACTCTCATCATGTAAAGCTCGCTAACGAAACCCGCGGCCCGATGGGGCGCCGCTTCGGAGAAGGGCCGACTTTCGGCGTAGTTACGGGACTTATGACGCTCAGGATGTTTAACATTCAGGCCAAGACTGCGTCTTGAACTTAATAAAGGATTATTAGTGAACCTAATGGACTCCTCATCCTTTCTAAGATGCTCACATTGACTGGAATACCGACCCACTTAATAATACGACACCCCGTTTTACGTTACATATATATATATATATATTTATACATACATGCATGCACACACACACACACATACACGCACACATATATATATTAGCTTTCATTATAGGAAATTTGTTTGGTGTCTACTTCGTTAGGTCAATTTTACGTGTTCGCTGACCACATTATTTCTAAAAAATGCATATAATACGTGTAATAGTGGGCAATGGAAGCCGTGTGGTTGTTTCACACCAGACTTTTTTTTTTTTTTTTTGAGAAAATTGAGTTAAAATGGCGAGTTTGAAAAAAATCCGTAAAGATGTTTTTAAAGGAACGCGCTTGCGAGACCTGAAATTGAGTTATTTATACAGGACGCCTATCGATTTTTCTGAACTAACCAACTATATCATTCGAAAGGACTTCTAATAGAATGTTTATATAGCAAATTTGAAGAAAATCGTTAGAGCCGGTTTTGAGATACGGACTTACGGTCCCAATTCTGGTTTCTGATGTCCCACTTCCGGTTTTTCAATTTTTATCAACATTTGGAAAATGCATCTGTACACCAGACCTGTCTTAATTCTGAAGTATTGTAGTTCTATCTTTATTAGTTTCGGAGATATGATAGCCTGGAGATTCCACACACACACACACACTTACCAATTGCCAAAACCACTTTTTTGGACTCAGGAGACCTTAAAACGTGTAAATCAGGTGAAATCTCGATATCGAATTTTTGGACCGAATACAATACTTCCAGAGCTGCCAACCTAATCCGGCAAATTGTTAGTACCGCCCCTTTTTCTACACCACTTAATTTTTAAAGCAATTTTCTTCAAATGTATTTACGATGAATTAAGAAGAAAAAACTCTAAGAAATGACTGGTGTAGAAAAAGGGGCGGTACTAACAATTTGCCGGATTAGGTTGTCAGCTCTGTACTTCCATTACTTACGGTAGTAGGGTGATGGAAGTAAAAAATCCAAAAATTTAAGTTTGTTTTGAGTTAATTAAAATCAATATTGTAATTTTTACACATACATTTAATAAGCCTCATTTCATTATTATATGTATTCTCTGTATATTTTCCTCTATATATTTTCCAGTAAAATTGCTCAATTTTACAATTTTTCTTGTAAGTTCCTAAAAACAGCAGACCAGTAGAAATAGCTAAAAAAAACGGTAGTCTACTGGTAAAAACAGTGGAGTTGGCAAGTAAGCAGATTAATCAAAATTTTAATTGGTTAAAATCCTTCATATTTTATGAAGAATAAGAGATTCGTGCTTGTTTGCAGGGGTTTTTGTAAAAGCATTGTTATTAGTCTTAACCTCTTTACTTTTGTAATTGTTTAATCTTTTCTCCCCTTTAAGGTGTTCAACCTTGAAAATACATTTAAAGAACTTTTCTGGAAAATATTACTTGTCTATCAATTAAAAAAAAAAAAAAAAAAAATACTCATAGCTGCCAACTTCTTCAAATTATTCCGGAATGTTGTTAACATTCGCCCTTTTCTTCATACCATATTCTTTCTAGAATAATCTTCTTTAGCATGTAATTACAATTAAATATGAAGAAAATTACTCCTCAAAGAATATGATTTGAAAAAAGGGCATTACTAACAACATTCCGGAATCAATTAAAAAAGTTAGCAGCTATGAATACTGGAAATTTAACAAACCACTGAAACAAAGAATTCGCTAGTTTAAACATTCTTCCCTACATTTATTTATTATTAACGCAAGCATTTATCCAACACCTTCTTATCAAGACCTTCCAAATGGATTGTGGCGCCACATGATTTAGTCCATTTTTTATGCACATCCTCATATATGGATTTAGAATTATTTTTAGAATTTATTATATTTAGAATTTATTTTTTTTTTCTCCTCGGTGCTTTCGTTTTATACGCTATGGTTACAAAAATAAATATAAACCTTTTTTTTTTAAGTTCCTTTTTTTAATATTACCCATTTCATTCCCAATTTTTTCCCTCCATAAAACAATAAATCTTATATTTAGTCATAAATTTATTTCAAAGGTAATATATATATATATATATATATATATATATATATATATATATATATATATATATATATATATATAGCAAATAGATTTATTTGCTTATTTATATAAGAAACTAAGTAATTAAAATAAGACATAAAAGACAAAAATCAAGAAAAAAATAATTTTATTGAAAATTATAAATATGTTTCATGTACATAAAGAAGATTTTTCTATCATTTGCATAAAAATTAATCATAATAATAATATAAAAGCACAAATATCATTAGGTAATAAAACGTAATTTTTTTGCCTTGGCTTTTGCAATACTTCTCAATTTTTTTTAGTCATTATTTGGTAACTTTTTCCAACTTAATTATTTACAAATCTAAATAGCTCTTAAACAAAAAAGAAATATTTCCACAGGACTTTGTGTTCATGTACTTGGCTTTGATAGATATGATGGCAAATCACTGAAAATCGTAGGAATAGCACCATCTTTAACAATCGGTTTATTTCTTGGGACTTGATATAACTTTTCTTCTTTTTCATTAAAATATGTTACTGTTTGTATAATTTCACCGGGTTTAAAATGGAGCTCGCAAACCTTAAAATGAAAAAAAGAAAAAGGTCATTAGGATGTCGCTAAGAAGTACGTTATATGAGGTGTAAATTTCACCTCATTGCATAGGTTGCATTTAGTTAGGATGTTGCATGTATCAAAACCTTTCTTAATCTATGCATAAATTATTATATACTCGTTTATAAATTTTTATGTGAAAACAGGGCACTTTGGAATCACCTAGGAGAGGCCTTCATCCTGCAGTGGATTGATAAAGGCTGAAATTGATAATGATGATACATATATATATTGTCATATTTCACTTACTTTATAATTCGTATGATTACTTTGGGTATGATTCGTATTCGTATGATTACTTACTACTTGATTACGCACGCACAAGCTTTTTTTTTTTTAATCGATCTGGTTTTATAGATTTTTTTTTAAAGAATATATTGCTGTTAGTACACTATTATTAAACATATTTGGAAGCTGACAACCGTATTATAAATGCTATTTATATAATTTATGTATGTTCAAACAAATACGAAACGTCCAATACAGTACAGTCTATGGAAGGAATTTCTTTAAAGTGCCTTTTAACATATTTCCAGGGGTGCAGAATATGTCCGAACGCGCGAACGATGTTCGGGGGAAATTTTGGATATTTATTTTCTTAAAATAAAAATGAGAACGGAAATAAAAAAAATTTGGTGTGAAACAACCACACGACTTCCATTATCCACTATTACACGTGTTATATGCACTTTTTGGAGTTAATGTGATCAGAAGACATAGAATTGACCTAATGAAATAGACAACTAAAAGTTTTCCAGTAAGAGAAAGTTAATACAGCATAAAGACATATAAAACAGAGTTTACATAGCGAGTTTAAAAAAAGAAGAAGAAAAAAGGTGGGGGGTAGTTTTTTTTAATTATTATTTTACTTTTTGAAACACCAGTTTCCAAGATCTAAAACAGATCTAACTGATCAGGATGACTATTAATTGTCCTGTAATAACCACGTAAAGCATGAGAAAGGATACCTAAAATGGGTTTATGTAACAATTTTCAAGAAAATCGTTAGAGCCATTTTTGAGATAGCGACTTGGCATGTTCAATTGTTGACCGGAAAACAACAATTACATACAAAAGTATATTTAAAAGAGGGTTAATATTGCAACTTTGAAAAAAATACATACAGTCGTTTTGGAAGGAACGCACTTGCGAAACCTGAAATTGAGCTATTCATACAGGACGCCTATCAATTGTCCTGAACTAACCAACTATATCATTCGAAAGGACATCTAATAGAGTGTTTATACAGTAACTTTGAAGAAAATCGTTGGAGCCGTTTTTGAGATACGGGTTTACGAACTCACTTCCGGTTTCAGATATCCCACTTCCTATTTTTCTAATTTTCACCAAAACTTAAAAAATTCATATGTTCACCAGACCTGTCACAATTCTGAAGTTTCATGATTCTATTTTTATTAGTTTAGGAGATATCATAGTCAGAGGACATCACCAAAAAACACATTTTTGGACTCAGGGGACCTTAAAGCATGTAAATCAGGTGAAATCTTGATATCGATTTTTTTGACCGAATACAATACTTCCATTACCTACGGCAGTCGGGTAATGGAGTAAAAATATACTGAAAAAATATGTGTGGCACTCGAGGACTGCCGCGGTAAAGCTATTGCATAGCATTTTTTATCAACTTATGCAATTATAATTATTTATTTATTTTATTTATGCAGTATTTTTTTTTTCTTTGATATTAATTCCAGTTTTTTCTTTGACATTAATTCAAGTTACACTTTTTGAGCGTGGTGACCGATAAGAAAACAAATTTTAATAGAGAAAAGGTATTTAATAGGTTTTAAAGGCCTGCAAGTCGAATGGGGATATTCAAGTTTTTTCTTTGATATTAATTCAAGTTACACTTTTTGAGCGTGGTGACCGATAAGAAAACAAATTTTTTTCTTTTATTGAATAAATGAGAATATATTCGCAATGAGAATATATCAAAAATATCCGCAATCGATTTGTAGGTATCGAAAACCTCGATGTACCAAATTTCAATGATCTAACTCTATTTTTTGAAAAAAGGTATTTTAATAGGTTTTTAAAGGCCTGCAAGTCGAATGGGGATATTCAAGTTTTTTCTTTGATATAATTTCAAGTTACACTATTTGAGCGTGGTGACCGATAAGAAAACAAATTTCAATAGAGAAAAGGTATTTAATAGGTTTTAAAGGCCTGCAAGTCGAATGGGGATATACAAGTTTTTCCTTTGATATTAATGAATAAGATAACAATAATGATAAGAAAACAAATTTTAATAGAGAAAAGGTATTTTAATACGTTTTAAAGGCCTGCAAGTCGATTGGGGATATTCAATTTTTTTCTTTGATATTAATTCAAGTTACACTTTTTGAGCGTGGTGACCGATAAGAAAACAAATTTTAATAGAGAAAAGGTATTTAATAGGTTTTAAAGGCCTGCAAGTCGAATGGGGATATTCAAGTTTTTTCTTTGATATTAATTCAAGTTACACTTTTTGAGCGTGGTGACCGATAAGAAAACAAATTTTTTTCTTTTATTGAATAAATGAGAATATATTCGCAATGAGAATATATCAAAAATATCCGCAATCGATTTGTAGGTATCGAAAACCTCGATGTACCAAATTTCAATGATCTAACTCTATTTTTTGAAAAAAGGTATTTTAATAGGTTTTTAAAGGCCTGCAAGTCGAATGGGGATATTCAAGTTTTTTCTTTGATATAATTTCAAGTTACACTTTTTGAGCGTGGTGACCGATAAGAAAACAAATTTTAATAGAGAAAAGGTATTTAATAGGTTTTAAAGGCCTGCAACCTGCAAGTCGAATGGGGATATTCAAGTTTTTTCTTTGATATAATTTCAAGTTACACTATTTGAGCGTGGTGACCGATAAGAAAACAAATTTCAATAGAGAAAAGGTATTTAATAGGTTTTAAAGGCCTGCAAGTCGAATGGGGATATACAAGTTTTTCCTTTGATATTAATGAATAAGATAACAATAATGATAAGAAAACAAATTTTAATAGAGAAAAGGTATTTTAATACGTTTTAAAGGCCTGCAAGTCGAATGGGGATATTCAATTTTTTTCTTTGATATTAATTCAAGTTACACTTTTTGAGCGTGGTGACCGATAAGAAAACAAATTTTAATAGAGAAAAGGTATTTAATAGGTTTTAAAGGCCTGCAAGTCGAATGGGGATATTCAAGTTTTTTCTTTGATATTAATTCAAGTTACACTTTTTGAGCGTGGTGACCGATAAGAAAACAAATTTTTTTCTTTTATTGAATAAATGAGAATATATTCGCAATGAGAATATATCAAAAATATCCGCAATCGATTTGTAGGTATCGAAAACCTCGATGTACCAAATTTCAATGATCTAACTCTATTTTTTGAAAAAAGGTATTTTAATAGGTTTTTAAAGGCCTGCAAGTCGAATGGGGATATTCAAGTTTTTTCTTTGATATAATTTCAAGTTACACTTTTTGAGCGTGGTGACCGATAAGAAAACAAATTTTAATAGAGAAAAGGTATTTAATAGGTTTTAAAGGCCTGCAACCTGCAAGTCAAATGGGGATATTCAATTTTTTTCTTTGATATAATTTCAAGTTACACTTTTTGAGCGTGGTGACCGATAAGAAAACAAATTTTAATAGAGAAAAGGTATTATAATAGGTTTTAAAGGCCTGCAAGTCGAATGGGGATATTCAAGTTTTTTCTTTGATATTAATTCATGTTACACTTTTTGAGCGTGGTGACCGATAAGAAAGCAAATTTTAATAGAGAAAAGGTATTTAATGGGTTTTAAAGGCCTGCAAGTCGAATGGGGACATTCAAGTTTTTTCTTTGATATTAATGAATAAGATAACAATAATGATAAGATAACAATAATGATAAGACAACAATAATGATAAGAAAACAAATTTTAATAGAGAAAAGGTATTTTAATAGGTTTTAAAGGCCTGCAAGTCGAATGGGGATATTCAATTTTTTTCTTTGATATTAATTCAAGTTACACTTTTTGAGCGTAGTGACCGATAAGAAAACAAATTTTAATAGAGAAAAGGTATTTTAATAGGTTTTAAAGGCCTGCAAGTCGAATGGGGATATTCAATTTTTTTCTTTGATATTAATTCAAGTTACACTTTTTGAGCGTAGTGACCGATAAGAAAACAAATTTGATAGAGAAAAGGTATTTTAATAGGTTTTAAAGGCCTGCAAGTCGAATGGGGACATTCAAGTTTTTTCTTTGATATTAATGAATAAGATAACAATAATGATAAGAAAACAAATTTTAATAGAGAAAAGGAATTTTAATAGGTTTTAAAGGCCTGCAAGTCGGATGGGGATATTCAAGTTTTTTCTTTGATATTAATTCAAGTTACACTTTTTGAGCGTGGTGACCGATAAGAAAACAAATTTTAATAGAGAAAAGGTATTTAATAGGTTTTAAAGGCCTGCAAGTCGAATGGGGATATTCAAGTTTTTTCTTTGATATTAATGAATGAGATAATAATAAGATAACTATAATGATAAGAAAACAAATTTTACTAGAGAAAAGGTATTTTAATAGGTTTTAAAGGCCTGGAAGTCGAATGGGGATATTCAAGTTTTTTCTTTGATATTAATTCAAGTTACACTTTTTGAGCATGGTGACCGATATAAAACAAATTTTAATAGAGAAAAGGTATTTAATAGGTTTTAAAGGCCTGCAAGTCGAATGGGGCCATTCAAGTTTTTTCTTTGATATTAATGAATAAGATAACAATAATGATAAGATAACAATAATGATAATAAAACAAATTTTAATAGAGAAAAGGTATTTTAATAGGTTTTAAAGGCCTGCAAGTCGAATGGGTATATTCAATTTTTTTCTTTGATATTAATTCAAGTTACACTTTTTGAGCGTGGTGACCGATAAGAAAACAAATTTTAATAGAGAAAAGGTATTTAATAGTTTTTAAAGGCCTGCAAGTCGAATGGGGATATTCAAGGTTTTTCTTTGATATTAATGAATAAGATAACAATAATGATAAGATAACAATAATGATAAGAAAACAAATTTTAATAGAGAAATGTATTTTAATAGGTTTTAAAGGCCTGCAAGTCGAATGGGGATATTCAATTTTTTTCTTTGATATTAATGAATAAGATAACAATAATGATAAGAAAACAAATTTTAATAGAGAAAAGGTATTTTAATACGTTTTAAAGGCCTGCAAGTCGAATGGGGATATTCAATTTTTTTCTTTGATATTAATTCAAGTTACACTTTTTGAGCGTGGTGACCGATAAGAAAACAAATTTTAATAGAGAAAAGGTATTTAATAGGTTTTAAAGGCCTGCAAGTCGAATGGGGATATTAAAGTTTTTTCTTTGATATTAATTCAAGTTACACTTTTTGAGCATGGTGACCGATAAGAAAAAAAAAAACGTGTGGCACTCGGGGACTGCCGCGGTAAAGCTATTGCATAGCATTTTTTATCAACTTATGCAATTATAATTATTTATTTATTTTATTTATGCAGTATTTTTTTTTTCTTTGATATTAATTCAAGTTCCGGGGGAGGGGACTCATGTCAAAGTTGTGCCTTGAGGGCACTCATGTCAAAGTTGTGCCTTGTGGGGGGGACTCATGCCAAAGTTGTGCCCTGGGGGGACTGATGTCAAAGTTGTGCCTTTTGGGGGACTCATGTCAAAGTTGTGCCTTTTGGGGGACTCATGTCAAAGTTGTGCCTTGGGGGGGACTCATGTCAAAGTTGTGCCTTGGGGGGGACTCATGTCAAAGTTGTACCTTGGGGGGGGGACTCATGTCAAAGTTGTGCCTTGGGGGGACTCATGTCAAAGTTGGGCCTTGGGAAGACTCATGTCAAAGTTGTGCCTTTTGGGGGACTCATGTCAAAGTTGTGCCTTGGGGAGGGAACATGTCATAGTTGTGCCTCTCATGTTAAAGTTGTGCCTTGGGGGGGATTTTAATAAATGCACTTTGTTTATTCATATTTAAAACACTTTATACACAAATTTTACAGCTATTCACTGTTGTACATAGATGATAGATACCTATACACCTATATAATTTCTCACAAACAGCTGCTTACGTATTCGTCTGATTTCGGAGCAGCTCGTCTGGATCCGTGCGAGCTTCGTACAGTCGTACCATATACATACACGTTAAGGTTCAACTAGTCGCGGGCTCGAACTCATTCGTGGACGCGGCCAAAAAGCACGCTGTCTCACTAGCATTGTGTCTAAAAGAGATAGAATCAGTTATGAACAGTTAGCAGCTAGTCTACACGCATACGTCTAGTCGCACGCACAGAAACACCGTGCCGAAGTCTGCCGAACTGTGTTAGGTTTATTTTCGTTACGGAATTTCTTGATTCGGTCGCCGCGCTCAAAGCCCGCGATAAAAGCTATGCAATAGCTTAAAAATATATATATATATATATATATATTATAGTTTTAAAAAATTAAAGAACACGCTTTTATAGAAATGTGAACTAAAAAGCACAAAATATCTATCTTAGTATTAAGATCCAGGGTAAGAGAAAATCGTGTGAGTGATACACCGTAATATTTACATACATTTAAATCTTTAATTAAAATAACTTAGAATTAACAAAAACCATTTTTAAAAAATTTCCCCTGACGGGGATCGAACACTGGACCTTTAGGTTCGTAGCGCGGCGCCTTACCTCTACGCCATATCGTTCACGAAGGGGAAGTATTTTTTTTAACCGACTTCAAAAATTGTATGAAATGAAACTAAATTGCGCCAAAAAGTATAAAATAATTTCCTTCGCCAAACAACCTATAACACTACAATTAATCATAACTTTTGAAGTCGGCGCAAAATTAAATAAAAATTGATACCTTTATTCAATACAAAAATCGAATCCTATTCAAACTACACATCTCACATTGTCACCTGCAAAACGCAGCCGAAAACTATTTTGATTCAAGAAAACAAATAAGATTTTGTAAGCAGCAAAAGTTGGCGAAGATGCTGGTATCTGACGTCCTTGGTGAATTAAAAATCGCAAAATTATCTGGCAAACATATTTAATTTCTTTGGGATATCATGATTAATTTGATAAGGTATATTAAGAGAGTAATCAAGAATATGAAACAATACTTCGTACAAAATGTATTATGAAAATATACATCTTGCGTGTATATTTTTGCAATACGTTTTCAACGCCAAATCCAAAAGCCACCAAGGATGATAGTTATCAAAGTTATACCAAATTTGCAAAGAAAACTCTAACTTCGTAGAAACATAAATTCTGCATTTTGAAAAATGTCCACTGTTCTGTGTAGATGCTACCAATGGACCAATTGTATACAGTGAATACAATAATAAAGGAAACATGAAAATGGATCATTCGAGACGACAGCATTTGTTGCTACCGATCTAAAAACAAACCTTTAAAAACTAATTAAATTTTATTTAATTTTGCGCCGACTTCAAAAGTTATGATTAATTGTAGTGTTATAGGTTGTTTGGCGAAGGAAATTATTTTATACTTTTTGGCGCAATTAAGTTTCATTTCATACAATTTTTTTTAAATAGTAGTTGCTTTTTGGAGTCGGTTCTATTTTTTTACAAAAAGATTTTATTTCACAATATAATTTTTTTGTTTGCTCCCAGAGAAGTTACAAACAAACAAACAAACAAACATACATACATACATACATACATACATACATACAGGTGAAGCTAATAAAAGCGTGTTAAAAAATACTGCATTTGTGATAATAATAAAATGTATGTATATAGAGTACTCACTCATTTTCTTTCACTATTTTTTCATCACTTTCTTCATTAATAAATGCACTTTGTTTATTCATATTAAAAACACTTTATACACAAATAAATGCACTTTGTTTATTGATTAAAGACACTTTATACACAAATTGTACGCGTACAGCTATTCACTGTTGCACATAAATGATAGATACCTATACACCTATATACTTTCTCACAAACAGCTGCTTACGTATTCGTCCGATTTCGGAGCAGCTCGTCTCGATTCGTGCGAGCTTCGTACAGCCGAAGTCTACCGAAGTCTGCCGAACTGTGTTAGGTTTTTTTTTCGTTACGGAATTTTCTGATTCGGTCGCCGCGCTCAAAGCCCGCGATAAAAGCTATACAATAGCTTAAAAATTTTAATAGAGAAAAGGTATTTAATAGGTTTTAAAGGCCTGCAAGTCGAATGGGGATATTCAAGGTTTTTCTTTGATATTAATGAATAAGATAACTATAATGATAAGATAACAATAATGATAAGAAAACAAATTTTAATAGAGAAAAGGTATTTAATAGGTTTTAAAGGCCTGCAAGTCGAATGGAGATATTCAAGTTTTATCTGATCTACTTTATACACAAATTTTACGCGTACAGCTATTCACTGTTGTACATAGATGATAGATATCTATACACCTATATACTTTCTCACAAACAGCTGCTTATGTATTCGTCCGATTTCGGAGCAGCTCGTCTCGATCTGTGCGAGCTTCGTATAGCCGAAGTCTACCGAACTGTGTTAGGTTTTTTTTTCGTTACGGAATTTTTCGATTCGGTCGCCGCGCTCAAAGCCCGCGATAAAAGCTATACAATAGCTTAAAAACAAATTTTCTAATATTAAACAACAAATTGGCAGCTGTTTTCTTCTGTTACAAGTGTATTTTTTTTTTTTTTTTTTTTTTTTTTGAAATACCTATTACTTACATCCCCTGCCCCCCCCCCCTAAAGTTATGTATTTGAAGTTCGGTGATATATATTTAGTGATTCATTCAAGCTAGAGAAAATACCAAATCTCGAACTCTTTTTAAGCTATTGCATAGCTTTTATCGCAGGCTTTGAGCGCGGCGACCGAATCAAGAAATTCCGTAACGAAAAAAAAACCTAACACAGTTCGGCAGACTTCGGTAGACTTCGCCTGTACGAAGCTCGCACAAATCGAGACGAGCTGTTCCGAAATCGGACGAATACGTAAGCAGCTGTTTGAGAGAAAGTATATAGGTGTATAGGTATCTTTCATCTATATACAACAGTGAATAGCTGTACGCGTAAAATTTGTGTATAAACAGTCTGCTGGGGATGTTTGCATACAATATAGTGCGACCCCTGGTGGTGAAAAATGGAACTAAAGGATTTTGCAGCTGACACCACCATGTGACACCTTATTTAAAAGGTCTTGGAAATCCAAGGCGATTGGTGATAGAGGTCTTGAAATTTCATGTTGATTGGGGATGTTTGTATACAATATAGTGCGCCCCCTGGTGGTGAAAAATGGAACTAAGTGATTTTGAAGTAGACCTTATCATGTTATATCTTATTTTAAAGGTCTTGGTATTTCCTGACCGTTGGCGATGATTGCATACAATATAGTGCGACCCCTGGTGGTGAAAAATTGAACTAGGTGATTTTGCTGCAGACCCTATCATGTTACATCTTATTTTAAAGGTCTTGATATTTCCTGACCGTTAGTGATGTTCGTAGAGAACACACTGCGACCCCTGGCGGTGAAAAGTGCAACTAAAGGATTTTGCAGCTGACACCACCATGTGACACCTTATTTAAAAGGTCTTGGAAATCCAAGGCGATTGGTGATAGAGGTCTTGAAATTTCATGTTGATTGGGGATGTTTGTATACAATATAGTGCGCCCCCTGGTGGTGAAAAATGGAACTAAGTGATTTTGAAGTAGACCTTATCATGTTATATCTTATTTTAAAGGTCTTGGTATTTCCTGACCGTTGGCGATGATTGCATACAATATAGTGCGACCCCTGGTGGTGAAAAATTGAACTAGGTGATTTTGCTGCAGACCCTATCATGTTATATCTTATTTTAAAGGTCTTGGTATATCCTGACCGTTGGCGATGTTCGTACAGAACACACTGCGCCCCCTGGCAGTGGAAAGTGCAACGAAAGGATTTTGCAACTGACACCACCATGTGACACCTTATTTGAAAGGTCTTGGAAATCCAAGGCAATTGGTGATAGAGGTCTTGAAATTTCATGTTGATTGGGGATGTTTGTATACAATATAGTGCGCCCCCTGGTGGTGAAAAATGGAACTTGGTGATTTTGTAGTAGACCCTATCATGTTATATCTTATTTTGAAGGTCTTTGTATTTCCTGACCGTTGGTGATGTTTGCATACAATATAGTGCGACCCCTGGTGGTGAAAAATGGAACTAGGTGATTTTGCTGCAGACCCTATCATGTTACATCTTATTTTAAAGGTCATGGTATTTCCTGAGCGTTAGTGATGTTCGTACAGAACACACTGCGCCCCCTGGCGGTGGAAAGTGCAACTAAAGGATTTTGCAGCTGACACCACCATGTGACACCTTATTTAAAAGGTCTTGGAAATCCAAGGCGATTGGTGATAGAGGTCTTGAAATTTCATGTTGATTGGGGATGTTTGTATACAATATAGTGCACCCCTGGTGGTGAAAAATGGAACTAGGTGATTTTGCTGCAGACCCTATCATGTTATATCTTATTTTAAGGGTCTTGGTATATCCTGACCGTTGGTGATGTTCGTACAGAACACACTGCGCCCCCTGGTGGTGTAAAGTGCAACGAAAGGATTTTGCAGCTGACACCACCATGTGACACCTTATTTGAAAGGTCTTGGAAATCCAAGGCGATTGGTGATAGAGGTCTTGAAATTTCATGTTGATTGGGGATGTTTGTATACAATATAGTGCGCCCCCTGGTGGTGAAAAATGGAACTAGGTGATTTTTGCTGCAGACCCTATCATGTTACATCTTATTTTAAAGGTCTTGGTATTTCCTGACCGTTAGTGATGTTCGTACAAAACACATTGCGCCCCCTGGCGGTGGAAAGTGCAACTAAAGGATTTTGCAGCTGACACCACCATGTGACACCTTATTTAAAAGGTCTTGGAAATCCAAGGCGATTGGTGATAGAGGTCTTGAAATTTCATGTTGATTGGGGATGTTTGTATACAATATAGTGCGACCCCTGGTGGTAAAAAAAGGAACTAGGTGATTTTGCTGCAGACTCTATCATGTTATATCTTATTTTAAAGGTCTTGGTATATCCTGACCGTTGGTGATGTTCGTACAGAGCTCACTGCGCCCCCTGGCGGTGGAAAGTGCAACTAAAGGATTTTGTAGCTGACACCACCATGTGACACCTTATTTAAAAGGTCTTGGAAATCCAAGGCGATTGGTGATAGAGGTCTTGAAATTTCATGTTGATTGGGGATGTTTATATACAATATAGTGCGCTCCCTGGTGGTTAAAAATGGAACTAGGTGATTTTGCAGTCGACCCTATCATGTTACACCTTATTTTAAAGGTCTTGGTATTTCCTTACCGTTGGTGTTGTTCGTATAGAACACGCTGTGCCCCATGGCGGTGGAAAGGGCAACTAAAGGATTTTGCAGTTGACACCACCAGTGACTTCTTATTTGAAAAGTCTTGGAAATTCAAGGCGATTGGTGATGTTCGTATACAACATACTGCACCCCCTGGTGGAGGAAAGTGGATTTTGCAACGCGTGTGTAGCATGCATGCCTGCTATACAGAGCAGCAGTCACAGGCAGCGGTAACACGAGTCAGAGGTTCGCTCGTTTCAAGGTTAATTTTTGAGAAATTTTTCATGTTATTAGCGGCCTGTATATCAAGTCTCAAACTTATGTTTCTTATTTCAGTTACCATAAACCTATAGTTTCAATTATAAAAATTCCTGAATAACCTATATGTACTGTAAGATATTAAAAATATTTTAAACAATATTAACTTCTCATTTATTCATTAAAAGAAAAAAAATTGTTTTCTTATCGGTTACCACGCTCAAAAAGTGTAACTTGAATTAATATCAAACAAACAAACAAAAAAAACTGCATAAATAAAATGAATAAATAATTATAATTGCATAAGTTGATAAAAAAATGCTATGCAATAGCTTTACCGCGGCAGTCCCCGAGTGCCACACGTATTTTTTTTTTTTTTAATTGACTAAAATGCTACAAGAATAATAATCCAGTTCACATAAATAAGCAAACACTTTAATGACCGCGGATGGGAAAAATTACGTATTTGTTTACTACTTTAGCCGATAAGAAGGGGGGGGGGGAAGGGACGATAGAAATAGAAAAAACATTAAGAATTTTAACACTTAGTTAAAACTTCTGTTGTTCTTTTATGGATGTTTATAGAAGCCCAATCATTTCATATTAATTGTTATTAATCTAAACTTATGCTTAATCTTTTTTATATTATTTTTTCAATTTAAAATTATTTTGCATTACAGTTAGACACATACTATTCTTTAGTTTTTTTTTTTTTTTTTTTTTTGTATTCAATAGAAGAAAGCATTGGATTCGTAAACATTTTCGATTTTCGGTTTTTGATGGATTTACGCGTTTTGAGAGCTCGAGAACATGTTTTGACAATAGAAAATGTTTGTATGTGACAAAAAGGTTTGTGGCGACTGTATCTCAGGAACTACTGCACAGAATTGCATATAAATTAATATACGGATGCACTTTGACATAAATTAGTGTCTATCAACTTTTGGTGCCAATCGCTCAACAGACGACGCTGCTCTTCAGCAATTTCAGAAAAGGCTATATCTTAGAAACTAATGCACGAAATTGCACATTAATTTATACGCAGATGCGCCTTGTCATAAGTTAGTGTCTACCAACTTCTGGTGCCAATTGCACGACAGGTGGCATTGTTATACATCGATTTCTGCAATTTCAGGGAAGGCTCTATCTCAGGAACTACTGCTCAGAATTGCATATAAAATTATATGTAGATGCACCTTAACATAAATTATTAGTTTATGTCAACTTTTAGTGCTAATCGCTCAACAGGTGAAGCTGCTATACAGCTATTTTTACAATTTAAGGGTTATATCTCAGGTTCTAATGCGTATAATTGAACAATATTTAATGTATAAAAAGGCCATTAAGAGACGTAATGTTTATTAAATTGGGTGTATATAGGCGATATGTGGCGCTTGACATTTTTTTTTCTTCTTTTTTTCTCCCCGGGAGAAAAAAGGCAGGCTTGAAACTCTTATACTTTTTTTTTTTTTTTTTTTGTAATGATACATATCAACAAATGTCTGATAGCTACTGATTCTGTCATTCAGCTTTTGAGCACTATTTTCTCAGACTATATGACTCGTTTTGTCGAAGGTTAAAATCATTTTGTACCTTTATAGTAATTTGTCTCATTTTTATAGCATATAACTTATATTTTTTCAGTTTGTTCAGTGAAACAAATAACATGAAATTAAGTACATATTTTTAACAAGATACCTTTGTTTATAACTAATACTTAATAGTATCTAATAATTTAAACTCATATTATTTTTGATTAAATTTATTCTAAAGGAAAATATATATATATGATATCAAAATTTTAATAACTAAAAATATCAACCTTTAAAAAACAATCATCAATCATTTGAATGAAACAAGTAACATGAAGTTAAATCTATTTATATTTTAACTAAGACATCTATTATTTATCGCTAATAATTAATATTGTACACAAGAACATTTTAAAAATTGAGAAAAGAATATAGTATGTGATATTAAATTCATATCATTTTTGCTCAAATTTGTTCTGAAAAAATTGTTATCAAACATTTAATAATAAATGAAGACATTTTTTATTACATGCAATTATCAACCATTTCCCAAAAATATTTAAATTATAAAGATATATTTATTTATTTAAAACTGAAAAAAAAAAAAAAATAAATAAATAAAAAATAGAACAAATAACAGATAAACGAGGAACCTTTTAATTTTTTTAATTCATCTCATTAAAAATTTTAAATATAAAAAAGTATGAATATTATTCTTGTTCGGAGATAAGATAGATAAAATGCAGCAAAAGATAATTTAAAAACATACCTCAGAATTCGGAGTTATTCAAAATCCTTATAAATAGCATTTTTCCATATCTTTTTTGAATTTTTATCTCTTGGAATCCAAATACCTTCTGAACCACCTTTAAGGGAAAATAAAGCGTTACTATTCTGTGTATAAAAAATATAAATATGAGCTTAATGTTAAAAATATATGTAAAAAACTATAGTTCAGACAAATTAAAATACTTATTTTTATAATACAACGATACGCAAAACTAAGATTTATAATAACGTATTTTAAAATTTATACGTTTTAAACAACTTTATAAGTTAAAACAAATTCTAAATACCATTGATATTGTTAGAAGATTGCTAAAGCTTAGAATTTTACAATTTACTATTCTAACAAAGCTTTACAATAAATATATATATATATATATACACACAATAAATAAAGTATTTAGCACTTACTTTTGACCGTAAACTCGATTCGCAGATAATTAAAATCTCTCGGTCTATTTCTAAAATGAAAATTATCACAAATATGGAAATGGAACCGAAACAATATCAACGGATCCACGATTTCAGACTTCTAAGTATTTGGATTTTGAATTCTGCGATTGCATTATCCCGCCAAATTTGATAGGTTAAATTATTCGATTTCAGTTGACTAACTCAAGTTGTCAGAAGGAGACAAAAAAAAATAAAAAAATAAAAAAATAAAAAATAAAAAAATAATAATGCTGAGCTTTTGGACTAGCCAAACAAATTTTTCTTAGTCAATTGACAAAACAGGAACAATTTATTTTTATTCTCTCATCTGACTAACCGGTCAAATTTGAGGAAAATGAAAACTGTACCTGGGAAATTAGTCATTTGACAAGTTTTAGAGGCAAAACGGGATCATCAGACGAAACACACTAAAGATACATGGTAAAATAAAACGACTTTTGTGTCTCATGACTAAATGGGATTGTCAGGTAGTGTTTTGATTGTTTAAAATGTTGCGTAATTTTGTGCAAATTTGTCAATATACTAGGAAAACGTGTACCTGGCAACAAGTTGCCCAGCAAACACATCCAATATATTTGAAGAAGAGGCTCATTGTCCAACTGTGGTTCAAATCAGTGCCGTGTTTCAAAAGTTATCATTATGGCAAATTTTCAAGTGGCAGTCTAAGTGGCTGCGACTTGGGAACAAAATGGCGGAACAACTTGCCCAGTGAAATCTATATTAATAAAATCAGACTTTTGTCTGTAAATTTGCCGGAATAAAAAAAATTTGCGATATCTTCACGTTTCACACTCCATGAAAGCCGATAATGACTTCAGAAAATTTTGCCTGTGTGTGTGTGTCATCATGTCTGTATGTCGCTTTTTTTGTCCGAGCATCACTTCAGAACGGCTGGGTGGAATTCAACGGCGCTTGGCAGGAGTTTAGGTCTTCTCCCAACTTAAAATTATATCTATCAACTTTTCAGAAATTCCGCCCCGTTCCTACCTGGGGGAGGGTAAAAGACTAAAACACGTTTTTCCAGGCATCACTCGAGAACGGCTGGACGGAATTCAACGGCGCTCGGCAGAAACTTAGGTCTTCACGCAACTTAAAATTATATCTATAGAAATTTTCAAAATTATGATTAGTGTTTAAATTGTGGGTAAAAAACGCCTGCGCATGCGCCATAAATATTTTTTCACTAAAACGCTTTGAATGGAAAAATAAAATATAAATTTTTAAGTTACTTTTTTATTCGCACTACAAATTATGAAAAGATTGAAATGAAGTGTTGCCATCTAAGTTTCATACTTTAGTTCATTTTAAAAATCTAATTGTCGTATCGAAAAACTGTTTACACCCCAGGATTCAGAAAATTCGCCCCTTTCATTTGGTACTGAATTTGTAACGATAGGTCTGATACTTCTAATTCATTTTCCCCTTTCTCCGTTTTTCCGTTGCCACTTGAATTTCATACTTTAGTTATTTTTTAAAAATCTAATTGTCGCATCGAAAAACCGTTTGCACCCCTGGATTCAGAAAAATCCACCCTTTCATTTGGTATCAAATTTATAAATATAGGTCTGATATTTCTAATTTATTTTACCCTTTTTCCGTTTTCAACCCAGATTCGGTAGAAGATTTTATATTTATATACTAGCAGGCTTTGCCCGCTTCGCTGGTCACTATATTAAAGTGATTTCTTTTTAATTGAATAATTGAAACGTTTAAGTAAATATATTTCGATTGGCGACAATTTTCGCCACAGCTTTAGTGTGGAATCTCCTCAGTGATATTAAATACTTCTTTTTAGCTTCTCGAATTTATACAACAAAACTATTATTAAAACGAATATTATCGAAAACAGTCCAATAGTAAAGCTTATTCTTCGTCTATTCTGGAAACAGTTGAAGCTGTTACTCATATAGCAAAATTCCCTATTCGATGAATGTTCTGGTATACTCTTAAAAACAGTCACTTGTTCCACAGGAGTAAAGCAAATGACATCAAATACATCGGAACATAAATCTTCGCAATCTCAAGAAAAATGTTCATTCGTTTAGAGCTTAATCCTTAAAGTGCAATCAATCAGAATAGGTCCCTGAATAACTCTGATTCGCAGTGAGAACATACTCTCTCGCATAAATCAACTCACTCCTATTTATAACTATTTGCGATGATTCAATCGAGAATTCCATCCCGATGATTCCATCGAGTGAGAAAGCTGGAGATCTGTGCTCCCGTGTGTCGGAGATCTTCGAAACTTGAGGAATTCTTAAGTACCATTTTTCATCAAACTTGGTTGCCCTCTCACGAAATTTGGTCACCCACCCACCAAGTTTGTCGCCAAGGCTGACACACCTGAAAGTGAATGAATAAACTGCCCTTTTATTTTCACTTCGCCTGTAAAACTGCCTTCATTGCAACAGTGCTAATGATGCGGGGCAAATAACTAATCCCTAATAACAATATGCTATGAGCACTATTTCTGCCGCATTTTAGACAACTAATATTTTTATGGTTATATATATTTCCCATTAAACGTATTCTTATTCTTATTTTTATTTATTTATTCAAGTATTAATTTAAATTAAACAAATATTTCTGCGGACAGCGTGCAGGTACAGTCACACACAGTAGCTCGTATATTTGTATTATAAATTAGCGTAGTGATTGGTATATAAAAAAATAAATATATACTATGTAAACATTACTGTGCTACACAACTTTATTGAGTCTCTCCCTTGGAGGCTTTTGAATTTTTGTCACCATATTAGTGATGATTTTTCTCTCTAATATAATTTCTTGTATAAAATGGGAAATCGTATTTTGGTGATACTTTTATCGGATATCTTTTCGCTAATTTGTATGAATTCTTAATATTCTGTTTATATTTTTAACGGTTTTTAGGCTGAAAATAGTGCTTGAAAAAAAATTTCTATTTTCAAAACTACATTCCCCCCCTCCCCTATAAAATTAACTATTCGGAGAAAAATAGATCATTTATGTGACTACAATTTCGGTTTAATTTCTTTAAATGGCTATTTCTAAATTAAACGTCTTGGCGAAAAACATTTGGTTTATTTCAACGCCAAAATTTAAAAATCGCCCAGTATCATCTATAAATAAAACTGATAAAATAAATTTATAGTTCATAGAGTTTATTGTAGTAAAGAAACGCTACGCAGTCAAACGTGAGGTCATGGGCAGTTTTTTTTTTTTTTCTTTCTTTTTAATAACAACTTGACAGTAAAAATCTACAATATTTAAAGGAAAAAAAAATAGAACAACATATAATAGTACCATAAACTATATTTACACTGTATCAATGTGTTTAAAATTTTCAAAGTGATACTGAATGTAAACGTATTTTTTTTTTCCTGACGAAAAAAAAAAAAAGAACTCGTAAATTTTTTGATGGATTTACATGTTTTCAGAGCTGTAGAACATGATTTGACCTTTTTTAGAAAATGTCTGTCTGTCTGTGTGTGTATGTGATAAAATTTTGTGGCAACTGTATCTCAGGAACTACTACACAGAATTTGATACAAATTGGTATGTAGTATTGGTACTTTGACTAGTGCCTATCAACTTTTGGTAAAAGTTGTTTTGCAGGTTGCGTTGCCATCCCGCTTTTTCTAAATTTTTAACATGGTGATATAGGACAAAATTTTGTATAAATGTGCCTAAAGACAATTATTTTTTAGTAATCATTATAAAATTTACAAGAATTATTTATAATAGAGATAGTCAACTGGGAAACATTTTTTGTATGTGTAGGAGCCTCGCCACCCCCCCTGGGGGTGAAGTCCCCCCTCGAGGGGAGTAAATTTTCAAGATGGGTATCTTTCGAAAGGTCTCGTCAATACCTTTAAAACGAATGGTTGAACTATAAATCTGTGATAATTTAAAACAAAGTTATCGATTTTTTTTTTTTTTTTTTTACTTTTAATAAAAAAAAAAAACTTTTAATAAAAAATCGTATTTTTTTTTTTTTTCGAAATTTAACCAAACTTAGTATTTAGTTCGCCCCTGACATAAACTGGTGCTGATTAGATTTGGGGATCAATCGCTCAACAGGTGGCGCTGTGATCGTATTTTTTCCTAAATTTTTAACATGGCAGTATAGGACAAAATTTCGTATAAATGTACATAATAAGAGTTATTCTTAACCTGTGATTGTAAAATTAATATGAATTATTGATAAAATTAGTTAATTAGGAAAAAAAAATTGTGCATGTGGGGGCATCGCTTCCCCCCCCCCATCTGGGGGGAAGTAAATTTTCAACATGGGTATCTTTCGAAAGGTCTCGTCAATACCTTTAAAACGAATGGTTGAACTATAAATCTGTGATAATTTAAAACAAAGTTATCGATTTTTTTTTTTTTTTTTACTTTTAATAAAAAAAAAAAAACTTTTAATAAAAAATCGGTTTTTTTTTTTTTTTTTTTTTCGAAATTTAACCAAACTTGGTATTTAGTTCGCCCCTGACATAAACTGGTGCTGATTAGATTTGGGGATCAATCGCTCAACAGGAGGCGCTGTGATCGTATTTTTTCTAAATTTTTAACGTGGCAGTATAGGACAAAATTTCGTATAAATGTACATAATGAGAGTTATTCTTAACCTGTGATCGTAAAATTAATACGAATTATTGATGACAGTAGTAGTTAATTAGGAAAAAAAATTGTGCATGTGGGGGCATCGCTCCCCCCCCCCTGGTAGGAAGTACCACCCGCGGGGGGGGGGGGGGGTAAATTTTCAAGATGGGTATCTTTTGAAAGGTCTCGTCAATACTTTGAAAACGAATGGTTGAACTATAAATATGTGATAATTTAAAACAAAGTTATCGATATTTTTTACTTTTAACGAAAAAAAAACTGAAAAACGTATTTTTTTTTTTTTTTTTTTTTAATTGTTACTGATTGATGTTGTATAGGAAAATATAGAAGAAAGTCTTGTGGTGGCCACAACATACTGGTTAATGACTGTTTTTGCAGCTATTATGAAGTTAATATTTTCATATTTTAATTAATTAAAAGAAAACTAATGAAAAATTCGGAAATCGGGGTTCGAGGTGCATCAGGGGAGGTCTTCACGAACCTCCATGCAAATTTGTGTAGCTCAGCCATCAGCCGTTTTCCTAAAAAAAACTCTGGAAATACATACACAATGACACACACACACACACACAGAGAGAAACATCTTATTTTATGTATAGATACGCATTTATATATATTTTTATTTTCCAGAAATAAAATGAAATATTTTTAATTTCACGTGAATAATAATAAAAATTAGAGAGAAAAATACCTACAAAAGTTGGTGATTTTTTTTTTTTTAATCAGGACGTGGACAAATATTTTCATAGAGATATTTGGCATTAGTTTAATATTTTTATTTAATTAAGCAGTACTTTTCTTTCCTGCAGTAAAACAAAAAAAATTGTTATTATGAGGTTCTTTTATGTTCTCCCCTTAATTGTAAATGATTATAATTTGGATTTTATTAAGATTTTTTATTTTTATTTTGTAAATATCAGAAAACAGTTTTTATTTTATTTTATTATTTTATTAGTGCTAGAGGCCTATTTCGGTCGGTACAGTTGTCGAATTTTTATAATACACTCTTAATTAGTGCTAGAGGCCTATTTCAGTCGGTTTATTGAATGGGAATTTATTGAATGAAGTCCCCCCAAGGCACAACTTTGACATGAGTCCCCCCCAAGGTACCCCTATTTCAGTCGGTACAGCGTTATCGAATTTTTATACGTCACTCTTAATAGTGCTAAGGGCCTATTTCAGTCGGTTATTGAATGGGGATTTATTGAATGAAGTCCCCCCCAAGGCACAACTTTGATATGAGTCCCCCCCCGAGGCCCAACTTTGACATGAGTTCCCCCCAAGGTACCCCTATTTCAGTCGGTACAGCGTTGTCGAATTTTTATACGTCACTCTTAATGGTGCTAAGGGCCTATTTCAGTCGGTTTATTGAATGGGGATTTATTGAATGAAGTCCCCCCAAGGCCCAACTTTGACATGAGTCCCCCCCAGGCCCAACTTTGACATGAGTCCCCCCCCAGGCCCAACTTTGACATGAGTCCCCCCCAAAGCACAACTTTGACATGAGCCCCCCCCCAGGCCCAACTTTGACATGAGTCCCCCCCAGGCCCAACTTTGACATGAGTCCCCCTTAAGGTACAACTTTGACATGAGCCCCCCCCCCAAGGCCCAACTTTGACATGAGTCCCCCCCAAGGCATACCTCCCCCTCATCGGGAAAAAGAGAAAAAACGTTGTTTTGCGGCTATAAGACAGTTTGGACTTCCAACGTTATTTGTTACAGTATCTGCAGCTGAAACACATAGGTTTGAATTAATGAAAACTTTATCATGGAATTCAGATCGTCACGAATTAACTAAAGAAGAATTCGTCGATATTAACAAGTTTAGCAGTAGGCCTCTGGCACTAAATTAAAATCTGTCAATGTCAGATTTTCATGTTTTAAATAATGAAATAATGCCGTGTCTGTATAATTTTATTTTTTTTCATAATTTTCATAATTATTTTTAATACAAAATGAAATACGCAATTTATTTATTTATTTATTTATTTATTTTGTGTATGGAACAGCTTTAGTATTTGATCCCTTTGGCAAAATTTGAAATTCGGCACCGAAGTAGCTCGGACGTTTCTCGCCAAGATCTTTAATTGCAGAATTGAGATAGCCAATTCAGTTCACCGCAAAAATGCCTTAAAATATTTAAAGTCACCAAAGGGTTCCCATACGAAAGCTGTGCTTTTTATTTTATTTAATTAATTAATTTATTTATTTTGTGTATGGAACCGCTTTAATATTGGATCCCTTTTGCAAAATTTTAAATTTGTCACCGAAGTAGCTCGGACGTTTCTCGCTAAGATCTTTAATTGCGCAATTGAGATAGCCAATTCAGTTCAGCGCAAAAATGGCTTAAAATATTTAAAGCCAGCAAAGGTTTCCCATACTAAAGCTGTGCTTTTTGTATTTATTTATTTATAATATTTTCTATTAAAGACTTCTGTGGTCACGAAATTTGTTGCGTAAATTGTTTGTATGCATCCGGCACTTACTGTAACTGGATTTCACGAAATTCGAAATCCCCCCCCCCCTTCCTTCTCGGAGTCGGAGGGCGATAAACATGTGTAAAAACATGTTTTTTCCGTTTGAATTCACTTTCAATTATCTTAAAATGCCGAATTTTGGTGTGTGGCTATTGATTAAGTGTACGCATTATGTACATTAGTGGGATTTTGCAAAACTTCGAACTCACCCGCTGAGGAAGGTTAAGTAAAAAGTGGGTAAGTTGCTGCCGAAGGCAGTGGGGACCCAGACTCCTCACGTTGCGAGCGAGAAAAACCTCTACCAACCACAGCGAGAACTTATTAATAAAGTTATGGGATTTTGACAACTTATTTAAGTTTAATGTCCAGCGATGCGGGCAAAGCCTGCTCGTCTATATTAATAAAATCAGACTTTTGTCTGTAAATTTGTCAGAATAAACAAATTTTGTGATATCTTCACGTTTCACACCCCATGAAAGCCGAAAATGACTTCAGAAAATTTTGCCTGTGTGTGTGTCTGTGTGATCGTGTCTGTATGTCGCTTTTTTTTTGTCCGGGCATCACTTGAGAACGGCTGGACGGAATTCAACGGCGCTTGGCAGGAATTTAGCTCCTCACCCAACTTAAAATTATATCCATCAACTTTCCATAAATTCCCCCGTTCTCCCCTTTATACGGGGGGGGGGGCGTAAAAGCCCCTGGGGCGCAAAAGACAAAAACGCGTTTGTCCGGGTATCACTTGAGAACGGCTAGACAGAATTCAACGGCGCTTCGCAGGAACTTAGGTCTTTACCCAACTTAAAATTATATATATCAACTTTTTCGAAATTACTCCCCTTTCTCTCCTGGGGTAAACAAAAGCAAAAACACGTTTATAAACCCAACTCGATTTTTTCACAGTAAAGAAATTGATTACTTCACAGTAAAGAAATTGCACATGTGGAGACTAGACATGAGTACAAATAATATATTTTCTACATTTAGGAATTTTCGATTTTTAAGGGAAGGGAGGGAGGAAATATTGAAAATTCCTGATTTTTGAATGGACCTCTACCAAAAATGAAAGAAATATATTGAAAAAGGGCTATGTGACTTCCTTAGGATATTTCTAAAAACACATTTTTTTGGGGGGGGGGAAGGGGGTTACGAAGGGGCAAACTCGAGACACCCTTTTAGCGCTAAATTTGTCCTGAGAAATCTATGGGATCTGCGGTAATGAAATTTGGTACGCAAATTGTTTATATGTATCCGACCCTTATTGTAACGGGATTTTACGAAATCCCCACCCCCCCTTAGCCCCTTGGTGTCGAGAGGGCTATAAACACGTGTAAAACAACGTTTTCCCTTTTGCATTCGCCTTAAATTATCCTGGATTGCCGAATTTTGGCGTGTGGATGATGATTAGGTGTACGCATTATGTACTTTGTCGGGATTTCGCAAAACTTCAAACTTAGCCATTGGAAAAGGTGGAGTAAGAAGCGGGTAAGTTGCTGCCGAGGGCAGTGGGAACACGGACTCCTCACGTTGCAAGCGAGAAAAATCTCTACCGAGCACAGCGGGAACTTTAACTCAGGTTAATTAATAATGATATAGAATTTTGACAACTCATTTCAGTATTGTGTCTAGCGAAGCGCGCAAAGCCTGCTAGTCATCTAATATTGTATTTGTATGATAAGTTCGTTGTCCAGTTCTAGTTTAAATTAAATAAGTATTTTAAAAATTATCGCCATAAGAAATTTTCAGGTGGCACCACTTGGAAACAAAAAGCGTAGTGAGATGCCCAGCGAACTTATCTGAGATATTTGAATGATAAATCCACTATCCAAATATGATGCGAATTGATTCAGTATTACTAAAGTTACGATAATGACAAATTTTTAAGTGACCGCCACTTGGAAATAAAATTGCGGATCAAGTCACCAAGTGAACTTATCCTAGATATTTGAAACATAAGTTCACTATCCAATTTTTATTTGAATCAGTTTAATATTTTAAAAGTTATCATGATGGCATATTTTCAAAAGGCAGTGTGATTTCAAGTGGCTGCAACTTAGAAACAAGATGTCGGGACAAGTTGACAACACATTCGAGATAATTATATGATAAAATCACGATCCAAATTTGGTTCGATTTGGGTATTATTACAGAAGTTATCGTGATTTTAAATTTTCAAGTGGGAGCCTGATTTCAAGTGGCCCGCTTAGTATAAAATATCCGGTACTTTCCAAAAAATAGTTGTTAAAATAAACTTGGTTGAGACCCTTCTACGGTCTATGTATGCATCAAAACTCAAACAAATTCGAAATACGCTTTTTACAATGGGAATTTGAAATTTTCAAGTGGTCTCCACTTGAAAACAAAATGGCCAAGAAACGTGATTGGTAAACTCATCCAAAATATTTATAAGTTCACTGTCCAAATTTGGTTCGATTTGGAGTATTATTTCAGAAGTTATTATGATTTTAGAGTTTCAAGTGGTAGCCTCATTTCAAGTGCCCCCGCTTAACTTAAGATATCCGCCACTTTATTAAAATTGGTGGATAAAGTTCATTGAGACACTTATGTAATCTATATATATATCAAAATTCAAACAAATTCTGAATACGCTTTTTACAATTTGAATTTGAAATTTTCAAGTGGTCTCTACTTGAAATCAAAATGGCGAAGCAACTTGGTTAAAAAACTCATCTAAGATATTTATAAGTTAAGTTAAGATACTGTCCAAATTTGTTTCGATTTGGAGTATTATTTCAGAAGTTATTATGATTTCAAATTTTCAAGTGGTAGCCTGTTTTCAAGTGGCACCGCTTATCTTAAGATATATGCCACTTTATTGAAAATGGCAGATGTAGTTCATTAATAAACTTCGTTGAGATCCTTATGTAGTCTGTAATTACATTAAAATTGAAACAAATTCGGAATACGCTTTTTACAATTTAAATTTTCAAGTGGTCTCCACTTGAAATCAAAATGGCGGAATAACTTGGTTAACAAACTCATCTAAGATATTTATAAAATAAGTTAAGACACTGTCCAAATTTGGTTCGAATTGGAGTATTATTTCGGAAGTTATATTGATTTTAAATTTTCAAGTAGTAGCCTGATTTCAAGTGGCCCCGCTTAACTTAAAATATCTTTCAATTTATTGAAAATGGAGAATAAACTTCATTAATAAACTTCATTGAGACCGTTATGTAGCCTGTATTTACATCAAAATTCAAGAAAATCTTGCTTTAAATCTGCTTTTTACATTGTGGCTTTGAAATTTTCAAGTGGCTGCCACTTGAAAACAGAAAGTCGGAGCAACTTGGTTAACGAACTCATCCAAGATATTTATAAGATCAGTTCACTGTCCAAATTTGGTTCCATTTCGAGTATTATTTCGGGAGTTATCGTGATGACAAAATTTTCATTATAGATAGATAGACGAACGAAGTGATTGCAATAAGTCGATTTCTAAAGAAATCAAACTAATATAAAAGTGACCGGTACACAGTTTGAGTCAAAAACTTCAAATAATGTGCAAGAGCAGCTTATTTCGATGATCACAAATTACTATTTCTCTCATCAGCACTTCAAAATATGCGGACGATTTATTGTTCTATTTGTATTTGAGTTGATTTGACATATAACTTTAACAACTGTGAGGCACTAAAGTTTTGTTGACTGGAATATTTCTTTAAACATAATGATCTATCCACACAATGCATTACACTTATTACAGTTCGGTAGTTTATCTAACACTAGCGAGCTTCGCCCGCTAGCGGGTCAGTATTTTCAAATGAATCACTATAATTAATGAATCACTAATAGTAACTTTTAGTCTTTAGAAAAGAAAAAAAAAAAAAAATCATTTCTGATCGGGTAAAATGTCGTCCCTTCGGTTGCGCAGTTCCGTGCGCGCTGCGCGTACACAAGTTAAGGGATACACGCGCTGCGCGCGCGTATTCCTTCCCTGACCTTTCGTGCCCCCCCCCCCCCCCCAAAATCATTTCTGATCCGGTAAAAACTCCCCTACTGCCTACTGACTTCGGCAGCGCAGACCCATGCGTGCGCACGTGTGAAGGTATACGTGCGCTAAGCGCAAATATTCCTTCTCAAATCAAATTTTTATTCTTAAGAAAAGAAAAGAAAAAAAATCATTCCTCATGGGGTACAAAGTCGGCCCGGTCCCCACTGCCTTCGACAGCGCAGTCCCGTGCGCGGTGCACGCCTATTTCTTCCGCACCCTTTCAGGCCCTTCTAATACGTATACCAATTTTGAATGGTCTTACTCAATTAGCTGAGATGCAAAAGAACACCTAATCAGGACGCCTCAAAACGTGTAAATCTGCTGAAAACTTTCGATAATATAAAAGAACTTTAAAATATCTTTCGAATGATGTATTAAAAATAATTTAATCATGATTAGAAATTGAAATATTGAAATTTGAAAATATTACAGCGCCATCTGGCGGTAGAAATTTCTGTATTCCACTGTTCGATCCCAAATCAACAAAGCTTTCTAATGATGTATTACTTATGAAATTATTTTAATTAGTAGTTGAGATACAAAAGAAAACTGATTCAGGAGACCTCAAAACGTGTAAATCTGGTGAAATCTTGAATTCCATTTTCGGTAATGTAAAAGTACTTTAAAATGTGTATCGAATAACGCATTAAAAAAAATTTAATCATGATTAGAAATAGAAATATTGTAATTTAAAAAATTACAGCGCCATTTGGCGGTAGAAATTTCTGTAATATACTGTTCGACCCCAACTCAACAAAGCTTTCAAATGATGTATTACTTTCGAAATTTTTTTAATTAGTAACTGAGACAAAAGAGAAACCCATTCAAGACACCTCAAAACGTTTAAATCAGGTGAAATCTCTAATTCCACTTTCGACACTTTAATTAGTACCTGAGATACAAAAGAAAACCCTTTCAGGAGACCTCAAAACGTGTAAATAAGCTGCAATCTTGAATTTCACTATTGCGATGCAAAAGAAAACCTAATCAGGAGACCTCAAAACGTGTAAATTGGGTGAAATCTCGAATTCCCCTTTCGATAATGGAACCGTACTTTAAAATGTGTATCGAATGACATATCAAAAAAAAAAAAATAATAATAATAAAATAAACATAATTAGAATTTTAAATATTGAAATTTTAAATTATTACAGCGCCATGACAGCTCAAAACGTGTAACTCAGGTGAAATTTCGAATTTCATTATCTACGGTTGTCGGTTGATGAAAGTAAATAGAAAAAGAAATATTTTTACCTTAAGTGTATTTGTGTCGTTTTGAAACTGGCATCCTCTTTCGACAGATAAAATGTCAGGCGTGTAAAGATAAAATTTAATTTGCAATTAAAATGTAAATCTTTTGTTTATTGACCAAAATCGATGAAATTTGAACTGCAAATTTGTTTTGTGTTAAGATTGTATACCAATTGAAATGTGCGAATTTTGAAAAATTGAAGAAAATAGAAAATTGCAATTTTTAATCGCAGTACAAAAACACGTGACCTCATTAAACACCAGATGTGTTTTCTTTCCGTTCAAGATCGTCTGCCAAGTTAAAATGCTTGTGATTTGTTGCCACCATTTTTTTTATACTTTAGTTAATTTTAAAAAATCTAATTGTCCTATCGATAAGCCGTTTAAACCATCGGATTGAGAAAAAAAAGCCCTTTCCAATGGTATCTTGTTTGTAACAATACGACTGATATTTCTAATTTATTTTCCACTTTTTCCGTAAAAATGTCGCTTTTTAAGCATTTAATCATGAATTCTGGGTCATTTTTCGGTAGACATGGATCGACATTTTAAATAATATCTCCGCTAATTAGGGTCGCATCGCTTAGCGAATTATCGCGATGTCGAGATGAAGAAATTCTGCGTCTGTCGACATCGGTTTCGAGGCGATGCGACCATTAGCGCCGGAGCTTTAGCGATGACAAGGCATTTCTCACAGACAGACAGACAGATGCGCACAGATAATAATAATGTAAGGAGATTATACCATTGTAAGTAGAAAATACGCGCGAAAAATTCAATTTATATATACCTGCAAATATTCTTATATAATTATTAAAAAAAAAAAAAAAAACGTTCATTTATTTAAAATGGGGAAAATAAATCAGAAAGATTAAAAAATAAATTAGAAATATCAGTCGCATCGTTACAAATAAGATACCAAATGAAAGTGAAAATTTTTGTGAATCCGATGCATTAAACAGCTTATCAATCGGACAATTAGATTTTTAAAATTAACTAAAGTATGAATTTTAGGTGGCAACAGCAGAAGATTGTATGGAAGCCATTAGGAGAAAAAATAAATAAAAAATCTGCTTCACATTATGTCACATGTTTTTGAAGTGGGATTAAAAATTGCAGTTTTCAAATTCTTTTAAATTTTTTCTCACGAGCACAAAAATATAATATACAGCCTGTACCCCACAAGACCAACTTGCATTTCAAATTTCATCATTTTTTTTTTTTTTTTTTTTTTTTTTTGGTTAATAAACAAAAAAGTTAAAAAAGTTAATCTTTTTTTTTTTTTTTTTTCAAATTAAGTTTTATTCTAACTTCGAAAAGATTTATGTGATCATAGATATAATAATATATATAGATCTATCTTCCCCATATTATCGTGCAAAGATTTTTGATGCCGAAAAAAAAGCTTTGGAATCAGCCATTAAGTGGTATCGAAAAAAAAAAGGAAAAGAAGAAAAATGAATTTGAAACTATATCTGGAGTTTTTCATTCACCTTTTAGTAAATAAATTATTCATGAATTTTATTTGCTAAAATATTCGTGTGTACTCCCGTGTGTATTCACTCGGGGAAAGACTACCATATTTTGGTAAAATCACCGTCTTTTCCCGAGTGAAAAGGAATACCTTTTTTCTCCCTAATGATCAATCTATATATTATTACTATATCTATGTATGTGATGCGACACATTAAGAATTTGGGTTTTTAAAGTTTTTTTAAATAGATTATTTAAACTCTATGAACCATATTTTTATTTTATCAGTTCATTAATAGATCCTGCTGGGCGATTTTTTAAATTTTGGTGTTGAAGTACACCGAACGTTTTTCGACAAGAAGTTTAATATAGCAACAGCCATTTTAATCTAAGTAGCGCATCAAATGTGTAAAAACATAAATGATTTATTTTTTCACAAAATTTACAGAAAAAAATTCAATTTTAAACATAAGAAATTTATTTCAGCAAGCACTATTTTAAACCTAAAAACCATTAAAAATATAAGCAGAATATGAAGGATTCTTATGTATAAACAAAAAAAGAGTCTGATAAAATTATTAGCAAAACCGTCTTCCCTTTTCACAGAAAAAGAAAAAAAAAAAAAAAAAATCCATCGCTAATATGGCGACAAAAATTCAAAAGCCGCCAATGGAGCGACATAATACAGTTGTGTAGCACGATGTTTAACTATTTATTTATTTTTTTATATAATAATCACTATGCTGATTCATCATACAAACAAATGAGCCTCTGTGTGTTACTGCACTTGCACGCTGTCGAACAGAAATATTTGAATAATTCAAATTAATATTTAAATATATAAATAAAAATAAGTTTAATCTATATATATAAAAATGAATGTTTGTCTGTATGTCCTTTATAAAATCGTAAACGGCTTGACCGATTTCGATCATTCTTTTTTTGTTTTTTTCCTCATAGGTCAGGGATGGTTTGGAAAAAAAAAATTGAAAAAATTCTCCCCCCAAGGGGGGGGGAGGGGGGCAAAACGTGAATTCAAAAAATCCTTCATATCTCAAACAAAACAAAAAAAAAAAAAAAACAGATATCCGTAAAATTTTTGCTTTAAAATATAGCTAATATAAATGTCTAAAAACCAATTTCTGGAAAACAGGATTTCACATGCGTAAAACGCGATTTCGCATAATCCTATATATCTCAAAAAAAAAAGAAAAAAAAAACAGATATACGTGAAATTTTTGCTATAAAATATAGCTAATACAAATATCTTAAAAACAAATTTCTGGAATTTTAAAAATTCAGCCCCCAGGTGGGGCAGCTGGGGGGGGAGGGGCAGCAGGGGCAAAAACAATTAGAAATACTGTTAGGCCTTACAAAATTGGTACAGATAGGTTTCAATAGCCTGCAAGTCGAATGGGGATACTTTCGAAAGTGTAAAATTATTAGGAGGGGAGAGAAGGGGGAAGGGGAGAGGGGGGGGCAAAAAAAAAAATAGATCATTCAAATTTGGTATGTAGAGGTTTTCGATACTTACAAATCGAATGCGGATATTTTCGAATTTGTGAAATTATTAGGAGGTGCGGGAAGGGGGGGCTATGGGCAAAAAGAAATAGAAATACAGTTAGGGCATTCAAAATTGGTACAGACAGGTTTTAAAAGATTGTAAGTCGAATGGGGATATTTTCGAAAGTGTAAAGTTATTAGGAGGGGCGAGAAGGGGGAGGGGATGGGGGGGAAAATAAAAATAGGGTTACATCGTTCAAAATTGGTACGCAAATGGTTTTCGATACTTAAAATCGAATGCGGATATTTTCGAAATTTTAAAATTATTGGGAAGCGGGGAGAGGGGGGGGCAAAAAAATAAAAATAGAGATAGGTCGTTCAAAACTGGTGCATAGAGGTTTTTCATATTTACAAATCGAATGCGGATATTTTCGAATTTGTAAAATTATTAGGATAGACGTGAAGGGGGGCGAAGGGGGAAAATAACAGAAATAAGATTTAGAGCATTTTGGGAATTTTTTCCGAAGGCAGTGAGAACCCGGTGCGACATTTTTCCTAATCAGATTTTGTTTCGCTTTTTTTTTTTTTTTTTTTTTTTTTCACGTGACAAAAATTAATGCAATTTTGAGAATTCAGTAATTATAGTGATTCATTTAAAAATAGGGTCCAGCGAAGCGGGCGAAGCCTGCTAGTACTTCATTTCGCCGCATGCAACGAATATCGCATGTTCTGGAATCGCATTCCACAGATTATAATGGAATCATTCAGGCTACCATTATTCTCTTCGGAAAGAATTAATGGCAAAAAATTATTCATAATAATAAAATTGAGTAAAGGGATACAGGGACCAGCATTAGTAAATTTTACTAATGCTGGTTAATCTGACATTGTGGTACCTGTAACATTTAGTCGCTAATACGGCCACTACACCAGGATTTCCGTCAACGAAAATTTTAGTCGCCACATCGGTTTTGAAAATTTGGCATCAATTTTACCGATTAAATATGTCAAAAATTGAGTCCTTTAGAGTTCACGAAATGTAAATCTCCAACTTCAATGAGAATAGAGGTATGGAATTTTCCGGAAAGATTTATCGGTTTTCAGTGCGGAACACTGAGCTGAAGAACAACTGGAGCAAATGGTTCTAATACTTTTACACGTGAGTGCCAGTTTTTCTGCAATCGCTTGTCGTACAAGGTTATACCTTGCACGGCAGGCAACATTTGTCGGGTCGTCCATTACAGTTATACCTTTTTAAAAACTAGTGGGAAATAAATATAAAAATAAAAAGATCAGTTGTCTAAAATACGGCAGAAATAGCGCTCATAGCATATTGTTATAAGGGATTAATTCTTATTGTTACAATAGATTAAAAGTCTAAAATGGTGACAAAAATTCAAAAGCCGCCAAAGAGAACTATATTAAGGCTGTACTATCAGGTTTACAAACCATGAATTATATATAAACACAAAAAATTGTCTCATGCGACAGACGTAGCCGGTCACAGCATATTGTAATATTTGGCGTGAAAATGCTGTCATTTTATGGTTGATTGCATAAACAAATAAACATAGGAAATAACGTAAAAGCAAATATTATGTGCACCACGTGTAGTGTTGTTCACAAGTAACTGGGATTCAAATATTAAAAAAGAAAACTCCAATTTTTTCGATACTATGTATTTCTAAACTGTTATATAATAAGGACTTAATGGAAGCCTATTCGTCAACCATTGTCGCAGGTAATAGGGACAAGCGCCCGAGTTGCAGTGGATGACCAAATCGCTGCCGAAGGCAGTAGGGACCTGAAGCGAGCTTTTGAACAATTTCTGTAATTTATTTTATTTTTATAAAGCTATATAGAAAAGAGTTTCCTTTAAATTTAGTGACCAGCGAAGCGGGCAAAGCCTGCTAGTAATCATTAAATGAAAATAAAAGATGTCATATGAAACCTCTACTTCAGCAATGTCGTCAAAGTGTCAAGTCCTTTTAAAATACATGTATAACGTTCATAGAATTGAATTATTTTTCATCTTTTCTTTTATTGTTAGCGATAGTTTTGAAACATTTTTATTCTTTTTCACTAGGAAAAATAAAATTTAATGTATTGTAAAATTCTTTATATAAAATTTTAAAGCATTTAAGTAGGTAGTTTTTATGAAAATGTTGCTGTATGTCTTTGTTGCTTGTAAAAAAAATTATGTGCGATTATTTTAAAGGGAAAATTGTAATTTTCTGCACCAAATGCATCTACCTTTCACAAAAATATGTAATTTTTTTGTTACCAGACATGGCAAACGAAACTCATTTTCTAAGCATAATTTGGGCTGTCGCCCCGCGGACTAATATTACGTGCTAAAGTTCGAACGCCCTCAATTTTTTTTAACTTTCTCTTACCTGTAAGGTAAAGAAAGTATTGTTTTTGGGTCAAATTTTCGAAATTGAGTTTTTGTCATAGATACACTTTTTGCGGTCCTCTGAATTCAAAAATCATGTTTTTACTAAGTGGTCTGTGTGTGTGTGTCTTTCTTTTATTAGCATATCTCAAAAACAATTTATAGCAGAAAGTCCAAATTCGGTATTCTAAATGCATATCATATAGAGATGCATATCATATACACTAAACCTTTGATTCGTGTACAGGAACACTCAAGTTTATTCAGATACATTACGTCTATGGGAGAAATTGCAGGAAAGTAAAGTTTAACATCTATAGACTGCACTAAACCAAATGAAGCGAATATATATTTTTACTTTCTTCTATATTCAATAGAAGAAAGTATTGGATTCGTAAAAATTTTCGACCTCGAGTTTTTCATGGATTTACACGTTTTGAGAGCTGTAGAACATGATTTGACCGTTTTTAGAAAATGTCTGTCTGTCAGTCTGTGTGTGTGTGTGTGACAAATTTTGTGGCAACTGTATCTCAAGAACTACTGCACAGAGTTTCATACAAAATGGTATGTAGTTGCACCTTGACATAAATTAGTGCCTATCAACTTTTGGTAATATTGTTTTGCAGGTTGCGTTGCCATCCCGCTTTTTCTAAATTTTTAACATGGTGATATAGGACAAAATTTTGTATAAATGTGACTAAAGAGAATTATTTTTTAGTAATCATTATGAAATTTACAAGAATTATTTATAATAGTAATTTATTTATCATAGTCAACTGGGAAAAAAATTGTGTATGTGTAGGAGCCTCGCCACACCCCCTGGGGGTGAAGTCCCCAATCGAGGGGAGTAAATTTTCAAGCTGGGTATCTTTCGAAAGGTCTCGTCAATACCTTGAAAACGAATGGTTGAACTATAAATATGTGATAATTTAAAACAAAGTTATCGATATTTTTTACTTTTAACGAAAAAAAAAAAAAAAAAAAAAAAAAAAAAAAAAAAAAAACTGAAAAACGTATATATATATATATATTTTTTTTTTTTTTATTGTTACTGATTGAATTTGTACAGGAAAATATAGAAGATAGTCTTGTGGTGGCCACAACATACTAGTTTTATAAGTGTAAAAACATGTTTTGTATAGAATATGGTACAGAAATCATTCACTGTACGCTTACAGAGCTACACAAAACAACTAGATTATAGTGCGACAATACTTGGAAAATTGATGGCGTTTACTTCAGGTTGTGCCGTGCATTATTAATAGTATATTTATTGCACCATATGATGCAATAAATATACTATTAATAATGCACGGCACAACCTGAAGTAAACGCCATCAATTTTCCAAGTATTGTGTTCATAACTTTCAGGTGGTATACAGGGCTACCATTATTTGGTGTAACCCCCGTTTCGCCGACAAGAAATTTCCTACCCCCTTATTTTTCCTATTGAAGCTTCCCTTTTGAGCTATTTAAGGATTTGTTCTATAGGAATGGGGAAAACAAGTAGAAAGGAAATTTCAATTTGACGAAATGGTGGGTACTAGATACGTAAGAAGATTAGTTAGTGTCCAGTCCACTCCTTTTTATCGGTTGATATGACTGACAGGCCCAGGTGCACAAACACATAATGAATTAGAATTTTTTGATTTTGGGTCGATTTTTTTTTATGTTCATGCTGTAGGATATTTGCTTCATTTAAATAACTAAGTGCTTAAATGTTAAACAAAAATGTAATATTTTAATATGATAAAAATGTGTATGATTAATAACCATTGTTATATGTAGCTCCCTTTTTATTCATTTACGTAAACATTTCTTGTTTTAGGGAAAATAAATTTTCTAAAGACAAATGTTTATTTGCAATATACTTTTATAAATAATAATTTAGCATAAAATACATACATTGGTACTGCCAAAGTGATAAATTAGCAGTCATTAAATGTATTTTGCTAGAAAGTACAGTTTAACAAACAAAATACCCAATTCATTCCTCATTTGTTATGCCTAATTTATGACCAGATTATTGTCATAAAAGTTCTCTCTTTACAAGACATTCTCAGAAAATCTATGAAATATTAAAAAAAAATAATAATATGTTGTGGCCACCACAGGACATTCTTCTATATTTTCCTATACAAATTCACTCAGTAAAAATAATTCATTAACATTATTATTAAAAAAAAAATATTTTCCATGATAATGCAGACGATTTCTATGTTAGAGAAGTAGTATAATACTAAATATCCCAAAAAAGTCAATTTTATTCTCAATATTATTTTGTTGTTGTTGTTGTTAAAATAAATAAATAAAAATCGATAACTTTATTTTAAATTATTGCAAATCGATGGTTCGACCATTCGTTTTAAAGATATTGACGAGCTCTTTTGAAAGATACTCATCATGCAAATTTACTCCCCTCGAGGAGGGGCTTCCCCACCAGTCGAGGCTCCTACATACACATTTTTTATCTCCAGTTGTTGACTATCTCTATTACACTTAGGTTTTTTTCAAGGAGTTATTTATTTATTATTTATTTCATTATTTATTTCAATTTTTTTTTAAACTCCTGGTGCTTCGCTCTGATTGGTCTCTGCTCACGCGGAGATTTATTCAGAGATCAAAATTCTAAATTAATCCCTTTGGCTTTTAATTATTTTATGGAAAATTATTTTTATGTTTTTCTTATTTTTCGTTGGAGGTAAGCACTGGTTGCGACCAAATGCAGGTACTCCGAAGCACATCGTTGACTTGACTTGACTTGACTATCTCTATTACAAACAATTATTTTAAATTTCATAATGATTATTAAAAAATTATTCGCTTTATGCATATTTATACAAAATTTTGTCCTATCCCACCATGTTAAAAATTTAGAAAAAGCTGAATTGCAACGAATGCTGTTGGACAATTTTTACCAAAAGTTGATAGGATCTAATTTATGTCAATATGTACCTACAATGTGTGTGTCAATAGTAACTACATACCAATTTGTATGGAATTCTGTGCAGTAGTACCTGAGATACAGTTGCCACAAAATTTTGTCACACACAGACAGACAGACAGTGTGCTATAGAGTTTGTTGCACTATTTTTGTAGAAACGAATTGATGATATTGGCACTTTTGACGATGCTTAAATTTCTTATATTATTATGAAGCAATACACTGGTAAAATAGTGATAACGGATCAAAGTCGTTGAGGTGGTTGGCCGTGAACATTGCACTGTTCACAATAATCCAAGATTCGTTGCTGACGTTAAAATGTTTTATTTATCTTCAACTTCATAACAATATTGCTTATAATTAAATAATTCAACACTAATGAGATACATCAGAAATATCCATTTGAAAAGAATCAAGAAGATGTTCGTTTTCTAATACAATATATGAATGCAAGAAAATGAACGGGATGGACACGGGGAGAGAAGTAATCCATAAGACGTCTTTACAGCAAAGCAACAGCGAAGAGGCAGAAGTGATGAAATTGTTAGTTGGATACATTACACAAAACCACAAAATTATGATGCCAAGACAACACCCAACTTTTTCAGTTACAGCTAATTTAGTGTAACTTTTTAAAATATATTGGCGATTGATTTCTTAGCCAAAAAACCGTTATTAATTCGTGAGAATCTGGCAAACTAACCTTAACTCTTGACCACAAAAATTTTATCGTTAAATTCTTATACATAGACTTTAGTCGAAAAAGAATACGTTATTTCTATTTTTAAGTAGCAGATGTGAAATCTGTTCAATGTTCAAAAATGACATCAGGAAACATTTTATTCTGTTTTATTTAATTGAGATGAAACGAATTGTTCTCCACAGAATTAAGCGATTGAAACCTCATCTCTTGCTTTTATTTATTTATTTTTTTTTATTAAAAGAAATAGAGATATAATGGCTTGCTCTTTTGCAATAAAGAATGAAACCGCATATATTAACTCGCTTTTTATACAGATAGAAAATGAATTGGAAAAGAATTAAATTTATCAGAAATGTAATACATAATTTAGAATATGTGATTTTCGATATCACAGACAGAATTTTTTTATAAAAATGGTCAAATGGTGTTCTACAGCTCTCACAACGTGTAAATCCATCAAAAACCCGAGGTCTAAAATTTTTACGAAACCAATACTTTCTTCTGTTGAATATAGAAGAAAGTAATAAATAGATGAACGTAAATAAAGAGTATAAATGTAATAAAAACACACATGTAAAATTTATAATATAGCAACTTTTTATCATTTATTTTGTTTTATTTTATTTTTACTTTCTTCTATATTCAATAGAAGAAAGTATTGGATTCATAAAAATTTTCGACTTACGGTTTTCAATGGATTTATACGTTTTGAGAGGTTTGGAACACGGTTTGACCATTAAAACCCGAATAAATTACTACGTCAGAAACGCCAAAGAAAAATATTGGAAATGCATACAGCTGTTTCGGCAGCCTTAAGCGTGCCGTCTTCAGTGCAAAAAGGATTCTGAATCTGCGGAAGTGCTCGTATTTATAGGAGAGGGACCGGATTTAGTTCAACCAATAGGATTGCGGGAAAGGTGGGGAGAGTGGCCAATAGGAATTTATTACCATTATAGGAATTTATTTCAACCACCGTCTATCGAAAAAATTTTGCTGTCTCCCTTCCTCCCCATGCGCGTTCATGTCACCCACCTAACCAAAAAATGGCTGCTTTCTATACTTTTGTAAACCGTGCCCTTAATATTTGTTGAAATCCTATTTTATTGAAATCTGAAATTAAATACCTGAAAGCCATCGCAATTGACAGAGGTTATGACCCTTCCATTATAGACAAAGCTATCCAAAAATTACAACTCCCTCGTATTTCGTCTACTAAGTCAGTCTCTTCTAATATCAGTATTGTCTTACCCTATTTTCCTAAATCCAGTCAAACCATAGCTAAAATTCTCAAACAATATGATTTTAAAATAATATTTTCGCCTTCCAATAAACTCACCTTTTCACAGTTAAAAGATCCAATTGATATGCATAATTCTTGGGGTATTTATAGTATTTCCTGTCAGTGTGGTTTATCCTATATTGGCCAAACTAAACGCAATCTTAAATTTCGTCTTAAAGAGCATATGAATTACGTCCGCAAACAAGAAACCAATAAATCGGCTATTTCTAAACATTGCTGGGAGGAAAATCATAATTTTAAATTTAATTCAGCTAAAATAATTTGCAGACCTAAATCCCTTCATGAACTCGATTTCTTTGAAGCTTTTCATATTTATAAAAATTTTAAAAACCTTGTAAATTGTGATTTCGCTATTCCCTATTTGTCTGACTGTTGGAAAATTTTATATTCAGTCCACATTTTCTTAATTTTTCTACTGTTTACACAGCTAACTTTAATAAATTCCTATTGGCCACTCTCCCCACCTTTCCCGTAATCCTATTGGTTGAACTAAATCCGGTCCCTCTCCTATAAATACGAGCACTTCCGCAGATTCAGAATCCTTTTTGCACTGAAGACGGCACGCTTAAGGCTGCCGAAACAGCTGTATGCATTTCCAATATTTTTCTTTGGCGTTTCTGACGTAGTAATTTATTCGGGTTTTAATATTCTAACGCCAAGTCTCCTGTTATTATACGGTTTGACCATTTTTAGAAAATGTCTGTTTGTCTGTTTGTGTGTGTGACAAAAATTTTGTAGCAACTGTATCTCCAGAACTACAGTTCAGAATTACATATAAATTTAGTTGTAGAGGCATCTTGACCTAAGTTAGTGCCTATCAGCTTCTGGTGTTAACCACTCAACAGGTGGCATTGCTATACAGCGATTTCTGCAATTATACAGACATTTTCACAATTTAAGGGAGGGCTATATCTCAGGTTCTATTGCGTATAATCAAACAAAACTTCATATATGAGAAAACCATTATGAGATATTATGCTGATTCAATTTGAATGCTTATAGGATAGTAGGTGGCGCTGCTATACATCGATTTTCGCAATTTAAGGAAAGGCTATATCACAGGAACTACTGCACAGAATTGCATATAAATTTGTATATAGGTGCACCTTAACATAAATTGCTGCCTGTCAACTTTTGGTGTCAACCGCTCAACACAGCGGTTTCTACAGTTCAAAGGAAGGCTATATCTCAGGTTCTATTGCGTATCATCAAACAAAACTTGATATGTGAGAAGGTTATTATGCTGACTCAGTTTCGATGCTTATCGGCCAATAGGTGGCGCTGCTATACGGCAAATCTCATCTGTTCATGGCTATATCTCAATGTCTGTGGCATGTAACTGCACGAAACTTGATATGTGAGATAACCATTATAAAAACATTACATATATTAAGATGTTATTTATAGACAATAAAATTGTCTTTATTTGGATATTTAGTGTTAGATTTCCCTAAGATGAAAACCATTTCATTCATCATGTTAGACTTTTTTAATAATAGTTTTAATAAATTATTCGCATTTAGTGAATTTGTGCAGGAAAATATAGAAGAAAGTCTTGTGGTGGCCATAACATACTAGTTTTAATTTAAGTTTAATTAAAATTTATTTGTTTTTCATTTATTTAATTCTTTTTGAAAGAAAAATCTACATTTTATTTTATTTATTATATTGGCTGGAACCAAATGGCAATATAGTGTAAAGAACGAGGGCTATAAAATACGTGGTTTAAAACTAAAATATTACATGCTGATATACTGCCAATCGCAGTTTTTAAAGAATAACAGATCCACTTATCGTCGATAAGTACAAAAACTGAAGTGCCTAGGAAAGACCTTTCTGCAGGTAGTGAGAACTTTGACCCGATGTTGTGTTGGCGCAAATGTAGGCAACGGTTACCCGAAGTGAGGTCTAGAGCGATTTAAATTATTCTTTTTTGAGTTTTTACTTATAAAGATGTATAAAAATGAATAGAAATTGAATTCTTTTGAAAATTCCTTTAAATATAGACCAGCGAAGTGGGCATATCCTGCTAGTATAAGAATAATTGTATTATAAATTTGCAATTTTTATTACAATTTAGAAATATAGGTAAAGCCAAATAATTTATTTATTTATATTTTGAGTCCATGTATTCTTTTTTTTTTCTCTCTCTCTGCCTGTGTGTGTGTGCGTGTGTTTAAGCATAAATATTATTGGGTTAAAAGAATTTAGGTACTTATCTTCAAGACTTATCTTCAAGTACTTATCTTCCTTGCTTAAAATTAACTTTCCTTATATCGTTAGATTCCATTTCTAAAATAACAACACTGAAGTAAGTTCTATCATGATCGTAATATTTCAATTTATTTATTTTTTAATTTTCTACCAATTGTTATTTCATAGTTTATCAATTTATAATCAAAAATTTGTCATCATGATAATTTCTGAAATATTGAATTAATTTAATCAAATTTGGACCCATAAAACTGAAAGTAAAAATTAATAATTAAAACAACCGAAAAGAAAAGAAAAAAAAATGTTTAAATTAATATTTTCTAGAAATTCTCATTTTGCTTGAAGATGGAATTCGGCTGAATTTAAAAATGAATTGGCCAGCAGGTAATTAAAAAGAAATTCTACCATTTATTCATTTTTACGGAAGTTTTTATTTTATTTATTTATTTACTTTTTTTAAATATAAATATATTCATATTTTTTGTGCTTCTATTTATTATTTAAGTAAATAATAATAATAATAAACTAAGTTTTATCCTATTAAAAATTTTAATAATTGTGCCTGAGTAGAACATTTTGGTAATTAAGAAAAAATAATTAAGTGCCATTTACGCCTGTTTTTCATATTCTAATTTCTATTTCCGGGTGTACTTCCCAATCTTTTCTGTATCTTAGCTTCTAAGTTTTTTAGGATTATTACCTTCAAACAACACACTTCTTACAGATGTTCAACATTCTTAAATGCTCTTGTAAAAATTGTGTTATACCCCCGTTTCGCCGACATAATGTCAGCGAAACAGGTGTTGGACCGATAACGACGATTTTCCCTTTTTGGGGAAATTTGTCACCGAAAGGGGGGTAGGAAATTTTAGTGTCGGCGAAACGGGGGTATAACCCATTATTTAAGCCATAACATTGTTTTTCACAGTTAATGGAAGTGCTTAAGTATAATATTTTACCATGTCCAGGAGAATTGCTCAGGAATTGAAATGAATTCCTCATAGCCATGTGGCAAATAATGTATTTTTTCCAGCATTCATCTCTTGGTTTTTTGTATATTTACATGCTTTGAGTCTTCCTGAACACTGAAGTCAAGTTTTTAACTTTTGATCGTCTGTGTCTGTTAGAAAAAATTAAAAATAAATAATTTCATGCGATCCAAATGTTGTATTTTGAGGTTAGTACGTTTGTTACTAGAGAAGTTTGATCAAGATTTATATCATCAAGATTCAGGGAGTGTTGCGTGTGAAAGTTCCTTGAATAATTTTAAAAAGAACTTTTGAATTTAATAACAGATTTCATTTCTGTATAAATATAGTCACAGTAATGAAACGAGGAGCTAGGGGGAGGGGGTTGTAGGCCCCCTCACATAGAATTATTTGTCAAATAAAGCTGTTCCGAAGCTTAATTTGAATTGTTTTAACATAGGCTTGCATAACAGTACTCGTTATCTTAAACCTTAATCTCCAATCCGTACTTATTGTATTAAATTTCAAAGTAAGAGAAAGTGGTGTGAGTGGCACACCAGATTATTACTATTATTATTATTATTTTTTTTTTTTTTTTTTTTTTTAATTAAGGCGGGAAACTGTAAATGTAAAATGTTTCAAAATAAAATAAAAAAATGGTAAAGGGGGATAAATAAGTAAAATATTTAGTTTAAAAAATATATATATATATAACTTATTCAATGGAATATATTTTTTTTTTAATGCTGTTAGCGGAATTTAAATTTAATTAAGTTTTGAAAAATCTGTTTCTCCTTAATAAAGAAAAAAAATAATTTTTTTGCTGAAATTTTTTTTAATTTTTCCTAAATTTTGAAAATTTGTTTTTTCTAACAATAATTAAAACAATTTTAGAACTAAACACGGCTGGTAATTTTTTAAACAAAATGTATAACTTTACAGCAAATTTTAGTTTAATCATACCATATATGCGATCCTTAGAATTAACCTTTTAACTTTCCAATTTTAAAATTACTCCCATTTTACTCTAAAATTATAAAGTATGAGTACTCAAAAAGTCCATTTTTAAAAAAACCTGAAAACCTTAATGTGAAACCCTATATATGTACTTATTAAATAAATCATAATTGCATATTCTAATTTTGTTTAAAAGTTCTTCGAACTTTAATAAATACACTAGCGAGCTTCGCCCGCTAGCGGGTCAGTATTTTCAAATGAATCACTAAAATTAATGAATCACTGACAGTCACTTTTAGTGTTAAGAAAAGAAATTAAAAAAAAAAAAAACATTTCTGATTGGGTTAAAAAGTCGGCCCGGGTCTCCGCTGCCTTCGGCAGCGCAGTCCCGTGCGCGCTACACGCGCGTATTCCTTCCCTGACCCTTCGTGCCCCTTAAAAAAAAAATCATCATAAAAGTGCGACGCGTTAATTCCAACTGATGTCCTTTAGATTCTTTTTGAAACGCATACTTTGATGTCTGATTGGGCCTACTTCTCGGATACGTTCACTCTCGGATTCACTGTGACAGCGAAAGAAACAAACTCATGTAAATTTAGCTACATTATTATGCCTTTGACATTTTTTTTTTTTTTTTTTTTTTTTTTTTTGTCTGTTTGATACATAATATAGAATTGTAACCTTAAATTATGAAGGTATTAGTTTTATAGGAAAGGTTACCTAAAGATGTTAAGTCATTGCTGAGTATGTACTAAGATTGTAGATTATTATTATGATAACTAACGGTATGTGTTTTGTTCGTAACTATTTAAGATAGAGAAATTTGGTGAGTTATGTAAATAAAAAAAAAAAAACTAAGATATCATGAAAAAGACCTGTAATTTAATATTACTAGATTTCATTAAATTTTTGTATTTTAAAATCAAATTTTGGTGTCTGTTTTTTTTTTTTTTTTTTTATTTTTTATTGATGCGTAATTCTGAGTTTATTTAAACTTTGAATCTAAATTTGATACTCCTGTCTACGGGTAGTTCTTACCTATTTTTTTGAGTCTAGGTTATTTGCTAAATGAATTTAATGAATAAAATTAAATTCAGATTTTTCTTTGACAAAAAAATTTAAGTTTGAGAACAGAACGCGGCTGTAATTTTTGTTTGTTGGGAAAAAAAATGCTATACGATCATATGCTTAAATTAATAGTTTAAACAGTTTTTTTTTTTTTTTTTTTTTTTAAATTTGGAAAGTAAGGCAATTTTCTTTTATTTTGTAAATTATTCAATGCCAGATGTAGAGATAATATTTTATGTTTAAATTGATATAAAAGACTGTTTATACTTAATGATTATTATTTTAAAAAATTAGAATAGTAACTGTATAAATAAATAAATATATAACCCATTAAATCTATTCAGAGCAGATGTACGATATTTAATTTGCTAAACGATGCGACCCTAATTAGCGGAGATATTAATTAAAATGTCGACCAACGTCTAACGAAAAAACGATTAAAAATGGCAGGCGATCATCATATTCGGCCGGAACCGTGTACCTGAAAAGAAGAAGGAGAAAGAGGAAATTTCGTGGGTTTTTGTAAAGCGATCCTGCTCGAACGGTTCGAGATATCGAAATACACCTCAACCAAAAGAAAGAGCATTTATTACCGATTCCTACGGTACATTTTTTTTTTTTTTTTAAATACGGATTTTTTATATTTTTAAAAAAAGTTTTATAAAGAGTAAAAAATTTCTCTTTTTCTCGATCGTCTTTTTTGAAACGCCCTGTACGACCGAGTAACTGTTTCATTTCTTAACAACTGGTATATTCGGAAAGGTCATTTAATCTTCTTTCGAACCATATAAATATTTTTACAAAATACTGATTAGCGATCCACATTTTTAGATTTTACGAAACATCGATTTTTTCACAAAACATTTTATAACTCAAAATCCTTTAAAGATAAATCATTTATATATATATATATATATATATATAGATTTCGCTTCCACAATTCAATTCCCAAAACATTGAGAGAAAATTTCAAAAACTGAATGAGTTATAATTTTTTTTTTATTTTAGGCATTAAACCATTGAATTGAAAACGGCGACTTTCGTTCCATACTGATTTCCAGAATGAAATCCTGTAGGCCTCCGTTGCCGCTGTTACCGTGGCAACCCAGTCCAGTCACAGAGAGTCTGCGGGAAGAAACATTTTGTTTTTTAATTGACATCACGTGCTTTTTCTACTAGGAATATAAATTGCAACTTTCAAAATGCTTCAATGCGAGTTTCTACAGCAACACAAATACACTTACCTTGCAAATTACATTTTATTCTAATACGCGTATTTCAATTTCTAATTATGATTAAATTATTTTTAATACATCATTCGAAAGATATTTTAAAGTTCTTTTATATTATCCAAAGTTTTCACCAGATTTACACGTTTTGAGGTGTCTTGAATCAGTTTTCTTTTGTATCTCAGCTACTAATTAAAATAATTTCATAAAGAATACATCATTAGAAAGCTTTTGTGATTTGGAATCGAACAGTGGAATACAGAAATTTCTACCGTCAGATGGCGCAGTAATATTTTAAAATTTCAATATTTCAATTTCTAATTATGATTAAATTATTTCTAATACATCATTCGAGAGATATTTTAAAGTACTTTTATATTATCGAAAGTTTTCACCAGATTTACACGTTTTGAGGTGTCCTGATTACGCTTTCTTTTGCATCACAGCCAATTGAGTTAGATCGTTCAAAATTGGTATACGTAAGTTAATTAAGAGGGCCTGAAAGGGTGCAGAAGAAATAGGCGTGCACCGCGCGCGTATCCCTTAACTTGTGCGCGCGAAACGCGCACGGGACTGCGTTGCCGAAGGCAGTGGGGACTCGTCCCGGCTTTTTAACCTATGAGAATTGATTTTTTTTATTTTCTTCTCTTAAGAATAAAAAATTGATTTGAGGAGGAATATGTGCGCGCAGCACGCGTATACCTTCACCCGTGCGCCCGCTTGAGTCTACGCTTCCGAAGGAAGCTGGGACCCGGTATGAGTTTTTACCCGATCAGAAATGATTTTTTAGGGGGCACGATAGGTCAGGGAAGGAATAGGCGCGCGCAGCGCGTGTATACTTTAACTTGTGCGCGCGCAGCGCGCACGGGACTGCGATGCCGAAGACAGTGGGGGCCCGGTCCGACTTTGTACTCGATGAGAAATGATATTTTAAATTTTCTTTTCTTAAGAATAAAAATTTGACTTGAGAAGGAATATGTGCGCGCAACGCACGAATACCTTCTTACATGCGCACACAGCGCGCATGCGTCTGCACTGCCGAAGGCAGTGGGACCCGGTGTGAGTTTTTGCCCAATCAGAAATGAGTTTTTTTTAGGAGGCATGAAAGGTCAGGGAAGAAATACGCGCGCGCAGCGCGTGTATTCCTTAAGTTGTGCGCGAGACGCGCACGGGACTGCGATGCCGAAGGCAGTGGGGACCCGGGCAAACTTTTTACCCAATCATAAATGATTTTTTTTTTTTTTTTTTAATTTCTTTTCTTAACACTAAAAGTTGCTGTTAGTGATTTATTAATTTTAGTGATTCATTTGAAAATACTGACCCGCTAGCGGGCGAAGCTCGCTAGTTATATTATTAAAATCTGTAAGCGAGCGCACATGCGCCTGTGTGTGTGTCTGTATGTCTGTCTGTGAGAAACGGCTTGGAACAGCTAAGGCTCCGCCGCTAATGGTCGCATGGACTTCGGACAGGTACTGTTGGACGGGGAATTTATCGCAGATATACGTTATCTAATTTGCTAAACGATGCGATCCTAATTCGATTAGATATTAATTAAAATGTCGAATCAAAAAATCTGGTGTGAAACAACCACACGACTTCCATTACCCGCTATTACATGTATTATATGCATTTTTGAGAGATAATGTGATCAGAAAACATAAAAGTGGCAAAAAAAGAAAATCGTTAGAGCCGTTTTTGAGATACCAACTTTCACAAAAAATCAATTATTGACCGGAAAATAATAATTACATACAAAAGCATATTTAAAAGTGAGTTAAAATGGCGAGTTTGAAAAAAATCCGTACAACCGTTTTTAAAGGAACGCCTTTGCGAGCCCTGAAATTGAGCTATTTATACAGGACGCCTATCAATTTTCATGAACTAACCAACTATATCATTCGAAAGGATATCTGATAGAGTGTTTATATAGCAAATTTGAAGAAAATCGTTAGAGCCGTTTTTGAGATACGGACTTACGATCCCACTTCCGGTTTCCGATGTCCCATTTCCGGTTAAACTCAATTATTGACAGGAAAACAATAATTACATAATTAAGCATATTTAAAATTGAGTTAAAATGGCGAGTTTGAAAAAAATCCGTACAACCGTTTTTAAAGGAACGCCCTTGCGAGGCCTAAAATTTAGCTATTTATACAGGACGCCTATCAATTTTCCTGAACTAACCAACTATATCATTCAAAAGGACATCTAATAGAGTGTTTATATAGCAAGTTTGAAGAAAATCGTTAGAGCCGTTTTTGAGATACGGACTTACGGTCCCACTTCCGGTTTCCGATGTCCCACTTCCGGTTTTTCAATTTTCACTAAAATTTGGAAATTTCATCTGTAGACCAGACGTATTTCAATTCTAAAGTTTCGTAGCTCTATCTTTATTAGTTTATGAGCTATAATAGCCAGACGATTCTCCACATACATACACACACACACACACATACATTGAAGGATTTCAATGCATGTTTCCTCATATCATCTGTTAACTAGCTGACACCTGTCATGACGTCAGATGTGACGTAACTGTATTACGTAATCAACGGCGCATCTTCTCTTCTCTGAGAGAAGTTTATATGAGTCTGTACGAGAAAGCTTTGCTAAGCGTGCGGCGAGAAATGCCAGCATTATGTTATTCTACTTTTCTATATTATTAAATGTTGTGATTGTTTAAAAGACTCTGCTTTTCACTCTGTGGACCCATTTATACCAACACTGACCAATTGCCAAAAACCACTTTTTTGGACTCAGGGGACCTTAAAACGTGTAAATCAGGTGAAATCTCGATATCGAATTTTTGGACCGAATACAATACTTGCATTACCTACGGTAGTAGGGTAATGGAAGTAAAAAGTATATCGTAGAGTGCAATAAAGCGAATTATTAAATCGAAAATGTACATAGGTATCATTTCAACCCTGTGGTATTATGCAAACAAGACAGTTTTATTTGTTTCAAACTTTAATTTAAAAATTATTACAAATAAAAAGTTATAAGTCATTTTTTCTGCAGTGCGGCTTTTTTTTTTGTCGCTTAGTGTATATATATATATATATATATATACTCTCTAAAATATGAAGAGTGAGATCTCACTCTCAAAGAGTGGCATATCACTCTTTGAACATGCCAAAATGGAGCCAACCTCTAAAGAGTGAAAAGTCTCTTTTCGAAAGAGTGAGATTTCTCACTCTTTATTAAGAGTGAGATTAATCCGAGTATTTCAAAGAATATGACTGTTTATTTTTCCTAAAAAAATATGGAGACGGTATCTTCTACCAATTTCCTTTTTTCTTCTTCTTCTTTTTTTTTTTTTTTTTTTCCATATTTGCTTTGGATCTGCGGGGAATCGAACCGTAGCCGTCTTCGTGGCAGGCGAGTGTCTTACCACTGAACCACTGGGGACACACAGAAATTGCTTAATTTACAGTGGTATATCATTCACATAAGAGATTAATCGCATTTATAAACTTTTACTTCATTTATTAAAAATATAAAATTACAGAATTCTAATGTACATTTTAAAATTAAAGTTAGAATTGCTTTAAATTATTAAATTAGAATTATTTTTAAATTAATAAAATTAGAATTTCTTAAATCAAAATGCATACTTGAAAAGAAATTCCCTAAGACAAATAGTTATTTTAAATGTAGCTTAGGGGAAAAGAAAAATTCTTGAGTGTGCATGTTTAAAAAAAATAAAAAAAAGTTAAATATTTACGACAAATCTACACAGTTTCTTGAAAAACTCGTCTGTTCAGGAGTATTAAATCTCGCTGATGACTTTAATTTTTAGTAAAATATTATAGCCAGCTTTTTTAATGTTTCACATGTGTTAAGCATCAATGAATATAATAAAAATCTGGTGTGAAACAACCACACGACTTCCATTACCCGCTATTACATGTATTATATGCATTTTTGAGAGAGAATGTTATCAGAAAACATAAAAGTGACCAAAAAAGAAAATCGTTAGAGCCGTTTTTGAGATACCAACTTTCACAAAAAATCAATTACTGAGCGGAAAACAATAATTACATACAAAAGCATATTTTAAAGTGAGTTAAAATGGCGAGTTTGAAAAAAATCCGTACAACCGTTTTTAAAGGAACGCCATTGCGATGCCTGAAATTGAGCTATTTATACAGGACGCCTATCAATTTTCATGAACTAACCAACTATATCATTCGAAAGGATATCTGATAGAGTGTTTATATAGCAAGTTTGAAGAAAATCGTTAGAGCCGTTTTTGAGATACGGACTTACGGTCCAACTTCCGGTTTCCGATGTCCCATTTCCGGTTAAACTCAATTATTGACAGGAAAACAATAATTACATACAAAAGAATATTTAAAATTGAGTTAAAATGGCGAGTTTGAAAAAAATCCGTACAACCGTTTTTAAAGGAACGCCCTTGGGAGGCCTGAAATTGAGCTATTTATACAGGACGCCTATCAATTTTCTTGAACTAACCAACTATATCATTCGAAAGGACATCTAATAGAGTGTTTATATAGCAAGTTTGAAGAAAATCGTTAGAGCCGTTTTTGAGATACGGACTTACGGTCCAACTTCCGGTTTCCGATGTCCCACTTCCGGTTTTTCAATTTTCACCAAAATTTGGAAATTTCATCTGTAGGCCAGACGTATTTCAATTCTAAAGTTTCGTAGCTCTATCTTTATTAGTTGATGAGCTATAATAGCCAGAAGATTCTCCACATACATACACACACACACACACACACATACATACACACTGACCAATTGCCAAAAACCACTTTTTTGGACTCAGGGGACCTTAAAACGTGTAAATCAGGTGAAATCTCGCTATCGAATTTTTGGACCGAATACAATACTTCCATTACCTACGGTAGTGGAAGTAAAAACGATTCAAAATCGCAGTCGACCGTCATCTTGTTACGGGACAGCCTACCTCAAAAAAAGAAACAGAAAGAGAAAATTTCGTGTGTTTTTGTAAAGCGATCCTGTTTGAACGCTTCGACATATCGAAAATACACCTGTACCAAAAGAAAGAGCATTTATTACCGATTCTTACGGTACAATTTTTTTAAAAATACGAGTTTTTTATATTTTTAAAAAAAGTTTTAAAAAGGGTCGAAAATTTCTTTTTTTCTCGATCGCCTTTTCTGAAACGAACTGTAAGACCGAGTAACTGTTCCATTTCTTAACAACTGGTATATTTGGAAAGATCATTTAATCCTTTTTCGAACCATATAAACATTTTTACAAAATACAGATTAGCGATCCATATTTTTAGATTTTACGAAACATCGATTTTTTCACAAAACATTTTATAACTCAAAATCCTTTAAAGATAAATCTTTTTTTTTTTTTTTTTTTTTTTTTTTTTAATGTAGATTTCGCTTCCACAATTCAATTCCCAAAACATTGAGAGAAAATTTCAACATTTTATAACTCAAAATCGTTTAAAGATAAATCAATATTTATTTATTTATTTTGTATATAGATCTCGCTTTCACAATTTACTTCCTGAAATTGAGATTACCTTATATTGAGAGAAATTTTGAAAAACTGAATGAGTTATAATTTTTTTAACCCGTGAGTAGTCGCTATTTGGTTGGTTTGCCGCCAATCCTTCAGTGTTGCCAGATTTTTTTTATTGAATAGCCACCAAAAATTTTTAGAAGTGGCATTTGATACACATAAAACGTGAATAAAATCGAAGAAACATCGATCACATCACTTCTTAAAAGCATTGGTGACATTTAAATAAAAAGTGCGCGATCTGTAATAGGTGGCGCTGTCTATAAAAGCGAAAAAAAAAAAAACAGCTGCCACTGATTATGAGTCAGAGCTATTTTGAGTAGGATAAAAAATTGCAAATTTCAATTTCCTTCAGTTTTTTTACTTTCGAACACGGTACTCGTAGTGCTGGGCGATGTTGACATTTCTTAAATCGATATATCGTTCGTCTAAAATACCGATATAAGGATATATCGATTTAATGCAGCGTTACCAATTGTAAGGTATAATCCCGACACGTAAGGACTTTTAGCAGTTTTCTTTAGAATGTAGAGACGGTTTATAGTTAGTTTGTTGGGTTTAATGTCTCAGTAGTACAACGTTACAATATAAAAAGTTTGGTGTTAGTTTGAACCAAAACTTGGTCCTGAAGTAGCTGCAACCACCTCATGGTTTAACTTTTTACCATCATTTCTTAATTTTAGATAAACCAAATATTAGTATTATGCAAAAAAAAAAAAAAAAAAAAAAAAAAAAAATCAAAATTTGCCGAGACGGGGATTGAACTGAAGATCTTCTTGTCTCAAGTCAAACACTCTGACACTGTGCCACGCTTTTTTGCCCACTTATTATATTTCGTTGATTTTCATAAAAGGGATTAAATTTTCTAGGGTCTTATCTTAACCCATAAGTAAATTGTTGCTCAAAATTTGACATTTAGCCTGTGTTTTCGACCTCTCTTTTAATTTAATCTTGGTTTGGTTTCAATAGGAATTTTACTGATTTATACTTCCCTTGTGAGTGGATGTATGGTAGCTCCAATTTTGGTTCAACTTAAATTCAATCGCAGGAAGTAGAAAACTTAAAAATGAGGTTGAGCCATATAATGGTATTGCTTATAACATTACTCCATATATAGTCGGATATAAAATTATTCGAGCGCTAGCAATATTTTCTATATAAAAAATGTACACTTAATATTGCTCTGTAAAATGAATTCTTGTCAAATCATGTTCTTAGTCCGTCTAAGAAACAGCCCTCTGATAAAGATATAATGCTTTAATACTAATTATTATAAAATTATTCATTATTTTCCACAGTTCAAAATTTATACATCAGTATAATTAATATAGAGCAGTTTTGTTTTATCACAAATTATATTATATGGACTCGTGACGTGACATTTCATGAGTAACATTCAGAACATTTAAAACACCCCACTTTATTATTATTATTTTAACTAATTGATAAATTCAGAATTTTACTATTTCGTACTACTTTGTAATGCACTAAAATATTTATATGCCCCCACTTACATGGGAATAAATTGCAAAATTGCTAGTATCAGCAGAAAATTGCTAATTAAGAGAAGCGCTTCACACACGTTATTAAATTTCCTCCTAATAAATATAATTCTTAATTAAAATTTTCTAAAATATAATTCTTTTTCAAAAGTTTACGAGATTTACTTTTTTTTATGTTTTTATTGAAATTTTAAAATTTTTACTTATTTTAGATTAAATTACATGAAATATTACAAAAGACAAAAAGACTTAAATAACTAACTCAGTATAGGGAAATAAATTTGATAGAAAGAACAATTTGGTGCTATTGAAGAGGAAAAAAATAACGCCGTTGTTTGAATTAATTTATTTTTGACAATATGACAATGTCGTATTCTGTACTAATATTAATGAATTTAATGAAGAAATATTATTAATTACATAAAATATTAATAAAGAATAGTTAATTCACTTATCTAATAGACATAAACTGGGATTTCTTATTTATAAATTTTAGGAACTGGCAAAAAATATAACAAAAAATAGCAGAAGAAAATACTAATATTGATAAAATAAATCTCTTGTAATCAAACGAATTTTGAATGAATGAATAATCCCATTTCATCTACCCACCCAAACTTAACCAGAATGCTTGTATCAGAAATCAGAATCGGTTTTCATTTTGCTTCTGCACATGCGTTAAAACCGCAATCATGGCTCATCGAAAGAATGCATCTTTTAAACCGATATTCTCTTTTTCCCAGTGCACCTGCGTAACACTAAATCGAAACGGCATTTCGAATGAATATTATTCGCTTGATTTTTTGCGGTTTCATTCAGTCAAGATTTTTATGATTCAGTTGTCTATGAGTGCGCATGCTTCACTAAATCGTTATCTCGTTGAATGAATATGACTAGCTATCTGGCATTATTCCAGCATAGAATCGGTTTAATCTGGCATTATTCCAGCATAGAATCGGTTTAGTCTGGAATCAGATTTTCCCGTGCTTTGATGTTTTTGCATCGATATTTTACGGAAGATTAAATTTTTAAATCGGATAAACGATATTAGCATTAAATCGATATTTTATTTTACATCGATATAAAGCCCAGTCCTAGTACTCAGTATACAATCTTAACACACAAAACAATCTTGCAGTTCAAATTTCATCGATTTTGGTCAATAAACAAAAGGTTTACGTTTTAATTGCAAATTAAATTGTCTCTAAAGAGGATGCCACTTTCAATTTTCACTTAAGGTAAAAATATTTGTTTTTCGATTTACTTCCATTAACCGACTACCGTAGGTAATGGAATTCGAAATTTCACCTGACTTACACGTTTTGAGGTGTCATGGCGCTGTGATATTTTAAAATTTCAATATTTCAGATTCTAATTATGTTTACATTTTTTTTTAATACTTCATTTGATACACATTTTAAAGTACGGTTACATTATCGAAAGTGGAATTCAAGATTTTACCCGATTTACACGTTTTGAGGTGTCCTAATTAGGTTTTCTTTTGTATCTCAGCTACTAATTAAAATAATTTCATAAGTAATACATCATTAGAAAGCTTTTTTGATTTGGAATCGAACAGTGGAATACAGAAAGTTCTACCGCCAGATGGCGCTGTAATATTTTCAAATTTCAATATTTCTATTTCTAATTATGATTAAATTATTTCTAATACATCATTCGAAATATATTTTAAAGTACTTTTATATTATCGAAAGTTTTCACCAGATTTACACGTTTTGAGGTGTCCTGATTACGTTTTCTTTTGCATCTCAGCCAATTGAGTTAGACAGTTCAAAATTGGTATACGTAGGGGCTGAAACGGTGGAGGAGAAAGGGTGAAAGGGTGGGGAAGAAAGGGTAGAGGAGGGGCTGAAAGGGTGGGGAAGAAATAGGCGTGCACCGCGCCTATCCCCTAACTTGTGCGCAGGGGACTACGATGCCGAAGGCAGTGGGGACCCGTCCCGACTTTTTAACCAATGAGAATTGATTTTTTTTATTTTCTTCTCTTAAGAATAAAAATTTGATTTGAGGAGGAATATGTGCGCTGAGCGCGCGCATACCTTTGTTGCAAAATTTGTTCCCTTTCCGTGTTGATTCTCAAATTTAAATTTGAATTCATTTACTACTTAAATATAATTTAAATGATTTACTTTATAATCTTTAAAGTTTAAATTATTAATTAAATGAATTATAGCGTTTAGTGCTATTATCTTTTTGATACTGCCATTGAGTTAAAGATATATTAAAATTAAAAAACTTAATGATAATTACTTTTAGTTAAAAGTTATATTCCTTATTAGTATATTTATGTTTAAGTCATTTGAAATAACTTTAATTTATTTACCTCATATTTAAAAGCATGTTTTGTTAAAATTAACTTAAAGAAAATATGTTTAAATCCTTTTACGGATTGTTCATTTCGCTACCTAGCAAGGAGATGTTGTATTTTTCAACTGCTGAGTCTTGTGCTTAGCCCATAGATGGCGGTAGACTCGTAGCGTCATGTTGCTATAGTTATGGGAGGCGTTGCCGATTTTACAGCATCAAGTAGCTGTCACTTTGAATCCGTTCACGGCTATAAAAGGAGGTAAGGAATATGTAATAGCTCTCTTAATTTCTTAGTCTCTTAAGCTCTTAAGCTTTTAGGCTCTTATGCTTTTATGTTTTTTCAGTTTAGCTCAAAGTCATGAGCTGGTATTTTAATTTAATTATAAAGTGTTTAGTTTTATAATGATTGTAAATTACGTTTTCGTGACTTGATATTTTCAACGATACATTTAGTGTATCTAGTTATGTCACAATGTAAAAGTCGTTTTCTATTTGAACTCTATATGGCAGTATTTTAAAAGTCTTTAACCATTCGTCAGCAAAAAATATATTCAACTATTGTTTCTACTTATTTAATGTTACTCATCATTTTGTTTTCAAGTTTAATAAACAGTTTTGTTAAACTTATTTGTCTTCAATGAATGCCACACATGTTTATCATTTTTATAGTTTATTAGAGCTGAGCAACTATCGTATATTTCACTGCTAACTCTGCAAATTTAACATATGTGAAAATTGATTTTTTCACATCAACCTTCACATGTGCGCGCGCATGGGTCTGCGCTTTCGAAGGAACTGGGGATCCGGTATGAGTTTTTACCCGATCAGAAATGATTTTTTTTTAGGGGGCACGAAAGGTCAGGGAGGGAATAAGCGCGCGCAGTGTGTGTATACCTTAACTTGTGCGCACGGGACTGCAATGCCGAATTCAGTAGGGACCCGGTCCGACTTTGTACCCGATGAGAAATGATTTTTTAAATTTTCTTTTCTTAAGAATAAAAATTTGATTTCAGAAGGAATATGTGCGCTCAGCGCGCATGGGTCTGCGCTGCCGAAAGCAGCGGGAACCCGGTGTGAGTTTTTACCCGATCAGAAATGATTTTTTTTTTAAGGGGCACGAAGGGTCAGGGAAGGAATACGCGCGTGCAGCGCACACGGGACTGCGCTGCCGAAGGCAGCGGAGACCCGGGCCGACTTTTTAACCCAATCAGAAATGTTTTTTTTTTTTTTTAATTTCTTTTCTTAACACTAAAAGTGACTGTTACTGATTCATTTGAAAATACTGACCCGCTAGCGGGCGTAGCTTGCTAGTGTAAACAATAAAAATTGTTTGCTGGAAGAGTGTGTTTAGTGCCCAGATACTGAAGCTATAACAGTAGCAACATTTGAATGGAATGAAGAGCAAGCCTTATAGGCTATACTGGAGGTGGGGACTTAACAAAAATGTCTAACCTTTAAGAAAATGTGATTTGAATTACTGGGTTAAAAAAAAAAGAAAATTGTGATGATGTTGGGGTTAAAACAAATTGACTGCGTTATGTTCCTAGGTCTGAGGAAAATGCCCTCACTAGGTCCTTTTTTTTTTCCCCGGAAAACCAGACTATATTTTTCAAAGTTTTAAAGAAAATTACGGGAAATTCGGAACATCTAGGCAGACGAGCTCTACCTGAGATCGACTCCGGCACCTCACGTCTACCTGCTTTGAGAGCAGAACCTCTTGGCCAGTGGAGGAGCTGGTTAAAACTGGTATTTATCATAATTATATAAGAAAAATTAATAGAAGGGAATTACTGAGGCAAAGCTAATGATAAAAGCAGACTTCGTTCTACAATAAATTTTGATTTTGATGAAAACTGGTCAATTTTTCTGCCAGATGAAATTAAAATGAAACTATGAAGTTATTCTCGACCGTTATTCATAATGTTGCGTGAGTGTGTATATATATATATATATGTATAGTGTGTAATATTTTCAAAGGTAAAGCACAATTTCTTTGATATTATTGTTTTTAAATGAAAATATTTTATATCTTTTATTCCAGGTGCTTGATGAATATGAACCCAAGCATGGAAAAAGAAAAAAAATAAAAATAAAAAAATAACATGAAAGTTGGAGTCATGCCCCGCGTGTTGTAATTGTTGATGAATAACATATCGAATTGTGAATGGTTTTGATATGTAAATAAATGACATATAACTTTTTAATAAATATATATAAGTTCGTATAAAAATTAAACCATTCCTTAAGAGATATTTCAGCTTTATTTTAACCCTTTGCCGGCCCTTACGCTCTAAAACGCACTAAGCAATGTTAGGGTTACATTTTACTTAGGGCTACTTTTATTCAACTATCACCAATAATTTTTAGGTGTGATATTTGATATATATAATGGACGAATAACTTTCAAAATGATTAGGGAACCGTTACAGTTAGATTTTCATGGTGGATATTGAATAAAAGAAATCCCTATATAACAATTCTGCGATAGGACATTTTTAATCAACGAATAAAAATTATCATATTAAAATCAGCGACATAAATCAGGATAGCAAATTTATAGATTTTTTCGAAAGCTATTTTAATCAGTAAAAGTTTTTTTAGCTCATATTCTTTGTATGTGATTAAAAATTGAATTTTTCATTCTTGAATTACTAAATTTCATTTCAGAATGTACATTGGTTAACGAAAATACTAGATTATCTTAAAAAAAAAAAAAAAAAAATCTGACGAAATTTATTAACTAAAAGCTTTTTTTGATAATCATCTCACGAGTTTAGTTTGTGAATTTATATATACAAATACAAATACGCATACAAATTTGCTGTTTTTTTTTTTTTTTTTTTTTTTTTTTTTTTTTTTTTTTGGGGGGGGGGGGTAAATTTAATATGCCTATCCTATTTTGTGTATGCAATATGTTATTTATAAGTTTTAAAACTGTGTTTGCTTTAAATGTGACAAATGTCAAAGGACATGTGTGTCTGCAACTTGGGGCAAATTAGGGACAGTCTTGAAAATTCTAGTGCAATTTTTTCAAAAGCTTTTGTTGTTGCTGTTTTCTGACATGTACCAACTTTAAAATTCAATGAAAAATTATTTAGGGTCAAATACAAATTCAATGTTGTTAAATTTTAATGAACTGATTAATGCTGATATGCAACTGGGTTATTTTATTGAAGTGTAAAGAGAATGCACATTTATGAATGTAAAAGGTTGTAGAAACTTTTTCTCACACTATGCAGGCAAAAGAAAAGCAACTTAAGAAAATTATTATTGAATATGGACACTTCATCGAGTTTGATTTTCTTGGTAATATATATTTCCCGCCTTCATCGTAGCAACATATTATTGAACTGATAATACTGTTACTTGTTCTGTTGAAAATACCTTTAAACACTGAATGAAGCGTATATTATTATTTATTTGTTTATTTTGTTAGTTTGATCCTTTTCTAATCAAATTTTCAAAATATAAACGAACATTTTAGATAAAAATATTTAAATTGTTAAAAGTTATAATATGGCAAATCAGTATTTCCCCACCCCCCCTTTAGCGTAATGTGACTACATGTCTTCGAATTTCCAGAAAAGTCCCTATTCAAAAATTCCAGAAAGTAAATTATGTATTAAAATTTTAACCCTTTAAAAACTCAAATACCAAGTTTTATGTGCTTATACGCTGTAGAAACCGCGATATAACCTTCCTTTAAATTGGATTAAAATGCAGAAGAGCAGTGCAATCTGTCGGTCGAAATGCACCCAGAGTGAATAAGCAGAGATTTTCATAATGTACATATTACACACAAAGCTTCGTACAGTGTAGGATTCGAGCTTATTTTGAATAAATGAATTTAATTGAAGCATAAGAGGACCATGTTTTGGGTGATCGATGTCAAAAGTTAATCAGCACCTATTTAAGTCAAGATCCAACCAAAAATCGAATTTGGATAAATTCTATTTAGGGATTTGTGAGTCACAGCGATCTCAAAGTTTTGCTGTCACACACAGACATTTTCTTAAAGTGGTCGTACAGAGTCCAATCGATCTCAAAACGTGCAAATTCATAGAAAACCTTAAATAATTTTTTTCACGTATTCTTTATTTTTCTACTTGTGTATATAGAAAAAAATAACAAAACTATTGAAAAAAAAAAATAGTCACTTACAGTTAACCAAAATGAATAACCAAAATACATTGAAAATATGACTGTAAACTAAAGCTGACATAAATCACACATACATACTCAAAAAAAAAAGATTACAAATAAATTACAAATAAAGAAATAAAAGCTTTTATAAATAAATTTCTTTCCTAATTATGTTTAACTATAATAATATAAAAATTTCATTCACTACTCATTCACTCAACAAGAATTTCTTTACTACCACTATTCTGATATTTGTTGCCAGATTCTCTTGTTGGAATGAAAAATTTCTGTTCGAGAACAAGGACATGATAGATCTATATAAATTATTGCACTATCCATGTTCTAGCGTTCCAGTAAACAAAACGTGCATGTACGTCGAATCAATTAGAGTTACAGAAGAAAAAGGTACGCGGTTCGGCCTAATCGGGACTTTGTGTGTGTGCATGTGTGACAAAATTTTGTGGCAACTGTATCTCAGGAACTACTGCACAGAATTCCATACAAATTGGTATGTAGTTGCACCTTAATATAATTTTTACCAAAAGTTGATAGACACAATCTAATTTATCTTACAGGTTGCATTGCCATCCCGCTTTTTCTAATTTTTTTAACATGGTGATATAGAACATAATTTTGTATAAATGTGCATAAAGAGAATTAGTTTTTAGTAATCATTATGAAATTTACAAGAATTATTTATAATAGAGATAGTCAACTGGGACAAAAAGTTTGTATGTGTAGGAGCCTCGGCACCCCCCCCCCCCCCTGGGGGGGATGTTCCCCCTCGAGGGGAGTAACCCCTTTTTTTTTAACGAAATTTAACCAAAGTTGGTGTTTAGTTGGCCCCTGACATAAACTGGTGCTGATTAGATTTGGGGATAAATCGCTCAACAGGTGACGCTGAGATCGTATTTTTTCTAAATTTTTAACATGGCAGTATAGGACAAAATTTCGTATAAAGGTACATAATGAGAGTTATTCTTAATCTGTGATTGTAAAATTAATATGAATTATTGATAATAGTAGTAGTTAATTACGAAAAAAATTTGTGCATGTGGGGGCATCACTTCCCCCCTGGGGGGAGTACCCCCCGGGGAGGGGGAAAATTTCAAGATGGGTATCTTTCGAAAGGTTTCATCAATACCTTTAAAACGAATGGTTGAACTATAAATATGTGATAATTTAAAACAAAGTTATCAATTTTTTTTTACTTTGAACGAAAAAAAAAACTTGGATTTATTTTATTTTATTTATTTATTTATTTATTTATTTATTTTTTTTTTAATGTTACTGCGTTAATTTGTATAGGAAAATATAGAAGAAAGTCTTGTGGTGGCCACAACATACTAGTTTTTTTCAGTTATTCTGTAAATATTTTATGGGGTCTCTTTTTAGGGTAAAACAGACAGACATTCTCTCTGGTGTATATATATATATTATTCAATTTCAATACCATTTCATACAGCATAGATGAAACTCTGAATACATTTATACTATTAGGATGATTTCTTTAGAAATCGACCTATTGCAATCACTTCGTTTATCTATCTATCTATCTATAATGAAAATTTTGTCATCACGATAACTCCCGAAATAATATTCAAAATCGAACCAAATTTCGACAGTGAACTGATCTTACAAATATCTTGGATGAGTTCGTTAACCAAGTTGCTCCGACTTTTTGTTTTCAAGTGGAAGCCACTTGAAATTTTCAAACCAACATTGTAAAAAGTATATTAAAGCAAGATTTGCTTGAATTTTGATGTAAATACAGGCCACATAAGGAACTCAATGAAGTTTATCCGCCAAGTGGCAGTTATTTTAAGGTAAGCGGCGCCACTTGAAATCAGGCTACCACTTGAAAATTTAAAATCACAATAACTTCCGAAATAATACTCCAAATCAAAGCAAATTTGGACAGTGTCTTAACTTATCTTATAAATATCTTACAATGGAACTCTTTGAAGTGATAATCTCCGATTTTCTTGAAAAAAATTCTGGCATAAGATTCAATCATGAATAGCATCTTCCTAAAATATTAGCTGCTGAGTCGCAATAGATAAGCTATAAAAAATTATTAAAAATGCAAGCACGTCTGCAATATTTCCAAAAAAGCGCCTGTTTGGCGACTGCATTCTTCGGAATTTCATTGCGATGAAGATTTAATAGATGTAGATGTTCTTCTTTCTATTTGATAGCCAAACGAACTCCATACGCTGTCGAGCACTTGAGAATTCAGAATAGTTAACAAAAACCAGATAATTTACCAGATTGAGACTTACTTAGTCGAAGTTCTAAATAATATTTAATATTTCAATTAAATAAGCTGTGTCAATAACAATTGCAAGAGCATTAACGCCAAGTTTTTAATAACGACATTTAAAAAATATATGATCAAGACTTTTATATAAATTTAAATAAAATAAAAACCTTATATTTAATATAAAAGCACCACAAAACTGGCGCTGTAAAAAATATTACTTACAAACTTTGAATAAACACCATAAAATGCAATAAACTCGCAACAATTGTTTCGGGTCGAAAAAACACACGGCCCTTCATCAGGCGAATAAAGTAAGCACGAGTGCTGCAGTCAAAGCGGCAATTCTATTGAAATTGAGGAGCTTGTGAATTTAGTTCATTTGTGCATCAGGCAAACTGCCTTCATTTTTAATGGTACTTATTATTCCCAAAATGATGGTATGGCCATGGGTAGTCCTCTCTCTCCTTTACTTTGCGACATTTATATGCACTATTTTGAAGAAAAACTCTTCGGTGTATATAAATTTCCTCACTGGTTTAGGTATGTGGATGACACTTTCGTTCTTGTCTCCCCTGATGTCGATTTGTTCAATTTACTTTCTTTGGTCAATTCGATTGACCCATGCATTCAATTCACTTTTGAGGTTGAACAGGATTGCTCTTTGCCTTCCCTTGACGTTCTTGTGATTAAAGAAAATGATTGTTTCTCAACTACTGTCTTTAGAAAACCATTCTCAGTCTCTTTGCCGCCACATGCTCTCTCTAACCACGCCCCTCAACAAAAAATGTCCGCTTTTTACACTTATGTTTATCGTGCCTTACACATTTGTTCTGATCCGTCTAATCTTTCGAAATAAATTAATTATTTAAAATCTCTTGCTCTCTCTCGTGGTTATAACCCGTCTATTATCGATAAAGCTCTATATAAATTTAAGAATCCTAAACGTTCTGCTCCCAAATTAAACGATCACAGTCTCATCCCAGTTGTTTTACCTTTTTATTCTTCACTCTCTTTTAAAATCTCCAAAATTCTTTCACCGTTTGGTTTCAAAGTCATTTACAAACCCGTCAATAAAATTAAATTATCTTCTCTTAAGGATCCCATTCCCACCGAAAACCGTTCTGGAATTTATTTAATTCCGTGTTCGTCCTGCAACTTAGGTTATATTGGCCAAACTAGGAGGCGTTTGAAATACAGAATAAATGAGCACCGTCGGAATGTTCGTAATGAAGAGATTACCAAATCTTCTATTGCTTCCCACTGCTGGTCTCAAGGTCATCGTTTTGATTTTTCCAAAACTAACATAATTTCATCTCCTGTCTGTTCCTCCCATTTGAATATTCATGAAGCATTTTACATATTTAAAAATTCGAAAAATCTTGTTAATGATATTTCTTCCACTCCATTCTTTTCTGATGCTTGGAAATTTCTCACGTAACTTAGATTTTCGTTTAATTTTGATATCTTTAGATTGTTATATGGTTAATCTCACTCATTTATTTATTTTCTTGTTTTCTTGTACAATTCTACTCACACCAGTTGTCATGTTTACTTTCTACTTTATAAAGTTTTTCTTTTCATTTTAAACGATTTTGTGCGTTGCCGCTTTGACTGCAGCACTCGTGCTTACTTTATTCGCCTGATGAAGGGTCGTGTGTTTTTTCGACCCGAAACAATTGTTGCGAGTTTATTGCATTTTATGGTGTTTATTCAAAGTTTGTAAGTAATAAAAACCTTATATATTAAAACACAAAGCTGTTTTTTTTTAACTAAAATGACAGCATTTCGTATTCGAACACGTTTTTTTCTTATAAGTCTGTTCATTTTATTGGGCAGTACCAACCTTCGACGAACAAGCAGCTCAACAGACTATTAGTTGTGTGGATCCAGTATCTCATTAGAGCTACGCAATGAGCAATTGGAGACGATTTATGATTCTACCCTAAATTTAGACCTGTTTGTTGATTGGGTTTAACGCCGCACTAGTACTGCACTATGGGCAATTGGCGACGGTTTACGATGAGCTTCTGAGGATGGTCCAGTGACATCTGCAGGTGATAAATGATTGCATTCTGCGTACAGTCGGTAACAAAAGTGTCCGAACACTAGCAAAAATTCGTATGCAAAAAATGTACACTTCATACGGTTTTGTTAAATAAATCCTTATCGAATCATGTTCTTACACTGACTAAGAATAGGATTCAACAAGGATTTATTTAATAAAACCGTACGAAGTGTACTTTTTACATAGGAATTTTTGCTAGTGTTCGGACACTTTTGTTACCGACTGTATGTTTTTTTTTTTTTTTTTTCAATATATACATCCAATTTGTATGTTTGACTCGACATCCCCCGCCCCATACCCCTGTAAATTTCGTCGAGATGAGGACAGATATACCATAACCGGATTAAAATACCAAAAAAAAAAAAAAAAAAAAAAACCACTCTTGGTCTGCTGGGGAATTGAACCCACTCTTTTACACTTGAAGGCGATTAGCAAGGGTGACATACTCACTCGGCCACAGAGGGTCTGCATTCAGCATAACAATTATTTTTAAAACAACAAGATTTCGCAGTTAATAATTCTATAAAATTCCCTATGAAATTCATTGCGCAGCACTAGTGTGACGTAAAACCCGACCAACCTTATGAAATTCTATTGCATATTTTTACAAAATTCTTTATATTATTATTCGTAAACATATATAAAATAAATTGCCTGAAATGTAAGAAGCCATAAAGTAGTAGTTATGCACATATTTTTCCAATTTTAAATAAACCCTCCGTAAAAAATCAAAATTGTAATAGCACATCTAAGGACCATCTCTAGGAATATGTCCCAGACTGTCGCCTTTGCATAGCTGTAGTGCGAATTAAAACTTAAAACCTACTCAACCTCAAATATCTTAAATATTTTAATTTTGATTTATTTATTTGAGTATTAATTTCAATCAACTATTCAAATAATTAAATGTTCGATCAAATATTATAATTTATATTGGTCGCCAATTGCCAACACAGCACTAGTGCGACGTAAAACATAGCCAACCAACCTATAAAGCAGATTAGTTTTTAAATCGTCTCCAAATTTATATAAATGCACATGCCGAGAGCTTCAAACATTAATTTACTCCAGATTATATATAAACTGAAGTAATGTAAAAGTAACTCTGAAATTGAAATTGCATTATTTTAAATAAATGCAATTTTGAACATTACATAAAATAATTGAAAATATTGTATCTAACATAAAACATAACGTCCCTTTTTCTAAATAAAAATTTCTAGATTTCAACAAATATCTTGAGTGTTGGTGGGCTTTAACGTCGCACTATAGCTACGCAGTGGGAAATTAAAGACTGCCTTATATTCACACTTAGAGATGTTCCGGAGACATGACATATTAATTTTTATCCTCCGCCGAGGGAATGGCTTCATTGCTTCAATAACCCCTAGAGCGATAGAAAATACTACCTTCCTATACTTAAACGCTTTGGCATCATTTAAGGAAGGTTAATGTGATTTGGCGATGACTTCTTTTGTATTTGGCGTTCAAAACGTAAATTTTAATAATTTTTTGCGGCTTTCCTGTTGCGATTCAGCAGCTAATTTTTTTACCAGTGAATTAAGTGCAACATAAACTATATTCTGTAATTTTTTGAAGGAAATCGGGGATTATCACTTGAAAGAGTTTCCTTGTTAGATGAGTTTGTTAATCAAGTAGCTCCGATATTTTGTTTTCAAATGGAGACCACTTGAAAATTTCAAATTCAAATTGTAAAAAGCGTATTCAGAATTTGTTTGAATTTTGATGTAAATATAGAGCACATAAGGGTCTCAATGAAGTTTATTAAGGAAATTTATCCGATATTTTTAATAAAGTGGTAGATATCTTAAGTTAAGAGGGCCCACTTGAAATCACGCTACCACATGAAAATTTAAAATCCCAATAACTTCTGAAATACTATTCCAAATCGAACCAAATTTCGACAGGGTCTTAACTTATCTTATAAATATATTGAATGAGCTTGTTAACCAAGTTGCTCCGCCATTTTGTTTTCAAGTGGAGACAACTTGAAAATTTCAAATTTACATTGTAAAAAGCGCATTCCAAATTTCTTTGAATTTTAATGTATACATAAGACAATATAAGTGTCTCAATAAAGTTTATTAATGAACTTTATCTGCCATATTTAACAATGTTTCGAATATCTTAAGTTAAGCGGTGCCACTTGAAATCAGGCTACCACTTGAAAATTTAAAATCACGATAACTTCTAAAATAATACTCCAAATCGAACCAAATTTGGACAGTGAACTTATAAATATTTTGGATGAGTTTGCTAATCACGTTGCTCCGCCGTTTTGTTTTCAAGAGGAGACCACTTGAAATCACACTGCCAATTAAAAATATGTCATCACCATAACTTTTAAAATACTAAACTGATTCAAATAAAAGTTGGATAGTGAACTTATGGTTGAAATATCTTGGATAAGTTCACTTGTGGAAACTTGATCCGCAATTTTATTTCCAAGTGTCGGCCAGTTGAAAATTTATGATTATGGTAAGTTTAGTAATACTCAATCAATTCGCATCAAATTTGGTTAGCGGATTTATCATTCAAATATCGCAGATAAGTTCGCTGTGCATCTCGCTCCGCTTTTTTTTTCCAAGGTGTGCCACTTGAAATTTTCTTATGGCGATAATTTTTAAAATACTGATTTAATTTGAACTAGAGCTGAACAATGAATTTATCATAAAAATATATTGGATGATTTCGCTGGGCAAGTTGTTTCGCCATTTTCTTTCCAAGTAGCAGGCACTTAGACTGACACTTGAAAATTTGCCATTACAATAACTTTTGAAAAACTGCACTGATTCGAACCACAGTTTGATAGTGAACCAATATCTTCAAATATCTTGAATGTGTTTGCTGGGCAACTTGTTCCACTATATTGTTTCCAAGTGGCGGCCACTTGAAAATTTGTTATCATGGTAACTTTTGAAATACTTAATCAGTTCAAACCAAAGTTGAAAAATGGATTATTCATTCAAACAACTATGATTTCCGCGGGGAAGTTTATTTCAAAGTTGCGTCCACTTGAACGCTGCCACTGGAAACTTTGTTATCGCAACAACTTTGAAATATTGAGTTTTTTCGAACCAAAGTTGGACAGTGGGCTTCTTTTGAAAATATTGTTGCGTATTTGGGGGTTCGTAAGTTGTCCGAGATAAAAGGCGAAACTTGCAAAAGTTCAGTAGTTTATGTACAGAAAATTCCAGAATACAGGTCGGTTCAACTTCAGTTTCACCAGTAAACACAGCTATGAACAGAGCCTGATTACGACCTGCTGGGGCCCAAGGCGCAGGATGATTTTGATGCCCCCTCCCCCCTCCCCCCCCCCCCCCCCGAACAAGTTAAAAAACTTTTTCTTTAATTTGTACACTAAGTTTGATTGCTGGCAACAAAGTTAAGGCATCACCATCATAAGAAATTAGTTTTCACTTCTTTTGCAAGAAGACCTCAAATCATTATTATTATTATTATTATTATTTTTGGAGGAGGGGATATTGTTCTTCTATGACTGTTGGAAATCACTTCCATAGAAATGTAACTTTTTACATCATTTAATACTTTATAATGCTGTTTTCTTTTTTAATTCTAATCCATCTCATTTATAACCATATAATGTCAGCGGGTACGTAAATATTAACACATGACCAAATACTATTGAAAATGCAAAGATATTTTCCTTTAGTATGCTACAAAGTTCTTTGATTTATATTATATAACTGTAAGTCTGTCAGTGAAACTTTCTCTGGATTTTTAGTTCCGCTGTAAAAAGTTACATCCATTCAACCGATCTCCACGAAAACTGGTACATTTCATAATCTAGCTAATGCTATATTTTTTAATTTAATCAGATAATTGATCAAAAGGTATGGCTTTGAAGCCAAAAGAAGAATATTATGTCTAAAAATATTATGTCTATTTTATGTATAAACTAAATTTCATTTTCATGAATTTTGATTTAGTTATATTAAATCCAGAATATCGGATAATAAGATTTTCTTACGCTTTTATTCTAGATTCAAATTCAACTCGAATATAAGTCAAAATAGCATACATAAGAAAAACTAAGGAATAAGTTTAAATTTACTTACCCTCTGCCCGCTTTACCGGTGAGATTAAACGATAATTGCACTCAAATAATTAGAGTATAATTCCATATTTGAAGAATAGCTTTTATTTGACTTGAAGACTTATTTACGATTTATTATTATTATTTAAGTATGATAAATTGACATAGAATGAATAAGATTATAAAATTCGAATTGTTCTGAGTTTTGAGTTCAATGGTACCTTGTACCTCTTCAGATTCTAGAGAGCGACTAAAATAAAATCTGCTCATCGCCGTTACACAAGAGTTCTGTTCTGCGCATCATCCTCCACTGCCCTCCTTCCCGACATCCTCCGGGGGGGTGGGGGGGGTGAGCATGGCAGACTTGTAATTCGATTGACAGGTCGTTTCATGATTCCAACTGGTGTCTTCAGAGTTACTACTCTAATGATTCCATCCTCACCCGGATGGACGTCCAGAATTCGGGCTAAGTTCCATTGGGCTGGCTGAATCGAGGGTTCCAAGACTAGGACGAGCTGACCCGGTTGAAGTTGTGGACCCCCTTTCCACTTTGCTCTTGATTGCAGAGAGGTAAGGTATGATCTCTGCCAGGTATTCCAAAAGCTCCTCTTGATCTGCTGAAGGAGTTTCCATCTGGAAGAAAAACTGGTACAAATTTTATTAGTTGGGTTATGAGATTGTTCAGGAAGCTGAAGAAGCGGAGCCCCAATTAGGAAATGTCCTGGTGTAAGTACCAGGAAATTATTGGGCTCGGTGGAAAGTGGGACTAAGGGGCGTGAATTTAAACATGTCTCAATAGTTGTGAGAATAGTATCACATTCTTCGAACGATAGGCAACTGCCTTTACAAGTTTTGATTAAATGGCGTTTAGCCAATTTAACGGAAGATTCTCATAGGCCGCCAAAGTTAGGCCCGTAAGGTGGCATAAAATGCCAATGAATTTGTCTATTTGCGACATAATCTTGAATAGTGTTGTTTGTTGAAAGTGTCACGAGTTTCTTTAAATGGGCATGGGCACCAACAAAGTTGCGTCCGTTATCGGAGTAGATGTCAGTAGGATAACCGCGACGCCCTATGAATCTTTGTAGAGCATATAAAAAGTGTTCTGTGGATAAACTAGTGACTAATTCGAGATGAATTGCCTTGGTACACCTACAAACAAAGAGGCAAATGTAAGACTTAAAGTTCATACTTTTCCGTTTGTGGTCACATTTCGTTTGAATAGGACCTGCATAATCAAGGCCAACATGTTGGAATGGTCTACAAGGGTTTACTCTTGCACTGGGTAAGTCACCCATCATTTGTTGAATGGGGGTCGGTTGGACTTTGACGCAAGTGACACATTTTCGAAGCTCCCTTTTCACAGTGGATCTACCATCAGGAATCCAGTAAGACTGGCGAATTAGGTTTAAGACGAGGTCGACACCTCCATGCAGACTATTCACATGAAAATGTCTGATTATAAGGGAGGTAAAAGGGTGACTTTTAGGGATTAATAACTGATGCCTAGTGTCATAGGGGTGGCTTTGGGCTTTGTCAATTCTACCTCCCACTCTCAATAGATTTTCTGAATCAATAAACACATTGAGAGGTTTCAATTTACTGTTGTTTGCAACGGGTTGGCCGCGCTGCAAAAGGGCGATTTCTGAAGTAAAGGACCTTTGTTGGACGAATTTAAAAACAATTTTTTAGCCTCTGAAATTTCTTGTACTGAGACTGGTCCCTTCAACTTTGTAGGATTTCGACTATTATTGATAAACCGCTTCATAAATGCAATTACACGAAAAAGTTTAGTACTTGTAGAAAATTTTGAAACTAAATCCTCTATAACGGAATCATTCATTGGGGTTGACTCTATTAGTCCAGGAATTCCCACAACTGTACATGGGGCCGAGCTCGCAATCTTTGAATCGTGTTCTGAGGCCGGGATCTTTGGCCAATCAGGTCCAGACCACCACAAGTCAAAATGTTTTAATTTGTCGGGTAACAGCCCACGGGTTGCACAGTCCGCTGGGTTATGTTTGCTTGGTAAGTGATGCCATGTAGTTGGGTCTGTCAGAGATTGTATTTTGTTTACTCGGTGTAGGACGTATGTGTTGCCCTTTAAGGGTGGATTTAAGATCCAACTACGGGCGATTGTGGAGTCTGTCCATAGGATAATCTCCTCAACCTGAACTAGCGAGCTCTGGACGATTGACAAAAGTTCCGATAACAATACAGCTGCGCATAGTTCTAACCTAGGCAAGGTAATGGGTTTTAAAGGTGCTACACGGGTTTTAGCTGCAATCAATTTTAAAGATGAGTTCTGACTTGGACGTATATAAATTACGGCAGCATATGCCTTTGTTGACGCATCACAAAATCCCTGTATCTGGTAAATAGATTTAGATTTCAAATTTAAAAATCTGGGTACAGACATGGTCTTAAAAGAGGCAATTTTTTCATAAAATTCATTCCACCTGTTTTGAATGTCTGGTGGTAGAGGATCATCCCAACCAAGTTTTTGCTTCCAAACATCTTGTAGTAGCAATTTTAAAAGAATAGTGGCAGGGGATAACAGACCCAAAGGGTCGAAGATACGTGCAATTACGGGCAATAATTGTCTTTTTGTTGTGACGCTTTCTTCGGTGTTAACTCCAACCTGTAGGGTATCCGATATTAAATTCCAGTTTAGTCCTAAAATACGTTGGGATTGATCTGGGTTTAAGGATAATTCCTGATTTGTGGATTTTAAAGTTTCTGGGGCATGAACTAGAGCTTCCACATAATTTGAAGCCCATTTTCGCAGCTTGAAGCCCCCAGTATTGAATAAAGCCTGAAGGTCTGTGACCAAGGCTTGAGCGGCCTCGATTGTTTCAGCCCCTCCAAGGAAATCGTCCATATACAGGTTGTTACGGGCAGCCTGCAGAGCTACGGGAAAATGGATTTCCTCATCAATTAATAATTGTTGTATAGTACGCAGGGCTATAAATGGTGCACAGGCTGTGCCATAAGTAACCGTATTCAACTGATAAACACGGAGTGGATCTGACACATTGGCCCTCCAAAATATTCTTTGAAAGGTTTTATCAGGCTCTGTGACTAGAATTTGTCGAAACATCTTCGCGATATCACTCGAGAGGGCGACTTTATTTAATCTGAATCTAATTAGATTGCTAAAAATGCTTGTTTGAAGTTTTGTGAATTGGGAATGGCCAATGGTTCTCCTGGCCTTCCCTGTACTGGTTTGCCACAAATTAGTGACGAAAAAATGTCTGCGCCTAATAGCACATCTATTTGTTGTGGCTTTGAGAAATTAATGTCTGCTAACTGAAGATTTCTTGCATGTGGCCAAGACGTCGTTCTCACCCGGAAATTTGGCAGAGGGGCAGTAAACCTATTTACTACTAGCGCTTTCAAGCTTCTATACTCTACTCGTTAGCGGAATATGGCGAGAATGAGAATTCCGTAAAATTTAAAACAGTTTCTGCGGAAAGACCGTTTATGCCTACAAGTCGATGAGAAGTGCCAAACAAAGGCAAATTTAGCTTATCAACGCATTCCTTTGTTATGAGACTATTTTGTGAGGCACTATCAACTAACGCCCGACATTGAATAATTTTACCGTTAGGTGATCTATCCTTTATAAGGGCAGTAGACAGCAACACCCTTTGTTCATTAAAATTTGCCTTAGATTGTGAACTATTTGACACCGACCTAGTAACAAGGCCACCTCCCTGATCTGCAGAATTCTGTGTATAAAAGTGCAGAAGAGTGTGATGTGAACCTGCACATTCCTTACATTTAATATTAATTCTACATTGACGCACTTGATGATTAGTTCGCAAACAATTTTCACACAATGCTTTAGATTTAACTAAGTCCCATCGCTCCTGAACATTAATGCGATTGAATTTGGGACATTTAAACAATTGATGTACTTGAGAACAGGCGACGCATTTATTTTCTTTGACTATTATTGAATTATTGATACAAGATTTTTTTGCACTACTACCTTCTACTGGCTTCTTAAACATCCCTGGTTTATTTTCAAGTTTTGTTTGACTCGACGCCTCCCTTTCAATGAATGTACGAAACGAGTTTAAATCGGGAATAGTTTGCGTATTCTCTTGACTGAGCTCCCACCTATGCCTAACGGATGAATCCGATTTTGAAATCATGAAATTTATAAGAATAAGATCGCTAAGAGGATTAGATTCCAATCCGAGGGTCGATAAATTTCGCACCGCTTCGTTACAAGTATCTATTAAATTGAAAAACAATTTAGGATCATCCGCTTTGTTTACCTTTACCGAAAAGATTTTATTTATTTGAGTTATAGCTAATTGGCGTTTATTTTCGTAGCGCTGAGTAAGGATTTCCCAACAGTGTTTAAGATTTTCCGATTGTAACGCAAATCCACGAATAAGTTTTGATGCACTACCTCTTACACACGATTGGAGGTATTGTAGCTTTTTAACCTCACTAAGGCTGTCATTATCCAGAATAGATGATTTAAATGAACTTTTAAGTGACAACCAAGATTCATTATCCCCGTAAAAATAAGGAATTTCAAGTTTAGGGAGACTAATATGCGAATTAACAGACGTCCCTGGTTTGGTACGTGCATCATTATTTACATTTGGAGTATTTGATTGCAATTTACTCTCTAACACTACTGATAATTCTAACAGAATGTCCCGATTTTTTAACACTTCTTCAAAGTTTTCATCGTTTTCCTCTTCGGAAAAATTTGTAACTGTTTCCTCGATTTTAACCTCCAGTACATTTACCTTATCTTTTAGGATCTTTAATCTGGCTTGATCGCTTTTATCACAATCATTGACCTTCGTTTTTATAAATTCTATTTCCCTAATCACATTTTCAAATTTTATCACTTCATTAGATTTTGGGAACAACGCACTCTGTTCTGCGTCATTTGCCCTTGTTCTCCCTTTTCTACCCATCTTTTGAGCAAATTAATTACAAATAATTGAATTTGAATATGAATTAATCGATCGAATTAAATTATTATTCTGCAGATCAGGAAGTAAAACGAAACAAAAATTCCCCCATTAAATGCTTATTGATTATAACAGGTTTTTTATTCATTTTAACATATTATTAATTATTTTAAACATGCATAAATGTGGACCCAAACCTTTCGTTAAAAATTACGAGCAAATTCAGTAGCAGTCATTTTGAGTGAAACAGTAAGGCCTACCCACACACCGAAGAGACATAAGACAAAGTTTGATGCGACCTGCGACACACGCATGTTCTAAACGGTTTGTATTTAGAGCATGCGCGTGTCGCATGTCGCTTCAAACTTTTTCTCATGTCTCGTCAGTGTATGGCGGGTCTTAGAGGAATTATGAATCTTCGATCTCTGTAAAACAACTCTGATTTTGCATCAGATTTCTCTCCCAACGAACTAGCCGTTCAGCGTTTGATCACATTTCCTTCAGCAATTTTAGATCATCGAATTTCATTAGAAATACGACGAATTGAAATTATCCCTCCACTTAAAAGCACATTTATCATACTTCACTACATAAACGTTCTTTTTTTTTTCGAGAAATTATTAGTAATGTCCGCCCAAGAAAAATTGAAAGCTTATATATATATATATGAAGGCTTATATTAATCTATATCAGTAGTTAACAAATTCGCATGTCATCTGCAATTTATCCGCTAGTAAGTTAAATAAAACGAAAAAATCTTGATTGTCCCTATAATTATAAACGTCTAAAAACTTCGAGCAAAAATATTTTTCATTATTTTATCATGTTTTCATTAATTTCGATTCTTGTTTATTTGTATGTTTGTTTCTTTGTTCAGTACAAATTTTGCAATCGATTTTTAACTAACTTCCCGACTAGATAGACATTTGAAACTTTCAGGACAGCTCAGAACACGTTGACAATACATTTTTTTAATACTTTTAGTCAACTGTTTCAGGTCCCTACTGCCCTCGGCAGCGTTTATATGATTCGACAGAAAATTTATTTAACTAACTTCCCGACTAGCTAGACATTTAAAACTTTCAGAATAGTTCAGAACACGGTGAAAATACATTTTTTTAATACTTTTAACCAACTGTTTCAGGTTCCTGCTGCCTTCGGCAGCGTTACCAGTACAAAGCTTGCAATCGATTTTTCCCTAACTTCCCGACTAGCAAGACTTTTGAAATTTTCATGATAGCTCAGAACAAGGTGACAATACATTTTTTTAAATACTTTTAGTCAACAGTTTCAGGTCCTTATTGCCTTCGGCAGCGTTTATATGATTCAACAGAAAATTTATTTAACTAACTTCCCGACTATCTAGACATTTGAAACTTTCAGAATAGGTCAGAACACTGTGAAAATGTATTTTTTTTTAAATATCTTTAACCAACTGCGACACGACCCTGCTGCCTTCGGCAGCGTTACCAGTACAACGCTTGCAATCGATTTTTAACTAACTTCCCGGTTAGCTAACCATTTGAAACGGTTATAATAGCTCAAAACACGATAGTAATGAATTTTTTTAATACTTTTAGCCAATTGTTCTGGGTTCCCGCCGCCTTCAGTAGCGTTTATATAATTCAACAGAAAATTCAAAAACAGGGTATATAAAAAGTTCTTTTAATCTTGTAATTATTTTATTAATTTTGTTTCATATTAAAAAAATTATAACAGTTTTGGTTTTTAGAATACTAGATAATATTAAGCGCACTTAGTATAATCTTGTTCGCAATTATTTTTACATTAGTTATTTCAAAACAAAATGTGTCCCTATAAATATGAGAAGGAGTGTAATTGATGGAAGTACTTTGCTACATTTCATTATGCCGACGAACGGAAGGGAAGTTAATTTTTCATATCCGTATTATTATATATTTTCATATATATATATTCTGAATATGAAAATCCAGTGTTTAAGAAATAAATCTGTATATAATATGTTATTAGCATAACGTGAAAACAAATAGCTGCAGGAAATTCAAAATTGGTATCTTGAAGTTCGCATTAGGTTGCCACTTAAAAAAATTTCATTAAGTTTAGCAAGTTTGAAGGCTAATAATTAACAGCCTTTATTTTTTTCTAATGTAGACGCTATAATGAAGGGGGGGGGGGGGGAGTCCGCGTCTAACCTCCCTTCACACAGAATTATATGTGAAATAAAACTGCTCCTAAATCTATTTCAGATTATTTTGAAAGTAGATTGATCTTTATTATCTTACGACTAAATCTGCAATCTGTCTTTATAGTGTGAAATGTAAGGTACGAGAAAGTCGTGATAGTGACACACCAGATTATTTATGTATAACACATCTTCTATTTCATTTATTTGTTAATTGTTGCCATTTGCTTTGAATGTGAATCTCCCTCGGTAATTATTATTTCGTCTGTGATTGTTCGTCTCTTCGAATTCCTTGGGTCCTTTCACCAAACGTCGTAGTATCTGAAAGAGAAAAATATTACTAAATAACATTTAAAAATAAAGGTAAATCATTTGATGAAAGTAAAATTACATACACTGGCAAACAAAAAGTTTTCATCACCTACAAAAATAATCATTTTTTAATATTAATACATTGTTTTACTCATACTAGGGGACTCTGCCCCCTGCTCGCTCCGCTCACCAACCCCCGAGGAAGGCTTTCCCTCACCCCGACTTGCTTCGCTCATTAACCCCTGCTGGATTCTACCCGACTATTTGCAACATTGCATTCATTGAATTGGAATATTAATAATATATAACACAAGAGAAAAGTTGAACAATATTATAGAAAACCACCATATTTAGTATCACATTGAAATACACAATATTTAATATTTCGTTTATAATATGTGAAAAATCTGTCTTAACGTTCGACAGTTTAATAACAATTTGCCATTATTTTGAGAGAAAACATATGTTAGACAGATAGACACACAAAATAAACAACGGTAGCACTAACTGTTTAGAATAGAGAGAAATTCTTAACATCTAAACGATTTAGCGTTACAGATGTAGTATACGACCCACTTGTTAAATTTTTGTCACTGTTTGACGATGAATTTTTCGGGTGTTATTGCTTGATTAAAGAAATTATGAACTTAATTTTTCTAATGCCTATATTTTTTACCATTGAATTTTTTTAATTTAGGGCAATATGTAATACTCTGCTTTTATTTCCAATGTACAGCAAGGTTTAAAATTGTGCTTACAACAGTAAAGATGCAATTTTTTAAAGTGCATTTTTCCTAGAATATGATTTAGTCAGATCCAGTAAGATGTTTGTGTGTGTGTCATTGTGTATGTATTTCCAGAGTTTTTTTAGGAAAACGGCTGATGGCTGAGTTACACAAATTTGCATGGAGGTTCATAATGACCTCTCCTCATGCACCTCGAAGCCCGATTTTCGAATTTTTTATTAGTTTTCTTTTAATTAATTAAAATGTGAAAATAATAACCTTCTAATTTCTGATAAATTAGCCATTTTAATTTTATCCATAATTTAATTGTTACCAATTTTGTTTTTCGACAGAATAAAAAAAAAAAAAGTACGTTTACTTAAAACGAGGAAAATAAATTAGAAAAATTAGAAAATCTTTATATATGTATAAGGCAATGTTTGTGTGTGTGTGGACAGCGTAGCGCAAAGACGGTAGCTCGGAAAGTCACGTGTTTCGACATGAAGGTGCCCTCCGGGGGGTCCTTGTGCACCTCAAAGCCCGATTTTCCAATTTTTGATTTGTTTTCTTTTAATTAATAAAAATATTAAAATATTAACTTCATAATAGCTGCAAAAACAGTCATTAAAAATTTATCCTTAATTTAATTGTTGCCAAAAAAAAAATTTTACGAGTTCGTTTTTTTTTTTCTTCATTTTCGTCAGGGAAACAAATACGTTTATATTCAGCCTCACTTTGAAAATTTTATACACATTGATAAAGTGTTAATATGTATAACTAGTATATAACCCGTCAAAAATGACGGAATGTGAACGATAAACAATGTTCAGATCATGAAGGTTACCACGTGATCATTTAAATGTATTTTCAATTTTTGTTTATAAATCAAATGTGTTTCGATATTTTATAATTTTCGTTCTGAAATTAAAAAAATTCTACCCGATCAATAAATATGAATGACAATAAAAAAACTGCTGGTTGACAAAAAATATAGGCCCAACAGTACAACAGCAACAACACATCCCAGTGTTCCGTTAAGTGCTCTATTTAAAGTCCTCATAAAAAGATTAATCTGGTGTGTCACTCACACGACTTTCTCTTACCCTGAACTTTAATACTATAAGTACAGGTTGGAGATTAAGAGGTAAGATAAAGAGTACTGTTATGTAAACCTATGTTAAACAATTCAAATTAGGCTTCGGAAGAGTTTTATATGATAATTAGTTCTGGCCCCCCTCAACCCCCCGTTTCATTAATGCACCTACATTTATATAGAATTTAATTCGGTTATTAAAAAATAATTCAGTTTTTAAAAAATTATTTATTAAAATTATTATTTAAAAAAGTTATCTTGTATGATAATACAGACGATTTCCATATTAGAGAAATAGTATAAGACTAAACATCCAAAAAAAAGTTGAATTTATTCTCAATATTAAAGTAAAAAAAAAAAAAATATATATATATATATATACATATATATATTTTTTTTTGTTGTTAAAAATGAAAAAAAAAATAAAAACTTTATTTTAAATTATTGCAGATCGATGGTTCAACCATTCGTTTTAAAGGTATTGGCGAGCTGAAAGATACCCATCATGAAAATTTACTCCCCTCGAGGGGGACATCCCCCCCCCCCAGGAGGGAGGCGAGGCTCCTACATACACAATTTTTTTTTCCCAGTTGACTATCTCTATTACAAAAAATATATATATATATATTCGTTTCATTTGGTTTAGTGCAGTCTAAACTACTTTAAATTCTACTTACCTGCAATTTCCCCCATAGACGTTATGTATTTGAATAGTTTTGAATGTCCCTGTACACGAACCATTTGCTTCATCTTAACGAAAAGCTTACTGTAGCATCCCTATATGATACACATTTAGAATACCGAGTTTGGAATTTCTGCTACTATTTGTTCTTGAGATATGCTGATAACAGACACACAGACATCCACACAGACAGACAGACACAAACAGAGACCATTCGCTAAAAACGTGATTTTCGTATTCAGGGGACCTCAGAACATGTAAGTATAACAAAAACTCACGTTCGAAAATTTGACCCTAAAACAATATTTTCTTGACCCTATGGGTAAGAGGAAGTAAATAACGATTAACTTCATTTTACCAAAATACATTTTTTTAAGACTATCGAAGATCCTGTTTTCAAATACGCAAGCGAAGTGTGACGTCACTGACCGTCCGTGGATGCAAGAGAAAGATTCCCTAAGTTAATCTTCCATTGGATTTTTTGTAAAAAATTATTAAAAATCGAGGAAAATTATTTCCCGATTTTAATACCCGTATTTGGATATAGATATGCTATCGTATCCATGTGTTAGATTGAGTTATTTTGCTGTCAAATTGACAAAATTTTAAATTTCAAAACCAGAGCCTCCTTAAGTAGATGCCTAGCGAGTCGTTCGAAAACTTGGCAACAGTACAAGAAGAACATAGCCAGTAGATGGCGCTTGATACCGTGTCGTAAAGTTCTGTTTATTTTCCGCGATTCAATTGAGTTCTTCATGGTTTATGTTTTATTAATTTAACAAATGTGAGAGGTTTATATATATATATATATATATATATATATATATATATATATATATATATATAATATGGTGTATTGCGTCGTTTCATTTTGTAAATCGGACAGTCGCCGTGAAAATATAAGTTTTCACGAAATACTAAGCAATGCAATTCAGCGTAAAAAATGGCTTGCAAATATTTCAAGACAAGGTATGTAAACTGCATAAATAATTAACGTAAAATTACCAACCCTCCGGATTTTTGAATATCAATAATATTTTTCACAAAAAACATTATTTTTATTTATTATCGTAAATTCTGTGATTAAGACGAAGATAAATTTAAAAGAAATTATGATATAAAAATTCGAAGGGTTGACACCTCTGTTAGTAAGTTAGATTTAACAAATAAAATAGTTATGCTTATTACAAAATGAAATGAAATTTTTATTTTTTGATGTAGGAATACAGAAAAATAACTTGTTCTTAGTTACTTTGAAGTAACTCTATATTGGAGTATTTTATAGTTTTATTCATAAATTACATTAGTAACTTATGAATAAAACTATAAAATACTCCAATATAGGAACAAGATTGATTTATATTTTTTTAATACCACTGTTTTTTAAAGACTTGTATAAATGCGTATAAAAATTTGATTATTTCAGTTAAATCGAAATAAAAGTGTTTGGAATCTTGAAAAGAAAAAATAGAAAATTTTTATTTCTAATTTTGTTCTTTTTAAAAATATTAAGTTTTAAGATTCATAACATTACCTTTATTAACCTTTTACCACACAAATTTCGGAGATATAATAGTCAGAAAATTCTCCACATCCATACACTCACATACACACACACACACACACATACTGGCTAATTGCCAAAAACTACTTTTTTTGGACTCATGAGACCTTAAAAATATAAATCAGGGGAAAACTCGATATCGAATTTTTGGACCGAACACAATACTTTCTTTACCTATGGTAGTAGGGTAATGGAAGTAAAAATATTTCAAGGATGTTATTAATTTGTCCTTAAATTTGCCAATCTTTATCAAATTTTTCAAATTGAAACTTAATACGAGTTTCAAAATACAATTGTGAATTTCCTGCATTTGTTTGTTTTTAAGTTATTCGGATAATAAATATGCATGTAAATCAATCTCTAAAAACTAAAAAAAATTGCTTTGTTTTTTTCAGGGAACCTCAAAACGTGACTTTATTCAAAAACCTGTGTTGAAAATAGAACTTTAAAAAAAAAAAAAAAAAAAAAAAAAATACTTTGTTTACATTATAGGTTCGAAAAATTAATTTTCCTTCTTCTATAGTATTCGTCGACATAAAAAAAGTGTAGCAAAGCACTTCCGTCAATTACATTCTACAGAAAAGAACGTTTAGCTTAATTTTGGATAGCCCTGTATGTTTTCAATAAACTATGTGCACATCAGATTGTGCATTTAAATTTAGTCTTATATGAAAAACACCTAACACAAAATGAAATACACTTTCAACATTTTCCAAGTATATACGTTATACGAGAAAGACAAACCGACGCGCACAGACCAACCGCCAAAAACATTATTTTTCGTTTCAGGAGACCTCAAAACATGTAAATATAACACAACTTTATTTCGAAAATGTCTATCAGTTTCGAAAGCATACCCTCTCGGAATTGGTAGAGCTAATAAAATCTTGGAGAAAAAAAAAAAACTTGGTGCGAGAGAAAACTTATACTCAAGAAATCCTTAATTTTAAAAATTTAAATCTTAATGGTTATTTATTTATTTATTTTTTTTTTTTTTTGTGACGGACTAGACAACAGATTTTCTTCTCCAATTTTTATTACTGAATGTTAACTTATCTCGTTAATGTGCTGGTCTATTTTTCTTATAAATAAAATAAAATTCTCGATTTAAGAAAAATAATTCACACTTAATAAGGTAAAAATGTAACGTAAAAGGACATGACCAAAAAAAAAAAAAAAAAAAGAGACATGATTTTAATAATTTATCATTATAAATTATTCATTCTAAACTGAAACTCATTTAAAGTTCAGAGATTTTAATTTATATAAACGAATCTTTCATCTGATATCTAAATTTAAAAAAAAAAAATTGAAATTTTTATTGAATAAATATATAAAAAATAATTTAATCGCGTGATAGACATGCCATGTTTTTGCTTATTTAATTTTAAATTTCCTTTTTAATTAATAATATATTATAAAAAAAAAAAAAAAAAAAAAAAAAAAAAAGGTGTTATTTATTTGATACGTTGTAATTCAATTAGTTGAAAAGCTAAAATAGGTCTTTTCCACTTTCGAAGAAAATTAAACCCTATACTTTTTTAAATATAAATATTTGAATATTTTATTGAAAATATTTACGATAAAGCACTTTCACATAATTTTTTCAAAAAAAAAAAAAATACAATTTTGGACTTTAAATTGAAATTAATAGCTAGATTTTTAGATGAAAAATATAACTTATCTATGAAACAGAAGAAAATTGTTGCTCTGCGTAGGTGCTGTCACCTAGCGTTAGTTTTGTTTTTTAAATGTTGCCTAATTTAACATTGGGATTCGCCGCGCGTGGAAGGCATCTACTTAAGGAGGCTCTGTTCAAAACTGTGTCATCTTTGGCGTTTTTTGTATTTGGCGATTAAAAACATACTACGAAAATACAGATGCCAGATATTTATTTTCGTAATATGTATTGTACGAAATATTGTTTCATATGTTTCATCGCTCTCTTAATATATGTTGTTAAAATAACCATGATTTTTGAAAGGAATTAAATATATTCGCCAAATAATTTGGCGATTTTTTTTTTCCGCCAAGGATGGCAGAAATATTAAATCTATTCCGCTGCAACATATGAGTATCTTATATCAGACACTTTATGTAGACATTTGAAAACAAATTTGACTTCAAATTATGATAGAATATTTATCATTTTCCTTTTAATTAGTATATTAATTGGATATTTAATGTGTAAATATCATCTTTGAAATGAAATGTTTATGTTTTCAATCGAATAGGGAAGTTTGCCATTTTTTTTTCTAGAGTTTTGAAATTTAAAATTTAAATTTTATCAATTTTACAGCAAAAACAACTTAATCTAACGCATGCACACGATAACTAGTAGATATCTATACCGAAATATGGGGATTAAAATCGGGAAATAATTTTCCTAAATTTTTAATAATTCTTTACAAAAAATCCAGTGGGCGATTAACATAGGAAATCTTTTTCTTGCATCCACTGACGCCCAGTGACGTCATCACTTTGCTTGCGTATTTTCTAACTAACTATCCAATAATTACAGACACTCCATGCTAACCCAGATTCACCTCTACTCGATACTTCCAACCAGCTATCTCGCCCACAACATCGCCAAAATATCCAGGATCCTAGGGACTTTCTCATTCTCAACCGAACATTTTATCTTGACTCGACGTAATCACCTTAGACTACTCTATTTTCAATACTCATTTCAACTGGTGACCTTTACTTGCCCAACCAAACATTCTATCCCAACTATCACTTTACACTAATTTCAAAACTAAAATCAACTGGCGACATTTACGTACTGAACTCGACGCCAATCATACCTTACAATCACGGAGTATAAAGACAGGAGAAGAAGGTAACACTGAAATTTTGTGATGTTGTTTTCTAATGTTTACAGAGGGCGCCAGCGTACAATACTTCCTTCTCTCCAGCTTCTGCAATGTTAATCAATGGGGAAATATCTCGTTTTAATTATTTTTTTTTTTAAATAATATCAAGCTGAAAAAATTTCGATTGAAAGCAAATTTCATTAAATAGAGTTATTCTAAGCAACATGTTTTTTTTTTTTTTTTTAAGAGCGATTTTATGCTAATTTTACTTTGAAAGAGAGCTTTTAAAAAATAACGATCTTTATGAACCGAAGCTAGCTAAAACAGACAATTGGGAGGAAGAAGAATAGAGATCGTTTGTATTGTGTCGTTTGAAAATGTAGATTATTATGGATATCTTATGGCAGTCTTATAATTTTTCATTATTAGTATATTTGACGTATAAAAAAATGTAGTAAATAAGTTTTTTTTTTTTTTTCTTATCACTATCATAGCCTGTTTTACAACTAGGAACGAAGCATTTATTTGAAACATCTAAATGATGCAATTTTAAGCACTTACAAAAAAATTAAATTGCCTAAAATTTAAAATTTACTCCGGCAAAATTCTATTGAAAACAACATTATATCCGCGCCGAGATAGGGAGTAATGACAAGTGGCGCCCTGAATATTTACCAAAAATTTACATCACAGTTTCGTAAATTTCTCCCATTGGACCTTCAACTCCTATTAATATTATTCCGTGCTTACAATGTAAACAAACAATGAAGCTTGATAAAAATATTTAAAGACTTTAATATGTTTTTACAAATATTTTACGAGTTTTAAGGCTTTAATATGTTTTAGAAATATTTTAAGCGTTTTTTTTTTTTTTTTTTTTTAAGAAACAGTCAAAGAGTCGTTCATTCGGAATTAAAGAGTTGTCCATTTGGAATTTGTATTTTCTGAATGGCAACAATTTTGGTTTATTTTTATTTGGCACTAGCAGGCTTCGCCCGCTTTGCTGGACCCTATTTTTAAATGAATCACAATAATTACTGAATTCTCAAAATTGCATTAATTTTTATCACGTGAAAAAAAAAAGCGAAACAAAATCTGATTAGGAAAAATGTCGATTTGTAAGTATCGAAAACCTCTATGTACCAATTTTGAATGTTCTAACTCTATTTTTTTTTTTTTTTTTTTTTTTTTTTTTGTCCCTCCGCCCCCCCTCCCGTCCCTCCTAATAACGTTACACTTTCGAAAATATCCCCATTTGACTTGCAGGCCTCTAAAACCAATCTGTACCAATTTTGAACGGCCTAACTGCATTTCTATTTGTTTTTGCCCATAGCCCCCCTTACCACCCCTCCTAATTATTTTACAAATTCAAAAATATCCGCATTCGATTTTAAGTATCGAAAACCATTTGTGTACCAATTTTGAACGATCTAGCTCTATTTTAATTTTTTTGCCCCCATCCCCTCCCCCCTTCTCGCCCCTCCTAATAACTTTACACTTTCGAAAATATCCCCATTCGACTTGCAGGCCTTTAAAACCTATCTGTAACAATTTTGAATGCCCTAACTGTATTTCTATTTGTTTTTGTTCATAGCCTCCCCTACCGCTCCACCTCCTTCCTGCACCTCCTAATAATTTTACAAATTCGAAAATATCCGCAATCGATTTGTAAGTTTTGAAAACCTCTATATACCCAATTTGAACGATCTAACACTATTTTTATTTTTTTGCCCCCCCCCCTTTCCCCTCCCCCTTCTCTCCCCTCCTATTAACTTTACACTTTCGAAAATATCCCCATTCGACTTGCAGGCTATTGAAACCTATTTGTACCAATTTTGACAGGCCTAACTGTATTTCTAATTGTTTTTGCCCTGCTGCCCCACCTGGGGGCTGAATTTTTAAAATTCCAGAAATTTGTTTTTAGATATTTGTATTAGCTATATTTTATAGCGAAAATTTCACGTATTTTTTTTTTTTTTTTTGAGATATATAGGATTATGCGAAATCGCGTTTTACGCTTGTGAAATCCCGTTTTGCTCCCCCGCCCCCCTTGAGGACCGAATTTCGAAAATTCCAGAAATTGGTTTTTAGACATTTATATAAGCTATATTTTAAAGCAAAAATTTTACGAATATCTGTTTTTTTTGTTTGAGATATGAAGGATTTTTTGAATTCACGTTTTGCCCCCCTCCCCCACCTTGGGGGGGGGCGAATTTTTTCAATTTTTTTTCCTAAACCATCCCTGACCTATAAGGAAAAAAACAAAAAAAAAAATGATCTAAATCGGTCAAGCCGTTTACGATTTTATAAAGGACATACAGACAAACATTCATTTATATATATATAGATTGCGTTGCTTATAATCATGAAGTTACATAATTCTATTTATAGGTTCATGTTTATAACAGCCAGTGACACGTTATACTTAATTTAGACCTTTAAACATTACAATTGAATAGATTTTCAGGGTTTTAGAGGAAATAAATAAGAATGCGTGTGATACAAAACATATTATATGTATGTTTCCCTATGTTGAACCAGCTCAGTGAGTTGAACAAACGGGAAAAAAATGGCTGCCAAAAGTTTCTGTTTTGAAGTGGTCTAAAAAAATAGAAAATTTATTTAAAGCACTATTCTCAGCCTAAAAACCGTTAAAAATATAAACAGAATATGAAGAATTCACACAAATTAGCGAAAAGGTATCCGATAAAAGTATCACCAAAATACGATTTCCCATTTTATACAAGGAATTATATTAGAGAAAAAAATCATCACTAATATGGTGACAAAAATTCAAAAGCCGCCATGGGAGAGATTCAATAAAGTTGTGTAGCACGGTAATGTTTACATAGTATATATTTTTTACTTCCTTATACAAAGTATAAGGAAGTATAGTAATCCCGATTTGCGAAATGGATTTTGCATTTCAAATTGCTCGAAAACGAATGATCGCTGAATGTTGCCAATTTATACGTGTGACTGTCATGATGTCTAGTTCCACACCTGCAAGTGTTGTCTTAACACGAGCTCTCGTTTTAGAGATATAAGGGACTTTACACGATTTTTCGTGACGTCTGTATGTATGTGTGTCTGTGTCTGTGTGTGTGAGTATGTCGCATAACTCAAAAACGGTTGGACATAGAAAGTTGCGAATTGGTACATATGTTTGTTATAACATCTAGGTGTGCACCTCCCTTTTTGGACTTTGTATGATTTTCCGTTTTGGAGATATTTAGGAAAATTAGGTTCATAATGGCCAAAATGTATCAAAAAACGGTAATAACTCAAAAACGGTTTGGACAAATCTTGCAACTTAACTGACTTCTCGACTAGCTAGAGATTTAAAACTTTCAGAAGAGTTCAGAATGCAACAACAATGCCTTTTTAAATACTTTTAGTTAACTGTTTCTAAAACCTGCTGTCTTCAGCTGCGTTTATGTGATTCAACAGAAAATTTATTTAACTAACTTCTCGACTAGCTAGACGTTTGAAAATTTCAGACTTGATCAGAACACGGTGAAAATGCATTTTTTAAATACTTTTAGCCAACTGTTTAGGGTCCCTGCTGTCTTCGGCAGCGTTACCAGTACAAATCTTGCAATCTATTTTCAACTAACTTCCCGACTAGCTAGACATTTAAAACTTCTGGAAAAACTCAGAACACGGTGACAATGCATTTTTAAAATATTTTTAGCCAATTGTTTCAGGTGACTGCTGCCTTCGACAGCGTTTATATGGTTCAACAGAAAATTTATTTAACTAACTTCCCGACTAGCTAGACATTTGAAACTTTCAGAATAGTTCAGAACACGGTACAAAAGCATTTTTAAAATGCTTTTAGCCAATTTTTTCGGATCCCTACTGCCTTCTTCAGCGTTACCAGTACAAATCTTGCATCGGTTTTTAACTAACTTTCAGAAAAGCTGAACGGCACACGGTGTTAATTTATTTCTTTAAATATTTTTACCCAACTATTTCGGGTCCAATGACAATGTTTGTTAACATTGTGTATATTTCTAAAAGTGTATAAGGAAGTCATGTGGTGCCCACATCAGATTTTTTATATACCAATCACTACGCTAATTTATAATACAAATATACGAGCTGCTGTGTGTGACTGTACCTGCACGCTGTCCGGCAGAAATATTTGCTTAATTTAAATTAATACTTAAATAAATAAATAAGAATAAGAATAAGAATACGTTTAACGGGAAATATATATAACCATGAAAATATTAGTTGTCTAAAATGCGGCAGAAATAGTGCTCATAGCATATTGTTATTAGGGATTAGTTATTTGCCCCGCATCATTAGCACTGTTGCAATGAAAGCAGTTTTACAGGCGAAGTGAAAATAAAAGGGCAGTTCATTTCAGTTGTGTCAGCCTTGGCGACAAACTTGGTGAGTGGGTGACCAAATTGGGTGAGAGGGCAACCAAGTTTGGTGAAAAATGGTTCCTAAGAATTCCTTAAGTTTCGAAAATCTCCGACACACGGGAGCACAGATCTCGAGCTTTCCGACTCGATGGAATCATCGGGGATGGGATTCTCGACGGAATCATCGCAAAAAGCTATAAATAGGAGTGAGTTGATTTATGCGCGAGAGTATGTACTCACTGCGAATCGGAGTTATTCAGGGACCTATTCTGAATGATTGCACTTTAAGGATTGAGCTCTAAGCTAATGAACATTTTTCTTGAGATTGCGAAGATGTATGTTCCGGAGTATTTGATGTTATTTGCTTTACTCCTGTGGAACAAGTGACTGTTTTTCAGAGTATACCAGAACATTCATCGAATAGGGAATTTTGCTATATGAGTAAAAGCTTCAACTGTTTCCAGAATAGTCGAAGAATAAGCTTTACTATTGGACTGTTTTCGAGAATATTCGTGGTTACAACTATAGTATTTTCCCTCAGCGAGATTTGGCGAATTTTCTTTGAGCGATAACGATGTCGTTCTGGATTGTTTGCAATACAATATGGCAACCTGCATGCTGTTTACTTTTTAAGCCATAGCAACCAGCGTTCTGTTATTTTTTTACTAGCCGCCTTCGGCGACCAGCTGGTTCGCGATCCCTGAAAAATCCGACTTTACGAAATTCCCGCTCGGTGGCGCCTGCGGCGCCTTTTTCCCGTATCAGGTCTAATAACAGCTTATTGATATATCGTGAAAATAGCTTATCTAAATCGCAGTAAACTCCCGTGCGGTAGCGCCTTCGGCGCTGATATTTCAAATTTCTAACTTTAGCTAAGTCCCGCTCGGTGGCGCCTGCGGCGCCTTATCCCCGTTTTAGAACTTACAACACCTTCCTCGCTCATTGGAATTTGAAATATTGAAATTTTAAAATATAGCAGCGCCATCTGGCGGTAGAAATTTCTGTAATATATTGTTCAATTCCAAATCAACAAAGCTTTCAAATGATGTATTACTTATGAAAATATTTTAATTAGTAGCTGAGATACAAAAGAAAACCTAAAAAGGAAACCTTAAAACGTGTAAATCGGGTAAAATCTCGAATAATACTTTCGATAATATAAAAGAACTTTAAAATATCTTTCGAATGATGTATTAAAAATTATATAATCATAATTAGAATTTGAAATATTGAAATTTTAAAATATTTCAGCGCCATCTGGCGGTAGAAATTTCTGTAATCTACTGTTCAATTCCAAATCAACAAAGCTCTCAAATGATGTATTACTTATGAAATTATTTTAATTAGAAGCTGGGATAAAAAAGAAAACCAAATACCTTGCCTTAAAATCTTAATATGCCAACCAATTTCAAACGCTGCAACTCTTATTTTTTTTTTTTGCCTTTTTTCCCTGTTCCTCAAGCCCTCCCTAATAATCGTACTCTTTCAAAAATATTCACAATCGAATTATCGGGCATTAAAACTACATGCTACGAAATTTCGACTACTGCAAATACTGCAAAAAAATAAAAGAAGACAACCTTTTTCCAATAAATATGTCATTTTTTTAATTATTCATATATTTTTTGAAAAAAATTGAAAATTGCAATTTTTCCCCCCAGTATAAAACACATAATATCTTAATTGATTACAACCATTTCCGTTTTCATCACAGACATCACAGACAGTTGTCTCGTATGTGTTTTGTTTCCGATCGAGACCGCTTAGAAAATCGTCTGCCTGTTGCCAACTAAATTTCATAGTTTAGTTAATTTTAAAAATTCTAATTGACGTATCGATAAGCCGCTTGCACTCTTAGATTCGGAAAAAATTCCCCTTTCATTTGGTACCAAATTCGTAATGATCGGACTAATATTTCTAATTTATTTTCCATTTTTTCTGCTTTTAACTCCGTTAAAATATCTACTTTTATGCAATCTCGGTGAATTCTGAGTCATTGAGATCGCTTTTTGATTAAGACATAGGTCTACATTTTAATTAATATCTCCGCAACTAATTAAAATTTTTAAATTCTGTTTTGACTATCCCCTCGGGCAGGCTTCTGAGCACCCGTATGTCAAATTTTGTAGTTCTGCGTTCAGTAGGGGCTGAACGTATAGATGCTCAGACAGACAGACAGACAGACAGACATCTTCTTTTATTATTATAATAGATTATCATGCAAAATAATAATAAATTAATTAAACAAAATAAATCAATAGTAAAAAATAAAATACGACCGTTTTATATAATGATTTTTGTAGTAATTCAGGTGAAATAGAATGGTGTCGTGCCCTTAGCGACCGTGCCCTTAGCGGAACGTGCCCTTAGCGGAATGGGGTCAAAGGAAAGAAGGAGAGATAAAAGAAGCCGTGTCCTTAGCGGCAATAAGGAGTTATGTTAGTTTCATCATGGTGAGCTAATGACTACCACTTTCATCACAAGCAGAAGTTATGTTCATTCTCGAACTGATATATGTTCATTATGAAGTGTTCTCTATGGAAAATGGAGTAAATATTGTTATTGGTTTATGTACAGGAGTAGCCGAAAGTATTCCAAAGCATTTCGTTCTATGAGAGGTATTTCTACAAACCAAATTTTTATAACTTAGCACTTGTGTGTGTGTGGGGAAAATTTTATGGCAACTGTATCTCCGGAACTACTGCTTAGAATTGCATAAAAAATTACGTGTAGATGCACCTTGAGCTATATTAGTGCCTGTCAACTTTTGATGCGAACCGCTCAACAATCTGATATACTCTGATGTCTGATAAACAGCAATTTCCACAATTTAAGGGGAAGCTACATCTCAGGTTCTATTGTGTATAATCAATCAAAACTTGATATAAGAGAAGGCCATTGTGAGACATTATGCTGATTCAATTTGAATGCTTATGGATTGACAGGTGGCGCTGCTATACAGATATTTCTGCAATTTAAGGGAAAGCTATATCTCAGGAACTACTGCATAGAATTGCATATAAGTTTATATATTGATGCACTCTATTCTAAATGAGCGTCTATAAACTTTTAGTGTCAACCGCTCAACAGGTAGCGCTGCTATACAGCGATTTCCGCAATTTAAGAGTTGGCTATATCTCAGGTTCTATTACTTATAATCGAACAAAACGTGATATATGTGAAGGCCATTATGAGACATTATGCTGATTCAATTTGGATGCTTATCGGCCAATAGGTGGCTCTGCTATACTCCAAATTTCCTCGATAACGAGAAAGTTATATCTCAACTTCAATGGCATATAACTGTACGAAACTTGATATGTGAGATAGCTATTATATAAACATGCATTTTTTTAGATATCATTTATAGACAATAAATCTGTCTTTCTTTGGATATTTAGTGTTAGTTTTCTCTAAGATAAAAATTGATTATTTGCACTTAGTGAATTTGCATAGGAAAATATAGAAGAAAATCTTGTGGTGGCCACAGCATACTAATTTTTATTTTTATTTATTTATTTTTAATGATATGTGTTATTCAAATTAATTAATGATTATTCCCTACTTAAAATGGCTCTAATAGAACCTATGCGACTGGTTTGTGTACAGGGACATCCAAAAAATGCCAATGCCTTGCGCTTTAGGGGAGACATTTTAAATAACTTCATCAAAAAATCATAAAGAATTTCGCTTTTTTTTTTTTTTTTTTTTTGCTAAGAAAATGTATAGTTTTGTATAAACTATAATATGCTTAACCTCCAGATTTACAGGACTACGCAAAAATGTTTCGATACATTAAGGGGTGCAGATAGGAAATTAAGAGCAATCTGTTTGTGTTAGGCATTTTTAACACTTTCCAACAATGTTTCAGAGTGATTATGAATTCAATTAGTCTATATGTCTTTTTTTCTGTTTGTCCATTGTGTGATAATATAGACAAAGAACATAGAATGTTATACGAAACAACGAATACGTACAGTTGGAAAGTGTTGATAATCAATGTATACCTCACGATTTTTCATTTTTGTTTTAGTTTTAAAAGATGTAATGCTTAATTATATTTTCTCAAAAACTTAAATAAAATTATAAAATGGCAATAATGTTCGTTTTCGTATGGAGTACTGTGATTCATTAAACATTATATGGTTACAGATCACCATTCCCTCAATTAACGGATATTCTACAGTACGCATACCTATTTTTACGACGGGTTACTTCTGAAGCAAAATATAGCCTGTGCTAAATGTGGATAAAGTGTAGAGGAAAATTGAAGATCTCATTTTTTTATTTATTAATTTATTTTTAAATTTATTATACATTTCCGCTAAAGGCACGTATGCTGAAAGTACCCCACCGAGGGGAGATAACATTTCCACTAAGGACACGGGTTTATAGATTTCCGCTAAGGGCACGGCCCCAATAGAATAACATCATTTCAACATCGTCTGCAGGCTGCATACTATTTATTTTTTATGCCATAGCAATCAGCGTTATGTTTTTAATTAGCATGGCAACCAGCTTAGCAATTGATTATAAAGAGATAATTATTCATTGTTCTATTCTATTTCCCCCGGTGAAGTATTATTATATAAAAAAAAGTTCGTATTTTATTTTTTATTATTGATTTATTTTGTTTAATTAATTTATTATTTTTTTATTTTTTTAAACTATGGCAGCTAGTAGTAGTGAATCAATAATGGAAATTGTTGAAAAATATAAAGATTTGTTAAGAAAGAATGTTAGAATGGTTGTAACGAGTGATAGAGCTATATTTGGGAAAAAAAGGTGAATGTAGTAGGATTTTTTTGAGTGAATTATTTAGAGACGGAGAAAGGTTTTTGGATTTTTTGAAAGAATGTGGATTGATTAAACGAAGTATGATTTGTGAAAAGTGTAAGAGTGATATGGTTTTTGAACCGAGAAAGAAAGTGACGGATGGATTTGCATGGAGATGTTATGGTTATGTTGTTGTGGATGGTAAGAGTAAAAGGTGTTCCGCCGAAAAATCGATTAGGTTTGGATCGTGGTTCTCGTCGGGCAAATTAAGTTTTGACGAAATTCTTTCTTTAACCTATGAGATTTTGATCGGCGAACAGACATGTATTATTATGTATCAAATGAGTTTTTCAAGTAATACTTGTGCTGATTGGAGACAGTTCATAAATTAGGTGATTTTGGATTATGTGGAGGAAAACTCAGAAAAGATTGATGGGGTTGGAAAGATTGTGGAAATTGACGAGTCGAAATTTGGTAAAAGGAAGTATGGAAGAAGTCATTCTGTCGATGGCCAGTGGGTGAGGGAGGTGGGTGAGCGGAGGTACTGAAAGGAATTCTGGGAAAATGTTTCTGGTGGCTGTGCATAATAGAACGAAAGAGACTTCGCTTGAATGTATTAAAGAATGGATAGAACCGGGAACGACTGTGTATAGTTATTGTTAGAAGGCGTATGAATGTTTAGGCGAGGAAGGATATGATCACCTAACAGTGAATCATAGTTTAAATTTTGTAGATCCTTCCACTGGCTGCCATACTAATACAATAGAAACAACATGGCGGCATGTTAAAAACACACTGCCGACCAACAGTCGCAAATGTGAATTTCAATTTTATTTGGTTATGTATTTGTTTCATAAAAGATGTCAGGAAAATAATGAAAATGTTTTTTTGAAATTTTTTGAAATTGTGAGGGATATTAAATGGGAGGACAGGAAAATTAAAATTAGTGATTAATATTGTTTACTTATAAGTTCGGAACTTGTTTCTATTGTTTTTTTCTATAAATAAATATACATATACTGTTGGCCCGCCGAAGATTGATACCTGGTTGGCAAAGTACCAGGACGATTCCATTCACGCTCTGGGAGACACAGCAATGAAGAGAGAGGGGGAATTTTTCTATTATTCTTGTTTCCTCTGTGTTATGTGTAGAATAATTAATACTCCTGCTTTGTTTTCTTTTATTTCTTTCTCTATAACAGTCTGTTTATATTGGAAATGGATCGTACATGTGGTACGAGTTCTCGGATTAAACCTCTTCATAGTGAAACGAAGCGTATTGTACATAATGTCATTAAGTTTTGCGATAAAGAAGCTTTAGAAGGAGAAGCTATTGTTCCACTTTCCCAATCAGTGAAACGTACGAGTGATAGTGAAATAACTAATATATCAGAAGCCACGATGAAAAGAATACGTAGAGAGTCAAATGGAGAAGACAATCCAATGTTTGTATCACCAAAAAAGCGGCAAAAGAACAGTACCATCGAAAACATTTCTCTGGATAATTTTGATTGCGATGTTATTCGAAGAACAGTACATGAGTTTTACGCAGTAAATAAGATCGTAATCGTACCTACAATTCCCAAATTAATTCCTGTACTTAAAGAAAAGATAAATTTTAAGTATCAAAGAGAAACACTGAGAAGAATTCTTCACGAAATAGGATTTAACTTCCCCGTCAGGTACGACTTGCACATTAGTCCCCTTTAAATAGAGTGACCAGCGAAGCTGGCAAAGATCGTTGATTCACTACCTTAATTGATTTCGCATTTCGTCATTTTTTAAGGGGTTATATACTAGTTTGTAAATAATAATTGACATAATTTTTAAATTAGTGTTACACACTTCAAAGAACAACTTTAATATATCCCCACAACGACATTTGGCAATTTTTTGTTGGCGATTATGGCTAAATCATAAATCTAAAAATCATAAATGATAAAATCATAATCTAAATCATAAAATCATAAATCCAAAATAAACAACATATAGGCTGCTATATTATATCGCTGCCATATTATATCGCCAAAGAAAAATCGCCAAATTCAGCTATGGGGATATACTAAAGTTATACCTTAAAACTATCCCCTTTATAATATTATCAGTTTTTCTTTCTTTTAATTAATCGTAAAATATTTATATAACCAGATATTCAAGAATCAGTTCAAAGAAGGGAAAGAAATGCAATCAGTGAGTTTATAATTTTTTCATACCAATAAACAAACACATCCCTAGGTACTACGGACATTCCTATTTTATAAATGGACCAACCCTTTTCACTCATGCGCAGAAAACGCCAGGGATCATCCTTCTGCAGTTTAACAGTATGTACATTAAAAATATTTTTTTTCCTTTTGTTAAAAATGATAAACGAAATTCTAATTTATATAATCATATTTTACTGGTAAATATAAAATAACATTTAAACTGAATAAATGTACGAAATGTACAAGCATAGCAAAATTCATAAACATCAAGGAGGTAAGTCAATTTTAAATACATATAGAGCATTTCCTCGTGACGTCTGGTGGTTGGCAAAAAAAGCGCGCTCGACTTTCCCGCGCCCCGCCCACCATTGATTTTCCGTTGGTAGTAGTAGTCACGGAGTAATATTAATAGGAGTTGAAGGTCCAATGGGAGAAAGCTACGAAACTGTGATCTAAATTTTTGGTAAATATTGAGGGCGCCACTTGTCATTCCTCCCTACCTCGGCGCGGATATACTGTTGTTTTCAATAGAATTTTGCTGGAGTACATTTAAAATTTTTTATTTTAAGCAATTTAATTTCTTTGTAAGTTCTTAAAACTGCATAATTCAGATGTTTCAAATAAATGCTTCGTTCCTAGTTGTAAAACAGGCTATGATAGTGATAAGAAAAGAAAAAAAAAGCCCTAGGAGAAAAATAAAGTCCGAGTTCGTGTTTTCTGCACCTAAAGTAAGTTTATTTTTCCTCTTTACAAAATTTCATCCATTCTCCTTCCTCCCAATTGTCTGTTTTAGCTAGCTTCGGTTCATAAGAATCGTCATTTTTTTTAAAGCTTTCTTTCAAAGTAAAATTAGTATAAAATGGCTCTTAAAAAAAAACATGTTGGTTAGAATACTGTATTTAATGAAATTTGCTTTCAATCGAAATTTTTTCAGCTTGATATTATTTTTAAAAAAATAATTAAAACGAGACATTTCCCCATTGAATAACATTGCGGAAGCTGGAGAGAAGGAAGGATTGCACGCTGGCGCCATCTGTAAACATTAGAAAACAACATCACAAAATTTCAGCGTTACCTTCTTCTCCTGTCTTTTTACTCCGTGTAGTAGTAATCAAGTAATCAACAAGAGATCCCAAGCCTTTTTGCCAACCACTCATAAAAGTTGAGATGTTTGTTTACAAACAAGGAACTGCCCTATTTGTTTTGTTATTAGAAATAAGTTCAATGAATTATTTTAATGATGCCATTCTGAAAAACATTTTTCGGTTTTGTTTACGTTAAAAATCCATGGCAACCACTTCAAAAGTAGCATTTACCCATAATCGCCAACGAAAAATCTCCAAATCTAGCTGAGGGGAAATACTATAGTGGTTCCATATTCGTTTTAATAATAGTTTTGTTGTATACATTCGAGAAGCTAAAAAAAATATTTAATATCACTGAGGAGATCCATACTAAAGCTGTGGCGAAAATTGTCGCCAATCGAAATGCATTTACTTAAACGTTTCAATTATTCAACTAAAAAGAAATCATTTTATATAGTGACCAGCGAAGCGGGCAAAGCCTGCTAGTATATTATATAATATTCAATTTAGAAAATAAAAAATGCTCTTGGAGAATGAAATGTAATGATATTGGATAATTTAATTTAATTTAACCCTTAAATGCCGTGTGTTGCCTTTCGGCAACATACCCAATTCTGTCTTCTAAAGTATTATTAGAATAATATTGAAGCTCTAGTGCCTCATGTCTGCCAATTAGCAACAAATTGCGTTTTAGCTGTAAACCATAGTTAAAATAAAGTATGATTTTTTAAAGTAATTTTTCCGTGATTTATTTAAGAGAGGAAATAATTAAAACGTTTTTAAATTAATAATAAAATGTTCCGGCATTTAAGGGTTAATTTAATTTATAGAGACATCAATGGTACAGGAAAAACTACTTTAGCCATTTTCTTTCTAATAATACGAATAATATTTTTCCTGGAGATATTTTGTACATTTAGACCAAATAAAAAATGTTCTTCTTTTTTTCTCTCTTGAATTAAGTTGAAAAATATTTAAAATAAGATTGAAAAAAAATTGTGCTAAAGCAATGTTACAGTTTAACCTCTTAGCGAAATTTTAATTTTGGCACCGAAGTAGCTTAGACTTCTCTCGCAAAAATCTTGACATGTATAACTGAGATAGATAATTTAAGCCATCGTCAAAATAAATGAAAAATTTTAAATGTCAGTGAGGTCCTGTATTAGGTGTAACTAAAATATTTGGTATAACTTTAGTATAACCCCACAGCTGAATTTGGCGATTTTTCTTTGGCGTCGTTTTGAACGATAACGATGTCGTTCTGGACTGTTTGTGATATAATATGGCAGCCTATATGTTGCTTATTTTGGATTTATGATTTTATGATTTATGATTTAGCCATAATCGCCAATAAAAAATCGCCCCGAATATCGTTGTGGGGTTATACTGAAGTTGTTCCAAATATTTTAGCAATGCAGTTACTTCATTCCATTACATTGAAAAATAGACCAAAAAAAAAAAAAAGTCCTGTTGTATTAAATGAAATTCTGTTTTCTGCAAATTTTTACATCAATGCTTAAAAAACAAAAATAGGTTGCGAATTTTATTATTATTATTATTATTATTGCACTATTTTAGAATTTTTCTTAAGGCATGGCTAAAAATGGCTATTGTGGTTGCGTAAATAAATTCCTTGACGAAAAACGTACTAGCTTCTTCATTTCTAAATTTTAAAAATAGCTAAATTGGTCATAGTAAAGATCCATCATTTTAAATATGTTTTGAGTTAAAAAACTAAATCTTTATATAAACTAATCAATGTTGTTGTCTCGTAAATTTCATTTTAAAAATTCCTGGGCTTAACCTCTAATTCTATACCAATCGTTGTTTAACATAATTATTATTACTAAATCTTTTTCGCCTAACGTTAAAATAAAAACTAATAGTATAAACTAAACTAATAATATAAACTTAACTAATAATATAAAATAAAATAAAAATATAAACTAATTTTCATTTCACTTTTATTAAATTTTTACTTAATATTTTAAAAATATCGGTTATTCTTATGTTTTGCTATTCTAAATAATTTTTTCTTCTCGAGCATCTCAAAGATGCCAATTTTTGAGTTTTTCTTATTTACAACATTGATCACATTTTAATTTTCCTGAGGAAAGTGACGTCAGAAACGCAGAAAAAAACGTCATAAGAGAAGATTTTTTCTTCGGTGGCAAATAGAGTACCTTTATAAACCCGACGTTTTTAGTTATAACTTCGTTAATTAAAATGATAGAAATTTCTAAGCAGCTGAAATGCCTTCCTTGAAGCAGTCGGAATACACTGATACCTCTCATGATGCAGAGCACTTTGCCCTCCGCGAGAAGATGCTGTCGCAGATTTAAAAAAAAAAAAAAAAAAGAAAAAAAAAGAAAAAATGACGCCATCGACAGTTAGGGGCTTACTTTATTCGCATCGAGATCATCTCGAGATCGAGAGTGCCGTCTTTCGTTATTTTCTGGAAACGATACTTCAATAACGAAGTGTGCAGGAATTGGTACTTTATTCCTCTCGTCCGATAAGTGAAATCGAGATGATATCGACAGTAAGTCCCTCCCTTCGAAATGACATAACAGCGAAGGAGGGGTTACTTTTAGCTTCTTCTTCGCATTTTTTAACCAATGAAAAAATAAAAAACTATTTTCCAAGATTCATAGCGAACATTAACTGTAATCGGCTTCGGATCGCACCTCCGTTTTGTTTGTTTATTGTCGAATTATTTACAAATTGCATGCGTTTATTATTTTAATAATAATAATAATGCTCTCCTTCTAGAAAAGTGAAAACATTATTTATGTAATGGGGCTTGGGGGTTCCTAGATGTACAAATTATAGAAGAATAGATGCAATCAAACTTAAAAATAAACTATTTTCTTGGATTTAAAATTTGTACTTTTAATTACAAACCTTTTTAGATACACTTTTTCTTTGTATTTAACATATTAAAGTATTTATATTTTTAATATAAGATGTAATTTTTTGTGTGTGAGTGTGTTCAGTCTTTATTGCATGTTAACAATGCCATTGAGCCTATTTTAAAGTATGAAAATTTTCTTTCATTTAAATGCAAGAAGAAAATGTATTTAAAGTGACTGCAAGAAGTAAATGTATTTAAACTATGTCAGTCTCAATAGAAACAAATTGAAAACATTAATTTTTTTTCTAATACTTTTTTTTAATGATCATTAGTTGATTATGAATGTATCATTAAGTTATCTTAATTTACATTTTGCACTTTAATAATGTAGAAGTTGCTTAATAACATTAATACTTTAAATTAGCCATATTAAAGAAAATATAAAATGTATGGATATGAATACCAAATTGTTGCAATATGTATATTGCTTGTTTACTTCTTTTGTTTTGATTTTTCGTGGAGTATCATAAATTGTAATGAAGAGAATTAAGAAGGAATAGAGATAAGTTTTAAGAATTAATTAAAAATTAAATTTATTTGAGCTAGTAAATTTAATTGTTCTTATAATTGATCTTAAGTCATCAAAGGATAATTTTATTTGGTTTGTGCTCCCACCCTCGAAGCTCAAATTTAGTATATAAATATCGAATATAGGAATTCTTAAAGTTTGAATTCGATATTTATTGGCATCCTACTGCCGGGATCTGTTTACCTAGGATTAAAATGGAAAAATTAGCTAAAGAAAGAACACCTTTAAGAAGTGCGTTTACACGTATCGCTAATTTATTAGAGAATAATTTAATAGTGGAAGATAAGAATATAGAAGAAATTGAAGTTTTATATGCTCAATTAAATGAAAAATGGGCAATGTTATGTCCAAAAGAAAAAGAAATATTAGATGTTCTTGTTAAAGATGATAAGTGTACACAAGATAATTATGATAAAGAGTATGAAGGTTTTAGTTCTTATGAAGAAAAATTTATTAAATTAAGAACAAAAGTTGAAAAACTTTTGAAAAATTCTGAAATTGAAAACAGTTTTCAATCAAATGAAAATATAATGAAACGAAAATTCAAACTTCCTGAAATAGAATTTAAATTGTTCGGGGGTGAAATAAAAGAATGGTTGCCATTCTGGGCACAGTTTGAGAAAATACACAACGATGAAGAGATACCAAATGAAGATAAATATTAGTATTTGTTGCAGGCCACAATAAAAGGCTCAAGGGCACGGGAAATTGTTGAATCGTATCCCGCCACAAAAGATAGTTACAAAAATGTAATAGAATGTCTTAAAAGTCGTTTTGGGCGTACAGATATGTTAATTGAAGTTTATATACGAGAAGTTCTTGCGTTAATGATGAATAATGCTATAAGTAAAGGTCCAAAAATGCCACTTTTTAAATTGTATGATAAAATTGAAACATATTTACGGTCATTGAAAATGCTAGGTGTTTCAAGTGAAAATTATTCATCAATTTTATACCCGTTAATTGAATCCTGCTTACCTGTAGATATTTTAAAAATATGGGAAAGAAATTTGAGTTCGACCTTGAACTACGCAAAACAGGAAAATGATGATGAATTGAAATCGGGTAACAAATTAGATTGTTTGATGAACTTTTTGCGGCATGAAATTGAAAGTGAAGAAAAGGTGAAACTTGCTCGTAGTGGATTTAATTTTGAAAATGTGAATAAAAGTACTTATCCGCCACCCGTTCGACGTGAAAGAATTATTCCTACCGCAGCTGAATTATATAATTCTTCTGAAGTGAAAAAGAAATGTGTATTTTTTGCAATAAATCACATGTAAGCAGTGACTGTAAAAATGCTGATAGTTTATCCTATGAGGATAAAAAGCAAATATTGATGAAAAAAGGTGCTTGTTTTAAATGTTTAGCTGCAAAGAAACATTTATCCCGATTTTGCAAAGCGAAGATACCGTCCTGTGATTGCGGAAAATTTCATTTCAAGATAATGTGCCCTGGGAAAAGCGATCAAGAACATCGAATTAAATTTCAGCAATTTGAAAATTTAAATTCTGAAAATAAGAAAGACACTGTTTTAGCAAATAAAACTAGTACTCGACAAGTTCTTTTGCAAACTCTGATTGTTCGTCTTAGAAAGGGAAATAAAATGAAATACATCAGGATATTATTTGATTCTGGCAGCAGCAAGTCCTATTTGTCAACTTTTGCATTAAATGAAATGGGATATGAATGCATAGGTAAAGAAGATTTGACACATAGCTTATTTGGTGGAGTAGAAACTGTGATACCCCATAAGAAATATTTAATAGGTCTGAGTGACTATAATGATAATTATCGTTGCAATCTTGAAGTGTTAAATCAAGAAAAAATTTGTTCTGAAATACCAAAGATTCCCTATGGTTCATTTCTAAATGAAATTAAGCATAAAATGCATTTGTCTGACCTGAATTGTCATGTTGATTTATTGTACGAATTCTCCCCGAATGAAATCCATGGCTTAATTGGAGCTGATGTCATTGGAAAACTACACACTGGAAATATAAAACCATTAAAATTTGGTTTAGTCTTAATAGAAACCCGCCTTGGGTGGACGCTAATGGGAAAAATCGGACAGAAAGTTTCAGATAGTACAAGTAGCGCTATGTCATTACATGTAAATGACACGAAAATTTCTGATTTATGGCGACTTGATGTGCTTGGGATTCTGGATCCAGGAGAGAAGAATAGCCGAAAGGAACTTGAAATAGCAGCCGAAGAGCATTTTAATAGAAGTATCAAACGTGACGCTGAAGGGAGATATGAAGTGAATCTCCCATGGATCCAAGGCCATCCTCCTTTACCCACTTGTAAAAATATTGCAGAACGAAGATTAAAAGGTTGTATAGATTCGCTCAAGAAAAAAGGGACATTAGAAGCTTATGAAACAGTATTAACAGAATGGATTCAAGAAGGTGTTATAGAAGAAGTGAAAATTCTGGATAATGATGAAAGTGAACATTATTTACCCCACAGGGCCGTACTAAAAGAAAATTCTACTACCAGAGTTAGGCCTGTTTTTGATGGTTCTGCCAAAGAGAAAAATTCAATTTCAATCAATGATTGTTTAGAGAAAGGACCTAACACCGTCGAACTGATTCCAGCAATCTTGAATAAGTTTCGATTGAAGAAAATAGGAGTAATTGCTGATATCCGAAGAGCTTTCTTACAAATTGGACTTAGTAAATGTGATAGGCCATTTCTGAAATTCTTATGGTGGGAGGAAGGTGATCCCACGAAACCTAAAGTTTTTCAACATCGTAGAGTTGTTTTTGGACTTTCTTGTTCACCATACCTACTCGGTGCTACTCTTCGATATCATCTGAAAAATGTTTCTGCTCATTTTGAAGAAACAGCTACCAAGTTGTTAGAATCATTTTATGTGGACAACTGTATCACCAGCGTTGAAAACTATGAAGACCTCGTGAAATTTGTCGAAGAATCTAAGTTAATTCTCAGTGATGCTAAATTTGAGCTTCGAGGGTGGGAGCACAATTTCCCCAGTCCATCAGAAGAAAGATGTATTCCAGTCCTGGGATTGACATGGAACTTAAAGAATGATACCTTGTCTGTAGATTTACGAGATACTTTAGAAGATGATACTCCTGCAACGAAAAGGAAAATACTGAGTGCGGTACATAGAATATTTGATCCCCTTGGCTTCACATGTCCGGTTACCTTGGGGCCGAAGATTCTCCTGCAAGAGTGCTGGAAATTGAAAGTATCATGGGATGCAGAATTGCCTGAAAAAATTACCAAGAAGTTTGAGCAGTGGCGAAAAGAAGTTCCTAAATTGAAAGAAGTCAAAATCCCAAAATGCCTCACTCTGAATCATGAGGCGCCAGAAAATTTAAGTTTACATATTTTCTGCGATGCAAGCAAGAGTGCATACGCTACCTGCATATTCTTAAGAAGTGAAACTGGAAGTTCAGTGTCTTGTCAACTTGTACAGGCTAGAAGCAGAGTTGCTCCTATGAAAACTACTTCTATTCCAAGATTGGAACTCCTTGCCTGCTGCATAGGAGCGAGATTAGCTGAGACTGTAGTGGAAGATCTCCGAATAAAGAATATCTCAAAATTTTTCTGGTCCGACTCCGCAAATGCACTATATTGGATAAAGGGAAGTGAAAACTGGGCGCCTTTCGTTTTTAACAGAGTTAAAGAAATTAGATCTCTGACAGAGCCTGAAAATTGGCACCACGTACCAGGGTCTTTCAATGCAGCAGATTTACCATCTCGCGGCTGTAGTGTCCAAACATTGATTAAATCCAAGTGGTGGGAAGGTGTGAAATGGTTGAGGAAGCCAAGACAAGAATGGCCAAGATCTAATGCTCTTCCTGACTTCGATATAGTGTACTCCGAGAAGAAGAAAACAGTAATTAGTGCTACAAATCATGAAGATTCAAGTGAGAAGCTTTATAACCGTATTTCGTCATGCAATAAATTGTTAAGAATCACTGCTTGGATTTACAGATTTTTTAATAATTGTAAAGTTGAACCTTCACATCGAATTTTTGGATTCTTAACTTCAGAAGATATAAATGATGCTGAAACTGTTATGTTGAAAAATGTACAAAAAGAATCATTCTCGGGTCCTGAAGATAAACGCCTGAAATCCCTTAACTGTTTTATGGATACAAATGAACTTATGAAAATGAAGACTAGAATCATCATGAGAGAAGATACACAAAGTTTCCGATATCCGATAATATTGCCATCCAATCATCCAGTGGTAGAGAAACTCATCCGAACCTGACATTTAAATTTGAATCATGCTGGTGGCCAGATTCTAATGAATAATTTAAGAGAAGATTTTTGGATTTTAAAGTATCGGAAGACAGTAAGAAAAGTTATCCGAAATTGTGTACGCTGCAAAAGATATGATGCTAGACCAAAGCCCATCATAGAAGCACTTCTCCCAGTTGACAGAATAAAGGAAGCAGCAGTGTTTGAGGTCATAGGAATTGATTATGCCGGTCCTCTAATTCTTCGAGGAGGTCAAAAAGTCTGGATAGTCATCTTCACTTGTGCCGTCTACCGAGCCTTGCATTTAGAGATAGCTACATCTATGTCAACTGAAAATTTTCTATAGGCTCTTTGAAGATTCATAGCTCGAAGAGGAAGACCCACAATAATTTACTGTGATAATGGCTCAAATTTCGTTGGTGCGGAAAATTTACTTAAGAAAATCAATTGGGATACCATTTCTCAATACAGTGAAGCTCAGAAGATCATTTGGAAGTTCAACCCTCCATCTGCACCGTGGTGGGGTGGGTGGTGGGAACGTTTGATTGGTATAATCAAGGGAATTCTTCGAAAAGTCTTAGGAAGAAGTTCGTTGAATTTAGAAGAAATGAATACTGTTATTTGTGATACTGAAGGCATTGTTAACCAACGTCCTTCAACTTACCTCTCCGAAGATGTTAATGATCTAACTCCGCTTACTCCTGCTATGTTTTTACGGGATATTAAAGAATCAGGCATTCCCGATCTTGATGTTTTAGATTCATCATCTCTCAATAAAAGATATGCCTATAGACAGCGAATAAAAGAAGATTTACGAAAAAGGTTTCGAATTGAATATTTGGGGCATTTAAGGCAATCTTCGAAATTTACTAAAAATCAACGACCCATCCAAATTGGTGATATCGTTATAGTATCCAGTGAGAACATCAAGAAAATTGACTGGCCTCTCGGTAAAGTTATTGAACTCTGTCCATCTAAAGATGGCCATGTTCGACTAGTAAAAGTGAAAATGAAAGGTGGTGAATTTTTCCGTCCAGTGCTAAGATTAATTCCTCTAGAAGTAACTCCTAAAAGTTGTGCAGATTTACTTTTTTCATCACGAATATCTAAGTCGAATATCCAACCTCCTGAAAATAACTTTGTTCCAGTGACTGTTCCAACTGAATCTGTTCCAGTGACTCCTCCAACTGAGTCTGTTCCAGTGACTGAACCTAGTGAGCCAGTTGACAAAAGTTCTGTAAAGGACATTCCTATAGAGACTGTTCCACTTGAAAAACGATCGAAATATGGACGTTTGTTAAAGCCAAAAGTGAAGTTTGAGTTTCTCTAAAAATCCTCGAAACTCAAAGGTGGGAGTGTGTTGCGAAAATCGCTACTTCCACTTCAACTTTTTGTAATCCGATCGTTTGCGCCTGCGCGCACGAGAGGAATTGTGCGTTCGATAGCAAAAAGAAGAATGTTGTAAGTTTCCAAAATGTAAATATTGTGTATTGTTAGCGCGCGTTAAGTATTTATGTAATTTTATCAGTATTATGTGTTTAATAATTTGTGATTGTGTATTTACCAGATAAAATGCGTTTATTTAAAGAAAATGACTGTTCAATGAGTGAAAGTTTCCACTTATTATTGAATTAAGAACTAATATTTCATCCCTCGAACAAGACAGATGAAGGAAGGTAAGTTTTTCTTACCTTTTATTATTGAAAAGAAACATAAATGATTCTATTTGTTTTTTAATACGAAATTTTTGATTAGATGAAGATTTGTAGAATCAATTTTGTTGAATACTAATTCATTTAAAATTTAGTATATAAATATCGAATATAGGAATTCTTAAAGTTTGAATTCGATACTGGTTATTGCTGCGTTTAAAAAAATACTTTACTATATGTATGTATGTATGCAAATACAGTCAAACTTCATTACCATGAACATTGTTAATGTGATTTACTTTTAACATGAAGTGTTTTCACAATCCTCATCCAAAATAAATGTTAGTTACTGATAGCATGAACAATTCGAGTACAATTTCATATACTCAAAGTGTACACAAGTACCTATTACTGGAGCACAAAATTTTGTTTGAGATAGAGGTAATCAGTAATATTTTTTCTGGTACACGAAGCATGCAGACTTGCAGACATGTCTATTACTTATTCCTGCGATTGGTAATTTTGAGCATGTACATATGTGATTTTTAGTTTAAATTTTTTTTATTTGTGACAATTACAATTCCATACTTATTCAGTATTTTTTTTTTTTTTTATGATGATTTTCTTTTTTATATGTATTGCTTCTGATCAAATTGCTTTTCTTCGATGTGTTTTCTTGTTTGGTTATATCACTGAAAAACTCCCTTTTGTATGCTGCCAGTGAGGGTTACTATTCAGAACGGTGCCATCCAGGCGAATTCCAGAAAAATCGCCAAGAGGTGGGTAAAAGTAGGGTGCCTGGCGACAGATCTGTGACAGATTCTCATTGGACAAGACTGACCATCAGCCGCCCGGGGCGATTGTTGGATGATGCTCCATAGGTTTTACATTGAGAGTTTCGCATTGGTCGAAAAAAGTATTTTTATCTCTTGATATTAAGTAAATTTGATTTTTTTTTTCTTTCAGAAATACATTAAGAAAGATTATTTGTAAAATATCAAAACATATTTTACTGAATAATGTAAATTATTAATCTGGTTTATTAACTTTATTGATGAACGAGGTAGGCAGATTCTTTTACTAGCCTGTTTCACAGCTTATAAATTGATATAAATAGAAAAAATACTGTATGATTATTGTCATAACTGATCTGTAATCATCTTATTTATTAAATATATTACTTTTGTCCTATTTTTGTGCTATTTAAATTTTAAAAAATAATGATTTCATTGGTAAAGCAAAGTAGAAACATTTGGCGATATTTAACATGGTACTTGGCGAGAGATTCTCAGCCAGTGTTTTGACATCTTTCTCAGAGACAGCTAAAAGCTTTATAAGTGTGTATTATGTGTAAGAGTATGTACTAAGGAATATATAAATTGTTTCGTATTTATTACGTCTGACTAATTACGAATTAATGTTTAATTTTCTTCAATAAAATTGATAGTTATTTAATATTTTGAAAATAAAGATAAAAATAAAATAACTAAAAATTAATTCATTAGTTTTTTTTTTTTTCTTTTTTCTTTTTTTTTCTTTTTTATAGTGAGTTTTCAAAGCATTAAAATTTATAAATATATTTAAATATTTTACAAACATTGTTTCTTCTTAATTGTTTGTTAACATTTATGTTGTGGTAGGCATATTATTTCGCCCCTAAAAATGTTTACACATGGTGTGAATTAAATCTGGTGATACCTTTAATTAGAAAAAGAATGATGATACGATTTTAGATTAAATTATATGGTGTGTCACTCACACGACTTTTTCTTACACTGCATTTCAATGTTATAAAGACAGATCGCATATTAAGTTCAGTAAGGTAAAGTAATATAGTTCAATGTACTCTAAAATTAATCTAAAAAAGGTGTAGGTCATTGTTTCATTTGGCATAAAATTGTATGCGAGGGGAGCTGCCGCCCTCCTAACCCTCCCCACCCCGTTTAATTATAGTGCTTACAATTAAAAAATAAATAAATAAATAAATAAATAAAGTCTAATTTTAAAAACCTCTCTTTCTTTCTCTGTTACAAAAATTTTGTGGTAGCTCGAGATCAAGATTCTAATGCACAATATTTTACGAAAGTTTTTATTTTGTCACATTTTAGCATAAACTGGAGTCTTTCAACTTTTGGTGCATATTAATTGACAAATGGTGCTACTATGCTGAAATTCCTGATTTTTTAGGAAAGCTAGATCTCAACTTCTATAGTGTATAAATGTATCAAACATGATAGTTAAGATAGTTAATATGTAAAGTAGGTGAATGATTGCTTAAATATATTTAAATCTAAAAAAAAAAAAAAAAAAAAAGACAAAAGAAAAGAAAGAAAGCAAAATAAAATGCTACCGTTTTAAATTTTATTGATAAATGTATTTATCAATATCTCCTGGCCTTCCTCGCAGATCCATTAAGCACATTCATACAGAATATGCACATAAAAAAATTGACAGTTAGTATCAATTTAAATTATTTATTTTATACATTTAAAAATTCTTTTTTAATACAATTGAACTTGGACAACACTTATTATTAGTTTATTAGATTTATTGGTATAGCTATTACTGTACTGATCCTCAAAAAGAAAATATACATATATGTGTGTGTGTGTGTATGATTCCCTAAAACTAATTGCTTATTTTCTTATATACATCCCTTCTACCGTTCATTTACTTTTATTATTGTTGTAATCAAAATTTCAGTTTTCTTTTTTTGCTAAAAAATGACGGGCTGTTCTGCTTTTAACTGCTCAAACAGATCTGAGCAATGCTATAAGTTAAAAGTGTTTCCTAAAGATCCCGAAAGGAGAAAACTTTGGGCCTCCAAAGTTAAACGTGTTAATTGGGAACCAACTAAGCTATTTGTGTGAAGTAAGAATTTTTACATTTTCGATTGTTTATTTATTATTTTCTTTATCTACTTGAAAGTTCTTTCTGCGATTAATTTTCAATTACATTTAAGAGATTATGTGATTTTCATAGTTAAATTGTCTAACAATTTACTATACATTGTTCGCATCAATCTAGGCAATTTAATTGTCGGAAATGATCACCTAGAATACTATTTAGTGGTTAAAATATAAAATAAGTCAAAGTTTTAAGTGCACACATTTTACATATATTTACATATTTTAACTGCATATGTCAATATTTTCACAACGAAACTATGCGCATACTTTACTTTTAAAATACTCTAAATACAAAATGTATATATATTTATGTTTTAGTAACACCAATTCCCGCAAATGTAAGAAAAAATAAATAAATAAAATAAAACATAATTAGTTAATTTAAAATTAATTAATTAATTAATTAATTTAAACAAATAATTCAAAAACCATAAATTATGAAAGCCTGCAATATTTTTTTGGGGTAGAAAAAATTTGAGCTCATATATTTATCAACAAGGCACAAGTGTAGTGTGAAAGCAACGATGCACTGTAGCTTCCTAAAAGTACCACTTTTTCAGAACCTTGAAGATAAGACAATATTTTCTCTCCCCCCACCCCTGTTAAATCGTGAACATAATATCAAAATAAAAAAATCTGTAAAGAATTAGAAATGACCAATTTATTTTTATTTTCTTATTATTTCAGAAATTAAACTTATTAAGGAGAAAACATTAAAGTTTACTTAAAAGAATTTTTGTGCTACAAATTGAAAAAAATAATGAAATTAAATCGGGATGCATTATGAATTCTATGAAAAATTTCCTTAGTTCACTACAAACAAAAAAAATTCTTTAGTTCAGTATGTTTTTGGTTTTTAAAAATCTAAGTTAAAAATAATGGTTTAATAAAAATAATAATAATAAATCGAAAATTAGCACACAGAAAAAATAAAAATAATTATTAAATAAAATTGTTTAAAGTCGTAAATTTGTGGGATCCCGGAAAAAAGGGCACCGGAAAAAAGGGCACGGAAGAAAGGGCACCGGAAAAAAGGGCACCCGGAAAAAAGGGCACCGGTAAAAAGGGCACCGGAAAAAAGGGCACCCGGAAAAGAGGGCACCGGAAAAAGGGCACTTTTCCAATTCGCAAATCGCAAAATAATAAATATCAAATAATAAATTTAAAAAATGACTTTCAAACTACATTTTTAGAAATTTCAATTGATTTGGTACAACATTCATTAAATATATATCTCGGGGAAGAGGGGGGGAGGGGGGAGGGGGGCAGGAGCAGATCGAAAGAAAATAATTGTTTTTACAAAAACTCTTACCGATTTTAATGAAACTTTGTATAATCACGTAAACTTGTGAAAAAAATGACAGTAAGTGGCAGGCAAACTTGGGGGGGGGGAGGTAAAGAGGGGGGGGCAGAGGAAAATAAAATTATCTTTTCTTTTTATAGCACCGTTTTACCGATTTAATGATATATTCTATAATTATCACTTACTTTTTATGAAGATCACAATGAGTGCATTATATACTGGGGGGGCAAGGGGGGATATGCAAACTACCCTTTTATCGATTTTATCTTTAAACTACCCTTTTATCGATTCAAAAAACCGTATAATTACGTATAATTTTTGAAAAAATTACAGTAAGTGACAGACATTTTTTTTTTTTTGGGGGGGGGGGGGGCAGGGGTTAAAGAGGGGGAGGGGCAGAGGAAAACAAAATGATTTTTTTATATCACCATTTTACCGAATTAATGATACATTTTATGACTATCACTTAATTTTTATGAAGGTAACAGTGAGTGATTTATATATCTGCGGTGGGGCAAGGGGGGGCAAATAAAAATAAAATATATTCTTCTTTAAACTATCCAATTATCGATTAAAAAAAAATTGTATAATCACGCATAATTTATGAAAAAATTACAATAAGTGTCAAACATACTTGGAGGGGGGGGGGGGTTAGGAAGGGGGCAGAAGAAAATAAATTGAATTTTTATATTACCATTTTAGCGATTTTAATAATATATTCTATAATTACCACTTAATTTTTATTAAGATCACAATGAGTCTATTATATACTTGGGGGGGGGGGCAAGAGTGTTAGATGGAAATAAAATATATTTTCCTTTAAACTACCCAATTATAGATTTAAACAAAAACTTTGTATAATAACATACAATTTGTGAAAAAATCACTCCAAGTGTCAGACGTACTTCGGGGGGGGGGGGGAGGTTAAAGAGGGAGGGGGGCAGAGGAAAGTAAAATTATTTTTTATATCACCATTTTATCGATTTAATGATATATTCTATAACTATCACTTACTTTTTATGAAGATCACAATGAGTGTATTGGGGGGGGGGCGCAGATAAAAGTAAAATATATTATTCTTTAAACTACCGTATAATCGATTAAAAATAAAAACTTTGTATATATAAAACTTCCTGCTTATGAAAAATTACAGTGAGTCTACACATATCTGGACGAATTGCTGCGGGGGGGGGGGGGCAGAGTGAAGAAAATGTTTGTTTTTATATCACCATGCTACATCTCCTATATT
>CAWVNO010000829.1:266533-317302 GCA_963930645.1 Salticus scenicus
TTACCGTTTGTTTTATTGTTTTATTTACATTTTGTGTAAATATCAGTTAGTATTAATGAAAATTTACAGGGAGGTATTCAAAAATTCAATGATTTAAATCTGTAAAAATGTTGCTCAAAAATGAAATTTCTTCTTTTAATCTATCTCTTTTGTCCCCCCCCCCCCCCTCACGTAGAAATAAAAAAGTTTCGCTTGTCGTTGATGATTAGCATGAGTTTTACAAGGAGAAATTTAAAAAGTGCCCTTTTTTTCCGGTGCCCTTTTTTCCGGTGCCCTTTTTTCCGGATTGCTTAAAAAAGGGCACCGGAAAAAAAGGGCACTTTTCTTAATTGTTACTTGTAAAATACTTGTTAAACGTGGACGATAGCAAAAATTTTTTGTTTCTACCAGGGGAGGGGGAGAGACAGATCAAAGAAAAATATTCTGTTTTAGAATAATCTTTTACCAATGTTTGATATTAACTTTTAATTAATGCCTGATATTACCAATGTATTGAATTTTTGGATTGCGGAAAAAAGGGCACTTTTTTAAATTTCTCCTTGTAAAACTGATGCTAAACATCAACGAGAGTGTAAGTGTCTTTTATCTACATCGGGGGGAAGGACAAAAGAGACAGATTAAAAGTAGAGAAAATTCATTTTTGAATAATTTTTTTACAGATTTAAATCATACATTGAATTTTTGCATACCTCAGTATAATTTTTCATTAATAGTAATTGATACTTACACAAAATGCAAATAAAACAATAAAACAAACGATAATAAGTGTTGTTTAAAAAGATTATTTTATTTTCCATCTGTCCCCCCTACACCCCCCCTTATCAACTTTAGTTAACTTTCAATATAATTTTAATAAAATGAAAGTGATAGTGGTACAAAGTTTTATATAATTAGATAGCATGGTTATATAAAACAAACATTTTCTTCAGTCTGCCCCCCTCTTAGCCAAATCGTCCAGATATGTGTACACTCACTGTAATTTTTCATAAGCAGAAAATTGCGTAAATACAAAGTTTTTTTAAATCGACAATGCGGTAGTTTCAAAAGAATAATATATTTTATTTCTATCTGCGTCCCCCTTGACCCCCCCCCCCCCCAAATGTATAATACCCTCATTTTGATCTTCATAAAAGTAAGTGATAGTTACATTGCAGAATATGTCATTAAAATCGGTAAAATGGTGATATAAAGAAATATTTTATTTTCCTCTGTCCCCCCTCTCTTTAACCCCCCCCATCTCAAGTATGTCTGACCTTGACTGTGATTTTTTTCACAAATTGTATTCTATTATACAAAGTTTTTGTTTAAAATCGATAATAGTGTAGTTTAAAGAAGAATATAATTTTATTTCCATCGGATCCCCCCCTTTCCTCCCCCCCAGGTATATAATGCACTCATTGTAATCTTCATGAAAATTAAGTGGTAGTTATAGAATATATCATTAAAATCGCTAAAATGGTGATATAAAGAATCACTTAATTTTTCCTCCCCCCCCCCCTACACACACACACTAAGTATGTCTGACACTTACTGTAAATTTTTAATAAATTATACGTGATTATACAAAAAAAAAAATTAATCAATAATAGAATAATCTTAAAGAAGAATATATTTTATTTTTATCTGCCCCCCCTTGCTCCCCCCCCAGGTATATAATACACCTCACCTGTGATCTTCATAAAAAGTTAGTGATAGTTATAGGAATATATCATTAAAGTAGATAAAACTGTGATATAAAAGATAATTTAATTTTCCTCTGCACCCCCCTCTTTAACCCCCCCTCCCCTAAAGTTTGCCTGACACTTACAGTAATTTTTTCGCAAATTGTACGTGATTATACAAATTTTCATTAAAATCGGTAAGATTTTATGTAAAAACAATTGTTTTCTTTCGATCTGCTCCTGCCCCCCCTCCCCCCTCCCCCACCCCCCATCTTCCCCGAGGTATATAGTAAATTAATTTTGTACCAAATCAATTGAAATTTCTAAATGTGTAATTTGAAAGCCATTTTTATACATCATTATTTGATATTTATTATTTTGCGATTTGCGAATTGAAAAAGTGCCCTTTTTTCCGGTGCCCTTTTTTCCGGGTGCCCTTTTTTCAGGTGCCCTTTTTTCCGGGTGCCCTTTTTTCCGGGTGCCCTTTTTTCCGGTGCCCTTTTTTCCGTGCCCTTTTTTCCGGTGCCCTTTTTTCCGGGATCCAAATTTGTGTTTCTAAGAGCAATTCTTTTTTTTTCTTTCTTTTTCTTTTTATAAGTTTGGCAATTTAGTATATCGATAACTTGTTATTTGACAAAACTAAAAATAATTTAGTGAAAATAAAATGCTTAATTTCAATACAATTTAAACGAATTATGAATAAATTAAGTCTTTTTTACTTCTAAGAAAATTAATTATCCCGCCAGAAAAGTAAATGTTCACCAGAAGCATTTTCTCGCCAACGTAAGATAAAGGTCATATCTAGAAAGGATCAACCCCACTCGTAGCTCACGCAAGCAACCCAAGTTTTCATCCACAGCGGTTGCGCACTGAGAACTGTCGTCACTCTAGTAATATAGGCATCCTAGGTAAAACTAAATTTCCCCCTGTGTCAGGCGTCAGGCCCTCCCCATTTACACAATGCAATTTTCGTTATGTAACACCCAACCATGTTGAAATTTAAAATTTCATAAATATCTGACAGTGGGCCAACTACCAACTGCACTTCTTTAATTTATTTCTATTTAAAAAAACTATGAACTGCATGCAGATGTGCAAATGCCTCATGCTTTCTGAAACTCCTGCTATGAATTAGAATTATCTTTCTTAAAATAATGAAATAGAAAAGGAAAAGTATAACATGATAGGGATGCACCGAATATTCGGTATTCAGCCATACTACCGAATATTCAGTTTGGGCGAATCAAACTATTCGGCTAGTGGGAATGTATAAAAAATTTTTAATTATTTGAAAAAAAATGTGATTTTTTATTATGTAATTAAGATTTTTAGAGTAATTAAGAAATATAATAACTACAGAACTATGGATTAACACCATAAAATGCAATAAACTCGCAACAATTGTTTTGGGTTGAAATAACACGCGACCCTTCATCAGGCGAACAAAGTAGGCATGAGTGCTACAGTCAAAGCAGCTACGCGTTGCTAATAAGATGCGTTGCCGCTTTGACTGCCACACTCGTGCCTACTTTGTTCGCCTGACGAAGGGTCGCGTGTTATTCCAACCCAAAACAATTGTTGCGAGTGTTGCATTTTATGGTGTTTATCCAAAGCTCTGTAGTGATTACTGTAAAACGTCAGTTCTGTGGTGCTTTATTATTATAATTAAGAAATAGTTTATATTTAAAGGAAAACAATTATTTCATCTAATTTCAAGTAATTAAAGAAAATTATTAGTTACATTAATCATAACAATTAATAATATCTAACAAAAGTTGTTTTTATCAATAACAGTATAACGATACGTTTCTAAGTTGAGTTAAGAAAGAATGTACATAATTCACATGATATTACAAGTTACAATCTAGGAAACTTGAAGAGATCAAACAAAGGTCGGATCCAAATCTGGCAAGTAAAATGACACAAGTCATAAATTAGCAGTTTTTAACATGTCACTGAAAAATGTATATGAAGTGCCCCAACATGCACGAAGAGTATCGCATCTCTATCTCACAATTTATTCACATGAGAGTGAGAGACATCTACAACAGTATTGATATAGGTTATCCAGTACGTTGTTACTTTTAAATTGATTTTTCTCAAATGCTGCGTTTCTGTTTTTTACTTTCTCTTACCCATAGGGTCGAGAAAATATTGTTTTAGGGTCAAATTTTTGAACGTGAGTTTTTGTTATATTTACATGTTCTGAGGTCCCCTGAATACGAAAATCATGTTTTTAGCAAACGTTCTGTGTGCCTGTCTGTTACCAGCATATTTCAAGAACAAATAATAGCAGAAATTCCAAACTCGGTATTCTAAATGTGTATCATATAGGGATGCTACAGTAAGCTTTTCGTTGAGATGAAGCAAATGGTTCGTGTACAGGGACACTCAAAATTATTCAAATACATTACATCTATGGGGGAAATTGCAGGTAAGTAGAGTTTATCATCTATAGACTGCACTAAAAAAAATGAAACGAATAGATATTTTTTGTAATAGAGATAGTCAACTGGGAAAAGAATTTTGTGTATGTAGGAGCCTCATTGAAACCTTTGGACAGCCCCTGCCTGCCTGGACGTGCCAAGCTTAACGGGTTGGATGCTGTCCGCCGGATCGGAATAAATCGGAATAAATCGCCGGATCACTGCATGATAGCCGCCTACTGCCAGACAGTAATCTAGACGCAACAGAGAATGAGCTGTGTCCGATGGCTCGTTCAGACTTCTAACATCAATCGGGAGATGACCACTCTTCTGCTAGGGAACAGGGTGACATCACAAGACAGCTCTGGTACGACAAGGTTGCGACATCTTCTTCTGGACACATTATGCTCGACTGACACACCACACCTCCAGATCGCACAAGGTAGGAAGCGCACAGTCACGCTACCTGGATGCGGGAATTTTGAATATGTGCACACTATCGGTGAGCCAAAGGGAGAGGAAAAAAAAAAAAAAAATTAAAACAAATAAATATTTAAAGTTAATTAAAAAATGATTTTTGAATTTTGGAGTGGGGGGGGAACTTCAGGGGGGGCCAAAATGATAAGTTGTGCACTCTGAATTATGCCAAAATGAGGAGGCTAAAAAGAATAAGGGGGGGGGGGGGAGCTAAACACCAAAACTGCTGAACGACAAACGTGAGAGAAGAAAGGAGAAAAAAAAAAAAAAATTAATTCTTGCCACTGGTGGGGGGAAGGAAAACTTTGGTAGCGCATAGTCTAGAGATTTGAAGTGGCTGGGCGAAAAAGGGGGGAATGGGACCATGCGCTAAAGGCCTAAAAGGAGAGGAAAGAGGGACCATCGTAATTTTGATCCACCAAGGGGGGATGGTGCCCCGCGTTGGTAGCCCGACGACTGCTTAACGACCCCATCGAGCACTTGACGGTGCAGCACATTTTTACGAGGACCAGACACCGCCACACCCTCGGAACGTTGACAAAAACTTTGACAAAAAAAAATAATAATAGGAAGAAGAAGAATAGAAAATAAGAATAAATGATTAAATAAATTAATAATAATAAATAATAATAATAATAAAAATAAAATAAAATAAAATAAAATAAAATAAAATAAAATAAATAAATAAATAAATAAATAGAGTAAAATAAAATAAAATAATATAAGTAATAAAATTGTGATAAAAATAAAAAAATAAAAATAAATAAATAAATAAAAATAAAATAAAATAAATTTATAATTATTGTTGCGGTTAGTTGTTGCTAACCAAACCTTCGGGGCTTCGGAGAACTGCGGGGAGGCGAGGAGAGAACAGCGGAGCTTGCAAGGAGCCGGGAAAAAAAAGAAAAAAAAAAAAAGGCCGGGGGGAGAGCCGCTCTAGCTTGGCTCCCGGTCACCTTACCCACTCAAGGGTCCGGTTCAGGAAAACCAAGGGGCTAAAAAAAAAAAAAAAAAAAAAAAAAAAAAGGGGGGGAGAGAGCCGTTCTAGCTTGGTTCCCGGTCGCCTTACCCACTTAAGGGTCCGGTTCAGGAATACCAAGGGGCTCGAGAAGAAGAAAAAAAAAAAAAAAAGGGGGAGGAGATCCACTCAAGCTTGGCTCCCGGTCACCTTACCCACTGAAGGGTCCGGTTCAGGAAAACCAAGGGGCTCAAAAAAAAAAAAAAAATGGGGGGTGGGAAGGGCCGCACAAGCTTGGCTCCCGGTCTCCTTACCCACTGAAGGGTCCGGTTCAGGAAAACCAAGGGGCTCAAAAAAAAAAGGGGGGTGGGAAGGGCCGCACAAGCTTGGCTCCCGGTCTCCTTACCCATTTAAGGGTCCGGTTCAGGAAAACCAAGGGCCCCCCCCCCCCAAAAAAAAAAAAAAAAGGGGGAGGCACCCACGAGGGGGCGAACCCGGGGTCCTGAGCTGGAAACTATAGCTCTGACCCCTCCCCGCACTAATCCAAACTAACCCGCCGAAGGGAGGGAGGAGAGAGTTAAAAAAAAAAAAAAAAAAATTATTATTGGTAAATAACAGTTTAGTAAATAGTTAATTCAGTTAAGATTGTTTTATGGAGAGGAAAAAAAAAAAAGAGAGAGAGAGAAAAAAAAAAAAAAAAAAAAGGAAAAGGGGTGCATGACCAAGATTCGAATGAGGCACTACGGACGTAAGGTGGCTTGCGAGGCCCGATGCGAGGATTCAACCTTTGGGACCCTTCCTGGGATTCTGGAGTTTTGTACTTCTTCTTTTCGGACCTAAGAATGCTGATAGGTGAATCCAAAGCGGTGTGCTGAGCGGTAGTGCCTAGCTTCTTGATCACGCCATTCATACAGCTCATGAGAAAAAAAAAAAAAAAAAACTGGATTTTGTACTTAACTGAGATTAATTAATTTAGTTACTTATTGTTGATTTTATGAGAAAAAAAAAAAAAAAAAAAAAAAAAAGATAAAACTATCCTTTAATTTTTGGTTCCATAACCCATTCATGCGCGGTCATGAGCGTGGTGCGGACTTACAGACCAATTAAGACCGAGGACCGTTTACATTTATATGCACATTTTTTATACAATTTTTATTTTTTATAATTTTTTATACATTTTTTATTATAATAGTTTTTTATACATTTTTATTTTTTTTAATAATTTTTATTTTACAAAGATTTTTTAATATTAACATTTTTATTTTTACCGGGCCTCAAGTAATATCGATGCTAGCCGCTTTAACAACAAGGGCCTCGTTCATGACCTAAAATAAACAAAAAGTGGCGGTAGCGGTAGGTGCCTCTATTGGCTGGGAGGTCCTCTTCTTTCGGTTGTTTGTTACTATTTTCCTCTGAAGGTTGTAGACAGTAGTAGAAGGAGTTAGTTGTGGGAGGTGCTGACACTGCTTGTTGTTATTGTGAGATGTCATCTATGTTGTTCGTGAGCCATCTGACTATGTGTTTTGCCTTGTTCTGTACGTGTGTGTTTTGTGCTAGCTGTTTGTACCATAGTGTTTCATTTGCTTGTGTTATTTGGGCCAGATGGTGTTTATCCGTTAGAGGGCAGGCTGTTAGATAGTGAATTGTTGTGCCTAGTGCACCACAGGCGCAGTCCGGGCTGCATATTTACTCCCTTTACTCGAGCTCAAACGGGGATGCAATTCGATGTTCTTGATTGGCTTTTGTTTCACGTGTCGCATTCTGACGTCACGCTTTCCGCAAAAATTTGACGAAAGATTCTTCCTGTAAAGTTTTAATAATATTTTATTATATTTGAATTTTTTTTTTTTTTTTTGTAAAATGTCTACATTTTCGGAGTCAAAGCTTCCTCCATCATTTTTACACGAAATAGAATCAACTTCTGAAAATGTAATTAGAATTCGAAGTAATGTAAAAAATTTAGTTTGGTGAATTAATAATTGTAAATGCATATAAACTAGTCTCTTCATTTAAAAGCAAAGTGTGTCATGAGAAATGTCTATTTTTCGAAATTTTGATAAGTTCATTGCAGGTTAACTTTTCTCTCTTATATATTATATATACATAATATAATTTATAACATTTTAATTATATATTGAGAATAAAACTATGTAAATTATAATTTGTTGTTTATGTTTAAATTATTTATTTTATTTTATTTTATTTATTTATTTATTTTCACTGCAAACTATTTAGGGTTTATTACAAAAAAAAAAAAAAAAAAAAATCCAGATTTGTTATATTTCTGTAATTTTACTTTGAAACATTTAGACAATAATTTTTCTTTGTGATTTTTTTAAAGCCATTATATAAGAAGAGAAGTCATTTTACAATTTTGTCTCATTTTAACACAGTGCTTTTTTCATTTTACTCTTTCCTTTATTTCTCCATGCACAAAAATGAGAAATTTATATACGAGTATATATATATCAATCAAATTTAAAAAAAAATTTAAATATATATATATATATATTGAACTGTTTGCATTTTCCTTTTATGAAAATTTTCAATCGTTTCATTTTAGTAAATTTAACAGTATGCAGTTGCTATTTCACTTCAAACCTTTAAATAGATTAATAAGAAGAATTTATTAATAAGAAGAATTCCTAACTCCACACAAAAGTATAAATACACAAAATTAATTTAATTATTTAAAGTACTAGAAAGCTAAAATGTAATCTAATTATTTACTTCCTACACACTCAAGCGTAATGAAATTTAATTTACTTTGGTGTGTCACTTACACGACTTTTCTTTTTATGCATTTGAATGCTATGATATATTAAAGGGTAAGATGGCAAGTAATGTATAAACGAACTTTAACAACAGTTAAAAATAGTTTTAAAAACTGTTTTATTAGATATATATATATTTATATGAATGGGGCTACCGTAACCCCCAACACATTGATTGTACTTCGTATATACATACCCAATTTGTATTTTCTGCTATGATACATTTTTACAATATTCTTAAAAGGCAGTTACAGAGATAAAAAGTTGAAAGTTGAAAAATAAAAAGTTTTTCTTTTACCTTCCCTCAAAATGCACAATTATAGCAAAAAATTAGCAATAAAATGTTGACTCTAAACTAGTATTTTACAGTTGGATATGAAAAAATAATTATCACCTTGCACTAATTTTTCTGAACTTGGAAAAAAATCAATAAACCACTTCCATTATTAATATTCCATACAGAAGAATGTACTCACTCAATTTTTATATCCCTGCATATTGTCTATGAATTATATGCACACCACACGCTGTGCTTGAATCACGAATAGCAAAAAAATCACATAACACAGCTTACATGCAGTTTCAGCAAAGTATAAGCATATTTTAGTAAAGTATAAGTACTTTTCAAAGCATAGTCCCAGTGTATCCGAATTATTTTGTTAGGACCTGTAAATGAATCGTAAATGAATATATATATAATTTGATTTGGTTTAGGGCCGTCTTGAGGTGTTAAACTGCACCTACAACAATTTTCGCATATAGATCATAGATGTAACGTATTTGAATTCTCTTGAATGCACTTGTGCAGGATCTCAACGAAAGCTTTTTCCTTGATCTTAGTGAAAAGTTTAGTACAGAGTAGCTCTAAATAATACACATTTAAAATACTGAGTTTGTACTTCTATCTACAATTTTTTATTGAGATATGGTGCCATAGACAAACCGCTAAATATCTCATTTTCGGATTGCGGAGGCCTCAAAACGTGTAAAGTACGCAAAAACTCATTTCAAATTTTCACCTAAAAACATACTTTTTCTCCTACTATATGGGAAAGAAAAAGTAATAACGTGAAATATAAAACCATACAATAGATAAATAATGCAAGAGAGAGGGGAAAAAAATCATATTAATTTTCAAAAAAAGAAAAAATTAAATAAATAAATAAATCATATTATACGTTATATTATACATTCGTGAGCAATTCCTTAAACGATAATAAATTGTTTATTTATTTTTCCAAAACTACAATAAATTAATAAGATATTTAGTACTACATGTAATTATTTACTTTCCAAATCAAATTTGCAGAACGTTTTTTTTTTTTTTTTCGTTTACTTAATATTTTTAAATTTGTTATTTTGATGTTTGTAAAAAACGACGGTTTTTTTTTTTTTTTTTTTTTTTAGGTCAAAAGTAAATGAGTAAATAAATAGAACGATAAAAATGATTATTTTATTTTATTTTTATTTCTTTATTTATTAAAAAAAACAACAAAAAAACACCCTCCCCCCCCCCTATTTTTTTCTTTCCTTTTCTTCTTTTAATTAATAAAGTATTTAGAATACTAACAAGGTATGTAGTATTACATGTACTTATTTAGTTTTGAAATCAGATTTCAATTTAAAATTTGTTATTTTGATGATTAAAAAAGAACAAAAGTAAAAAATATTTTTGGGGGGTTAAAAATAAAGGCATAAATAAATAAAAATTATAATTATTTAAATGAATGATAATAATAATAAATGTAATATAAATATTTTTTTTTTTTTTTTCTTAGTAAAATTACTGTTAAGAAATTGTTTAAAAATATGTTTAAGGAATTTGCGTGAAAGTTATACGAACTTCTAACATAGGTTAATTAGTAAAATGAGGGGAATTAAAACATAAAATAAATTGAAAAGGTTACATAATAATTAAAAATCTATGAAAACTACAGATGGCGCCACTATTTTTCTTATTCAGAATTATTTTATTAAAGTAATTTTATCTGTCATATATTTAATATGGTAAAATAAACAATTTAAATTACTCAGAAGAAAATTTTGTTTTCAAACTGCAACTAGAAATCTCTTTCAATTATTCATATTCATTTATTCGCATAAAACGAGAGGAATATTGTTGATTATTATTACTGATTTAAGCTAAGTATTACAGTCAGTGGAGAACCATTGCATCATAAAAGGTTGCAACCAATCAAGAACGTCGAATTGCATCCCCGTTTGAGCTCGAGTAAAGGGAGTAAATATGCGGCCCGGGCTTCTCTTCTTCTTAATGCGATGGAGGTAAGCCGGAAAGGCCCCATGTCCTGTGTAGACTTGTGTTAATAGCTTGCAGCTGACCAGTGTTTTAGTGTCCACTTTTGGGAAGTACCTGTGTACCTGCGGGCTGGGCCTACCCGTGTCCCCATCCCCATAGTCCCACTCGAACTGCCATTGATCCATTGTTAACCCTTTAAGGCTTCTCTTTAAGTGGGAAATCGGTTTTTCAAGGTGGAAGTAATTGCGGTTTGTATTATTTTCCGCTGCTGTTTTTGCTAGTTTATCTGCCTCTTCATTCCCGTATATTCCTACGTGGGCTTTAACCCATTCTATTTTAAAGGTGTTGTTAGATCTTCTGATTTCCGAATGGATTTTATGGACCATGTTATCTGTCGTAAATGGTTTAGAGAGGGCCTGTATGGCTGACATGCAGTCCGAGTGGATGCTATATGAAATGCCCTTTGTATTTCCCCACTCCGCAGCTTTGAGTATAGCCAGTAGTTCAGCCTGGAAGACACTGTTGCACTTTCTTAGGGGCGCTGACCATTCGTAGATTTTGGATGTGTTTTCAAAGGCTACATAGGCCGAGCCTGTAGCTCCTGATTCCAGCTTCGAACCATCCGTGTAAATTTGTATGTCGTTTTCTGAAGAGCCGATTTGTGGTTCTGGTGTGTCGGCTGGGTGCTTGCGCCAAATGTTTTGCTTCGCGACATAGTCAGTGTGGTTGAACATTTTGTTGTGTAGGTTGTAGTTATTGTGGAGTCTTGTGATTGTGCCATATGCTGCCTCGTATTGTACTTGGAGGTGTACTGGAATCAGGCCTGAGAGAACCAGAAGTGCCGATGTTGGGGCTGTTCTGTATGCCCTTACGATGGCCAGCGCAAAGTTCCTTTGGCAGCTGAGCAGTTTGTTTTTGTTCTGCTGCGTTAGATTGTTCCCCCAGATCGGGGATACATAGATCAGTGTCTTTTCCACTACTGTTTTGTACCAGGTTTTTGCCAGGTTTGGCTTTAGTCCCCATCCCCTTGAGACCATACGTCCAAACGGATTGAAGGACTTGTAGATTTTTTTTGTTTGGTTCTCTATGTAGGGTTGCCATCTGAGGTTTTTGTGGATAGTTACACCTAGATACTTCATTTTTTCTTGAGTCTCTAGCGCTGTCCCATTATAGTGTATCCCTTCTAGTTTGTGGGAGCATGCGGTCGGGAGGTTTCCTAGTCGTGGTCTGTTGAGGTATAGCAGTTCCGTTTTACTCCAATTAATGGTTAGGTCGTTTTCTATTGCCCAAGTTCCGAATTTTTGTATTGCTGTATTTGCAGTGTTTATGAGTGTTTCTGTGTTTTTTGCTGAGATTGTCAATATGAAGTCATCTGCGAATGCTTGGATCTTTGTGTTGTTCCCCCAGCTATGGTTGAGTGCTGTCTCAGCTATTAATAGCCAAAGGAGGGGCCCTAGGCAGCTTCCTTGCGGACAGCCTCCGAATGTTTGTTTCGTGACTATTATTCCATTTTCCTCCAGTGTCACATACCTGTCTTCCAGAAAGCTTACTATCCAGTTAACGAGATATGTTGGACAGCTGGAGTTTTTGAGGTTGTTGATCAGAGTCGGCCAACGAATGTTGTCAAAGGCACCTTTGATGTCTATTGAAATTAGCAATGTTTGTTTCCTATCTGTTCTGTCCTTGTTTATGTTGTCAATCAGTTTTTGTAGTGCATTTTCTGTGGAGGTGCCTTGTTTAAAGTCGAATTGATTTGGGTTCCAATAGTTTGTAATTGTTAGGTGATGGTTAATTCTGCCGTGAATTATTCTTTCTAGTATTTTGCTGATAGCTGGAAGGAGGCATATTGGCCTATAATTTTTTGGGTCTTTGGGATCCTTGCCTTCTTTGTGGAACAGAACTACTATACCGTGTTTGAATTGTTTGGGGAAATGTTCCAGCTGGAGGCATTTATTAAAAAGTGTGAGGAGGAGGTTCTGGCTCACGTGGTTGATTTTTTTTATTAATCTGTAGTCTACATAATCATGACCCGGGGCTTTGTTTTGCTTTATGTGGTTGATTATCCTGTTGAGTTCCTGTGAGGTGATTCTGCGCGGGCTGCCTTCGTCGAAGCGGGGGGGTAGAGTGCTTAATCTGTGCGGGGTGTGTTCGTTCGTTAGGTATAGCGAGTCTAAGAATTTATTTAGAGTGCGATCTATTGTTACGTGGTCGTTGTTTTCTAGTATGTTGCAGAGTTTAGCAGGGGCTGACATTTTGCCTGAGGCGATTTTGTATTGAGGGCCGTAGGTATCTTTGGCGCTCTCACAGAAAGCTACCCATGCCTTCGACCTTTCTTTCTTGATTAGTTTTTTGTATATTGCTCTATGTAGGAGCCTCGCCTCCTGGCTTTGCAGCCAACATAGAATTTCGACTAAATCAATTTATGCATTTCGAATTAGGGTTGATTAAATTTAGTATCTCGGATTAAGGATTGCTAACTCATTTATTTAAAAATTCAAATTTTTCAACTCTTACTTAAAGACAAATCAGCATATAATTAAATGAGAATAAGTTTAAATCTACTTACCCCTCTGCCAGAACTCCGAAGATTAACGACAAACCACACCACACAATTAGAAGACTATATTCCATATTTTGAAGAATCGTTTATTGGACTTGAATAAGTAATTACGAATTTATTATATTTAAGAATAATGACTGGAACTATAATGTGTACGATTAGAATATTTAATAGTTCTGAGTTTATTTAATGTTGAGATACCTCGTACCTCGTCCGGATTCGAAAAGCGACTGAAACAAAACTGCCCAGCGCCGTTCTAAATCAGTTCCTATGTGCGCACCTTCTCCTTCTCCTCCTCCCCGACATCCTCCGGGGGGGGGGCTGAGCATGGCAGACTGGCGACTCTATTCACCGGTCGTTTGATGACTCCAGATGGTGTCTTCAGAGTGACGATTCTTACGATGCCATCATCTCCAGGATGGACTTCCAGAATTCGGGCAAGGGTCCAGTGTGCTGGCTGAATAGAAGGTTCCAAGACCAGGACTAGCTGACCAGGTTGCAGATGTGTATTGCCGCTCGTCCACTTTTCTCTTGATTGGAGTGACGTCAAATAAGACTTGGCCCATGTACTCCAAAATTGCTTCTTGATCTGCTGGACGAGTTTCCACCTGGAAGAAAAACTGGTACACAATGGATTAGTTTGGTTAAAAGAGTGTTCAGGAAGCTGGAGAAGCGGAGCCCCAATTAAGAAATGTCCTGGTGTAAGCACTAAGAAATTATTGGGCTCGGTGGAAAGTGGGACTAAGGGGCGAGAATTTAAGCAGGCTTCAATGTTAGTTAGAATCGTAGCACACTCCTCAAACGATAGGCAACTGCCTTTACATGCTTTAAGTAAATGGCGTTTAGCCAATTTAACGGAAGATTCCCATAGGCCGCCAAAGTAAGGTGGCATAAAATGCCAATGAATTTGTCTATTTGCTACAAATTCCTGAATAGTGTTGGTTTTTGAAAGTGTCACGAGTTTCTTCAAATGGGCATGGGCACCAACAAAGTTGCGTCCGTTGTCAGAATAAATGTCAGTAGGATAGCCTCGACGCGCTATGAATCTTTGTAGGGCATATAAAAAATGTTCAGTTGCTAAGCTCGTGACTAATTCGAGATGAATTGCCTTGGTGCTCATGCAGATGAATAGACAAATATAGGACTTAAATTTTGTTTTTGTTCGTTTATGTTCACACTTTGTTTGAATAGGGCCTGCATAATCAAGGCCAACATGTTGAAATGGTCTACAAGGGTTGACTCTTGCCCTGGGAAGGTCACCCATCATTTGTTGAATTGGGGTCGGTTGGACTTTGGCACATGTGACACATTTACGAAGCTCTTTTTTCACAGTGGATCTACCATCAGGAATCCAGTAAGACTGGCGAATGAGATTTAATACTAGGTCGACACCTCCATGAAGACTATACGTGTGAAAATGTCTTATTAATGTCGATGTAAAAGGGTGATTCTTAGGTATGAGTATTGGATGTTTAGTATCATAGGGCAGAGTGATGTTTCTATCAATTCTACCTCCCACTCTCAATAGATTTTCTGAATCAAGAAACACATTGAGATTTTTCAGTTTACTGCTGTTTGCCACGGGTTGGCCGCGCTGCAAAAGGGCGATTTCTGAAGCAAAGGACCTTTGTTGGACGAATTTAATAACAATTTTTCTAGCTTCTGAAATTTCTTGTACTGAGACTGGTCCTTTCAATTTTGTAGCATTTCTAATATTATTTATAAATCGCTTCATAAATGCAATTACACGAAAAAGTTTATTACTTGATGAAAATTTTGAAACCAAATCCTCTATAACGGATTCTTGCTTTGGAATTGACTCTATTAGTCCAGGAATTCCCACAATTGTACATGGGACTGAGGTAGCAATCTTGGACTCATGATCTGAGACCGGAATCTTTGACCAATCAGGTCCAGACCACCACAAGTTAAAGTGGTGTAATTTGTCGGGTAACAGCCCACGGGTTGCACAGTCTGCTGGGTTAAGTTTGCTTGGTAAGTGATGCCATGATGTGGGGTCTGTGAGAGCCCTAATTTTGGTTACTCGGTGTAGGACATATGTGTTGCCCTTTAAGGGTGGATTTAAGATCCAACTACGGGCGATTGTTGAGTCTGTCCATAGGAGAATGTCCTCAACCTGATAATCCAGCGAGCTCTGGACGACTGCCAAAAGTTCCGAGAGTAATACAGCCGCGCATAGCTCCAACCTAGGCAAGGTAATGGGTTTTAAAGGAGCTACACGGGTTTTAGCTGCAATCAATTTTAAAGATGAGTTCTGACTTGGGCGTATATAAATTACGGCAGCATATGCCTTTGTTGACGCATCACAAAATCCCAGAATCTGGAAAATAGGTTCAGACTTCAGGTCTAAAAATCTGGGTACTGACATGGCCTTAAAGGAAGCAATTTTTTCATAAAATTCGTTCCACCTGGTTTGAATGTCTGGTGGTAAAGGATCATCCCAACCAAGTTTTAGCTTCCAAACATCTTGTAGAAGCAATTTTAAAAGAATAGTGGCAGGGGATAAGAGACCCAAAGGGTCGAAGATGCGTGCAATTACGGACAATAATTGTCGTTTAGTTTTAACGTTTTCTTCTGTGTTGACGCCAACCTGCAGTGTATCCGATGTTAAATTCCAGTTTAGTCCTAAAATACGTTGGGATTGATCGGGGTTTAAGGATAATTCCTGATTTGTTGATTTTAAAGGTTCTGGGACCTGAACTAGAGCTTCCACATAATTTGAAGCCCATTTTCGCAGCTTGAAGCCCCCAGCATTAAATAATGCCTGAAGGTCTGTGACCAATGATTGAGCGGCTTCGATTGTTTCAGCACCTCCAAGGAAATCGTCCATATACAGGTTGTTGCGGGCAGCCTGCACAGCTACGGGAAAATTGGGTTCTTCATCGTTTAATAGCTGTAATATGGTACGCAGGGCTAAAAATGGAGCACAGGCTGTGCCATAAGTAACAGTGTTCAATTTATACACTCTGAGTGGATCTGAAACATTGGCCCTCCAAAATATTCTTTGAAAGTCTGTATCAGGCTCTGCGACTAGAACTTGCCTAAACATTTTCTCGATATCACTCGAGAGGGCGACTTTATTTAAACGAAATCTAATTAGATTGCTAAAAATACTGGATTGGAGTTTTGGCCCTTTGTGCAAATTGGAGTTCAGGGATTTGCCATTTGTAGTTAAGGCCGACGCATTGAACACTACCCGTAGTTTTGTAGTGCTACTATTTTCATTTATAACTCCATGATGGGGCATATAATAATTGGGTTGGCGATTAAGCTCTTCAGCCCTTAGTAAAGTCATATGACCTAGATCGGAGTACTCACACATAAACTGAGCATACTCCTTTTTTAGTTTGGGATTCTGCGCAAATCGATTTTCCAGTTTCTTAAACATTTTTAGTGCACAGTTGGCACTTTCCCCCAAATCTATCTCATCATGGAGGGGTAATTTTACAACATAGCGACCTTCGGGGTTGCGCTTGGTGGAAGATTTATATAGTTCCTCTGCCGGATCGGCTTCGGTGTCACTCTTAGAAGATATTATGGGCTGATTGTCAAAAAAATCGTTCAAGTTAAGGCAGTGTAACGATGAGCTATATGTTGATTCTGGTTCCATTCCATCCCTTGAGAGGGGGCCACTGAGTAAATACCCAAGTGAACTGGGAATGGCAGATGGTTCTCCTGGCCTTCCCGATATCGGTGTGCCACAAATTAGTGACGCAAAAATATCTGCACCTAATAAAACTTCGATGGGTTGTTGCTTGAAGAAATTCATATCCGCTAATTGAAGATTGTTTGTATGTGGCCAAGACGTCGTTTGCACCCGGAAATTCGGCAGAGGGGCAGTAACCCTATTTACTACTAGCGCTTTTAAGTTCCTATACTCGTTAGCGAAATATGGCGAGAATGAGAATTCCGTAAAATTTAAAACAGTTTCTGCGGAAAGACCGTTTATGCCTATAAGTCGATGAGAAGTGCCAAACAAAGGCAAATTTAGCTTCTCAACGCAGTCCTTTGTTATGAGACTATTTTGTGAGGCACTATCAACTAACGCCCGACATTGAATAATTTTGCCGTTAGGTGACCTAACCTTTATAAGGGCAGTAGCCAATAACACCTTTAGGTTACTAAAATTTGCATTAGATTGTGAACTATTGGCCACCGACGTAGTAACAAGGCCGCCTCCCTGATCTGCAGAATTCTGTGTATAAATGTGCAGAAGAGTGTGATGTGAACCTGCACATACTTTACATTTAATATTAATTCTACATTGACGCACTTGATGATTAGTTCGCAAACAATTTTCACACAGTGATTTTGATTTAACTAAGTCCCATCGCTCTTGAACACTAATTCGATTGAATTTGGGACATTTAAACAATTGATGTACTTGAGAACAGGCGACGCATTTATTTTCTTTGACTAGTATTGAATTATTGACACAAGATTTTTTTACACTACTACCTTCTACTGGCTTCTTAAACATTCCTGGTTTATTTTCAAGCTTTGTTTGACTCGAAGCTTCCCTCTCAATGAATGTACGAAACGAATTTAAATCGGGAATAGTTTGCGTATTCTCTAGACTGAGCTCCCACCTATGCCTAACGGATGAGTCCAATTTTGAAATCATGAAATTTATAAGAATAAGATCGCTAAGAGGATTAGATTCCAATCCGAGGGTCGATAAATTTCGCACCGCTTCGTTACAAGTATCTATTAAATTGAAAAACGATTTAGGATCATCCGCTTTGTTTACTTTTACTGAAAAGATTTTATTTATTTGAGTTATAGCTAATTGACGTTTATTTTCGTAGCGCTGAGTAAGAATTTCCCAACAGTGTTTAAGATTTTCCGATTGTAACGAAAATCCACGAATAAGTTTTGATGCACTACCTCTTACACACGATTGGAGCTATTGTAGCTTTTCAACCTCACTAAGGCTGTCATTATCCAGAATAGATGATTTAAATAAATTTTTAAATGACAACCAAGATTCATTATCCCCGTAAAAATAAGGAATTTCAAGTTTAGGGAGACTAATATGCGAATTAACAGAAGTCCCGGGTTTGGTACATGCATCATTATTTACATTTGGAGTATTTGATTGCGATTTACCCTCTAATACAACGGATAATTCTAACAGAATGTCCCTATTCTTTAACACCTCTTCAGAGTTTTCATCGTTTTCCTCTTCGGAAAATTTTGTAACTATTTCCTCGAATTTAACCTCCAGTGCATTTACCTTATCTTTTAAGATTTTTAATCTGGCTTGATCGCCTTTATCACAATCATTGACTTTCGATTTTATAAATTCTATTTCTTTAATTACATTTTCAAATTTTATCACTTCATTAGATTTTGGGAACAACGCACTCTGTTCATCGTCATTCGCCCTTGTTTTTCCCTTTCTACCCATCTTATGAGCAAACTAATTACACACAATTAAATTTAAATATGAATTAATCGATTGAATTAAATTATTATTCTGCAGATCAGGAAGTAAAACAAAACAAAAATATAAGAACAAATGAAAAGAAACACACATAATAGAATAGTTCTTTTTTTTTTTTTTTAATTTTTTTTTTTTTTTTTTACTGAAATAAATAAACTAATAAAATATTAAATGCACCCTTTTCATTCTCATACTCTCAATTATTCAACAATTACTTAACATGAAAGTTTATTTCTGAAATTCCAAACCAAAACTTTCGGTTTGAAACCCAAACTATTTTGAATTACGTTTTCTCTCAAAACAAAACTTTTAAGTATGCATGAAAAACGAAACTACTTTGAATTACGTTTTATATCAAAACAATTTAACTTTGTATTAATGATTTATTTCCACAAATTAATTTTAATTTACTTTAAAGTTCTTATACAGATAATTTAATCCTACGTAAACAAAAGAATTTTTTCACTTTACAATTTTTTTTTTTTTTTTTTTTAAATTTAACGAATTATGATTAATTATCTAATTAATAGGTAATTAAGCCTCCGTGAATCGACGGACCACTATGGCTTTGCAGCCAACATAGAATTTCGACTAAATCAATTTATGCATTTCGAATTAGGGTTGATTAAATTTAGTATCTCGGATTAAGGATTGCTAACTCATTTATTTAAAAATTCAAATTTTTCAACTCTTACTTAAAGACAAATCAGCATATAATTAAATGAGAATAAGTTTAAATCTACTTACCCCTCTGCCAGAACTCCGAAGATTAACGACAAACCACACCACACAATTAGAAGACTATATTCCATATTTTGAAGAATCGTTTATTGGACTTGAATAAGTAATTACGAATTTATTATATTTAAGAATAATGACTGGAACTATAATGTGTACGATTAGAATATTTAATAGTTCTGAGTTTATTTAATGTTGAGATACCTCGTACCTCGTCCGGATTCGAAAAGCGACTGAAACAAAACTGCCCAGCGCCGTTCTAAATCAGTTCCTATGTGCGCACCTTCTCCTTCTCCTCCTCCCCGACATCCTCCGGGGGGGGGGGCTGAGCATGGCAGACTGGCGACTCTATTCACCGGTCGTTTGATGACTCCAGATGGTGTCTTCAGAGTGACGATTCTTACGATGCCATCATCTCCAGGATGGACTTCCAGAATTCGGGCAAGGGTCCAGTGTGCTGGCTGAATAGAAGGTTCCAAGACCAGGACTAGCTGACCAGGTTGCAGATGTGTATTGCCGCTCGTCCACTTTTCTCTTGATTGGAGTGACGTCAAATAAGACTTGGCCCATGTACTCCAAAATTGCTTCTTGATCTGCTGGACGAGTTTCCACCTGGAAGAAAAACTGGTACACAATGGATTAGTTTGGTTAAAAGAGTGTTCAGGAAGCTGGAGAAGCGGAGCCCCAATTAAGAAATGTCCTGGTGTAAGCACTAAGAAATTATTGGGCTCGGTGGAAAGTGGGACTAAGGGGCGAGAATTTAAGCAGGCTTCAATGTTAGTTAGAATCGTAGCACACTCCTCAAACGATAGGCAACTGCCTTTACATGCTTTAAGTAAATGGCGTTTAGCCAATTTAACGGAAGATTCCCATAGGCCGCCAAAGTTAGGCCCGTAAGGTGGCATAAAATGCCAATGAATTTGTCTATTTGCTACAAATTCCTGAATAGTGTTGGTTTTTGAAAGTGTCACGAGTTTCTTCAAATGGGCATGGGCACCAACAAAGTTGCGTCCGTTGTCAGAATAAATGTCAGTAGGATAGCCTCGACGCGCTATGAATCTTTGTAGGGCATATAAAAAATGTTCAGTTGCTAAGCTCGTGACTAATTCGAGATGAATTGCCTTGGTGCTCATGCAGATGAATAGACAAATATAGGACTTAAATTTTGTTTTTGTTCGTTTATGTTCACACTTTGTTTGAATAGGGCCTGCATAATCAAGGCCAACATGTTGAAATGGTCTACAAGGGTTGACTCTTGCCCTGGGAAGGTCACCCATCATTTGTTGAATTGGGGTCGGTTGGACTTTGGCACATGTGACACATTTACGAAGCTCTTTTTTCACAGTGGATCTACCATCAGGAATCCAGTAAGACTGGCGAATGAGATTTAATACTAGGTCGACACCTCCATGAAGACTATACGTGTGAAAATGTCTTATTAATGTCGATGTAAAAGGGTGATTCTTAGGTATGAGTATTGGATGTTTAGTATCATAGGGCAGAGTGATGTTTCTATCAATTCTACCTCCCACTCTCAATAGATTTTCTGAATCAAGAAACACATTGAGATTTTTCAGTTTACTGCTGTTTGCCACGGGTTGGCCGCGCTGCAAAAGGGCGATTTCTGAAGCAAAGGACCTTTGTTGGACGAATTTAATAACAATTTTTCTAGCTTCTGAAATTTCTTGTACTGAGACTGGTCCTTTCAATTTTGTAGCATTTCTAATATTATTTATAAATCGCTTCATAAATGCAATTACACGAAAAAGTTTATTACTTGATGAAAATTTTGAAACCAAATCCTCTATAACGGATTCTTGCTTTGGAATTGACTCTATTAGTCCAGGAATTCCCACAATTGTACATGGGACTGAGGTAGCAATCTTGGACTCATGATCTGAGACCGGAATCTTTGACCAATCAGGTCCAGACCACCACAAGTTAAAGTGGTGTAATTTGTCGGGTAACAGCCCACGGGTTGCACAGTCTGCTGGGTTAAGTTTGCTTGGTAAGTGATGCCATGATGTGGGGTCTGTGAGAGCCCTAATTTTGGTTACTCGGTGTAGGACATATGTGTTGCCCTTTAAGGGTGGATTTAAGATCCAACTACGGGCGATTGTTGAGTCTGTCCATAGGAGAATGTCCTCAACCTGATAATCCAGCGAGCTCTGGACGACTGCCAAAAGTTCCGAGAGTAATACAGCCGCGCATAGCTCCAACCTAGGCAAGGTAATGGGTTTTAAAGGAGCTACACGGGTTTTAGCTGCAATCAATTTTAAAGATGAGTTCTGACTTGGGCGTATATAAATTACGGCAGCATATGCCTTTGTTGACGCATCACAAAATCCCAGAATCTGGAAAATAGGTTCAGACTTCAGGTCTAAAAATCTGGGTACTGACATGGCCTTAAAGGAAGCAATTTTTTCATAAAATTCGTTCCACCTGGTTTGAATGTCTGGTGGTAAAGGATCATCCCAACCAAGTTTTAGCTTCCAAACATCTTGTAGAAGCAATTTTAAAAGAATAGTGGCAGGGGATAAGAGACCCAAAGGGTCGAAGATGCGTGCAATTACGGACAATAATTGTCGTTTAGTTTTAACGTTTTCTTCTGTGTTGACGCCAACCTGCAGTGTATCCGATGTTAAATTCCAGTTTAGTCCTAAAATACGTTGGGATTGATCGGGGTTTAAGGATAATTCCTGATTTGTTGATTTTAAAGGTTCTGGGACCTGAACTAGAGCTTCCACATAATTTGAAGCCCATTTTCGCAGCTTGAAGCCCCCAGCATTAAATAATGCCTGAAGGTCTGTGACCAATGATTGAGCGGCTTCGATTGTTTCAGCACCTCCAAGGAAATCGTCCATATACAGGTTGTTGCGGGCAGCCTGCACAGCTACGGGAAAATTGGGTTCTTCATCGTTTAATAGCTGTAATATGGTACGCAGGGCTAAAAATGGAGCACAGGCTGTGCCATAAGTAACAGTGTTCAATTTATACACTCTGAGTGGATCTGAAACATTGGCCCTCCAAAATATTCTTTGAAAGTCTGTATCAGGCTCTGCGACTAGAACTTGCCTAAACATTTTCTCGATATCACTCGAGAGGGCGACTTTATTTAAACGAAATCTAATTAGATTGCTAAAAATACTGGATTGGAGTTTTGGCCCTTTGTGCAAATTGGAGTTCAGGGATTTGCCATTTGTAGTTAAGGCCGACGCATTGAACACTACCCGTAGTTTTGTAGTGCTACTATTTTCATTTATAACTCCATGATGGGGCATATAATAATTGGGTTGGCGATTAAGCTCTTCAGCCCTTAGTAAAGTCATATGACCTAGATCGGAGTACTCACACATAAACTGAGCATACTCCTTTTTTAGTTTGGGATTCTGCGCAAATCGATTTTCCAGTTTCTTAAACATTTTTAGTGCACAGTTGGCACTTTCCCCCAAATCTATCTCATCATGGAGGGGTAATTTTACAACATAGCGACCTTCGGGGTTGCGCTTGGTGGAAGATTTATATAGTTCCTCTGCCGGATCGGCTTCGGTGTCACTCTTAGAAGATATTATGGGCTGATTGTCAAAAAAATCGTTCAAGTTAAGGCAGTGTAACGATGAGCTATATGTTGATTCTGGTTCCATTCCATCCCTTGAGAGGGGGCCACTGAGTAAATACCCAAGTGAACTGGGAATGGCAGATGGTTCTCCTGGCCTTCCCGATATCGGTGTGCCACAAATTAGTGACGCAAAAATATCTGCACCTAATAAAACTTCGATGGGTTGTTGCTTGAAGAAATTCATATCCGCTAATTGAAGATTGTTTGTATGTGGCCAAGACGTCGTTTGCACCCGGAAATTCGGCAGAGGGGCAGTAACCCTATTTACTACTAGCGCTTTTAAGTTCCTATACTCGTTAGCGAAATATGGCGAGAATGAGAATTCCGTAAAATTTAAAACAGTTTCTGCGGAAAGACCGTTTATGCCTATAAGTCGATGAGAAGTGCCAAACAAAGGCAAATTTAGCTTCTCAACGCAGTCCTTTGTTATGAGACTATTTTGTGAGGCACTATCAACTAACGCCCGACATTGAATAATTTTGCCGTTAGGTGACCTAACCTTTATAAGGGCAGTAGCCAATAACACCTTTAGGTTACTAAAATTTGCATTAGATTGTGAACTATTGGCCACCGACGTAGTAACAAGGCCGCCTCCCTGATCTGCAGAATTCTGTGTATAAATGTGCAGAAGAGTGTGATGTGAACCTGCACATACTTTACATTTAATATTAATTCTACATTGACGCACTTGATGATTAGTTCGCAAACAATTTTCACACAGTGATTTTGATTTAACTAAGTCCCATCGCTCTTGAACACTAATTCGATTGAATTTGGGACATTTAAACAATTGATGTACTTGAGAACAGGCGACGCATTTATTTTCTTTGACTAGTATTGAATTATTGACACAAGATTTTTTTACACTACTACCTTCTACTGGCTTCTTAAACATTCCTGGTTTATTTTCAAGCTTTGTTTGACTCGAAGCTTCCCTCTCAATGAATGTACGAAACGAATTTAAATCGGGAATAGTTTGCGTATTCTCTAGACTGAGCTCCCACCTATGCCTAACGGATGAGTCCAATTTTGAAATCATGAAATTTATAAGAATAAGATCGCTAAGAGGATTAGATTCCAATCCGAGGGTCGATAAATTTCGCACCGCTTCGTTACAAGTATCTATTAAATTGAAAAACGATTTAGGATCATCCGCTTTGTTTACTTTTACTGAAAAGATTTTATTTATTTGAGTTATAGCTAATTGACGTTTATTTTCGTAGCGCTGAGTAAGAATTTCCCAACAGTGTTTAAGATTTTCCGATTGTAACGAAAATCCACGAATAAGTTTTGATGCACTACCTCTTACACACGATTGGAGCTATTGTAGCTTTTCAACCTCACTAAGGCTGTCATTATCCAGAATAGATGATTTAAATAAATTTTTAAATGACAACCAAGATTCATTATCCCCGTAAAAATAAGGAATTTCAAGTTTAGGGAGACTAATATGCGAATTAACAGAAGTCCCGGGTTTGGTACATGCATCATTATTTACATTTGGAGTATTTGATTGCGATTTACCCTCTAATACAACGGATAATTCTAACAGAATGTCCCTATTCTTTAACACCTCTTCAGAGTTTTCATCGTTTTCCTCTTCGGAAAATTTTGTAACTATTTCCTCGAATTTAACCTCCAGTGCATTTACCTTATCTTTTAAGATTTTTAATCTGGCTTGATCGCCTTTATCACAATCATTGACTTTCGATTTTATAAATTCTATTTCTTTAATTACATTTTCAAATTTTATCACTTCATTAGATTTTGGGAACAACGCACTCTGTTCATCGTCATTCGCCCTTGTTTTTCCCTTTCTACCCATCTTATGAGCAAACTAATTACACACAATTAAATTTAAATATGAATTAATCGATTGAATTAAATTATTATTCTGCAGATCAGGAAGTAAAACAAAACAAAAATATAAGAACAAATGAAAAGAAACACACATAATAGAATAGTTCTTTTTTTTTTTTTTTAATTTTTTTTTTTTTTTTTTACTGAAATAAATAAACTAATAAAATATTAAATGCACCCTTTTCATTCTCATACTCTCAATTATTCAACAATTACTTAACATGAAAGTTTATTTCTGAAATTCCAAACCAAAACTTTCGGTTTGAAACCCAAACTATTTTGAATTACGTTTTCTCTCAAAACAAAACTTTTAAGTATGCATGAAAAACGAAACTACTTTGAATTACGTTTTATATCAAAACAATTTAACTTTGTATTAATGATTTATTTCCACAAATTAATTTTAATTTACTTTAAAGTTCTTATACAGATAATTTAATCCTACGTAAACAAAAGAATTTTTTCACTTTACAATTTTTTTTTTTTTTTTTTTTTAAATTTAACGAATTATGATTAATTATCTAATTAATAGGTAATTAAGCCTCCGTGAATCGACGGACCACTATGGCTTTGCAGCCAACATAGAATTTCGACTAAATCAATTTATGCATTTCGAATTAGGGTTGATTAAATTTAGTATCTCGGATTAAGGATTGCTAACTCATTTATTTAAAAATTCAAATTTTTCAACTCTTACTTAAAGACAAATCAGCATATAATTAAATGAGAATAAGTTTAAATCTACTTACCCCTCTGCCAGAACTCCGAAGATTAACGACAAACCACACCACACAATTAGAAGACTATATTCCATATTTTGAAGAATCGTTTATTGGACTTGAATAAGTAATTACGAATTTATTATATTTAAGAATAATGACTGGAACTATAATGTGTACGATTAGAATATTTAATAGTTCTGAGTTTATTTAATGTTGAGATACCTCGTACCTCGTCCGGATTCGAAAAGCGACTGAAACAAAACTGCCCAGCGCCGTTCTAAATCAGTTCCTATGTGCGCACCTTCTCCTTCTCCTCCTCCCCGACACCTCCCACCCTGGGGGGAAGTCCCCCGCTCGATGGAAGTAAATTTTCATGACGGATATCTTTCAAAACAGCTCGCCAACACTTTTAAAACGAATTGTTGAACCATCGATCTGCGATAATTTAAAATAAAGTTATCGACTTTTTTCATTTTTAACAAAAAAAAAAAAAAAACAAAAAAAAAAAAAATTAATGTAAAATTGAGAATAAATTATTTTTTTTTTTTTTTTTTTTTTTTTTTTTTAATATTTAGTATGATACTACTTCTCTGATATGGAAATCGTCTGCATTATCATAAAAGATAATTTGTTTAAATAATAATTTTAATAAATTATTTTTTAAAAACAGAATTATTTCTTAATAACTGAATTAAATTCTATATAAATGTAGGTGCATTAATGAAACAGGGGGTTGAGGGGGGTTGACGCCCCCCCCCTCAAACAAAACTAATTATCATATAAAACTCTTCCGAAGCCTAATTTGAATTGTTTAACATAGGTTTACATAACAGTACTCGTTATCTTACCTCTTAATCTCCAACCTGTATTTCTAGTATTAAATTTTAGGGTAAGAGAAAGTCGTGTGAGTGACACGCCAGATTATTCTGTTTGGAGTGGGTGGAACAAGATATTGTTACTTAGAAGTTTGCACGTTTATTAAGAAGCCAGACAGTTAATAATTTTCTTTGACTGCGAATTCAGCATTACACTACTACTTACGTTTGGTAATATTTCCTAATATTTTTCTACATTTATATAAACCATAGTTTCTGAATAGTAGTTTTTTGTAATATTTTTTCACAATTAAAAAAAAAAAATGAAATATTACTAAATGTAAATGATATTACTGAAAAAGTTCACAAAAAATTAGCTGATTGACACTTGAATATAAGGAAGAGGGAATTTCGCAAAATATCTTTGTATTATGAGTTAGATACATATAACTGACCCACACATTGAAAATCTTCTTCCTAAGATAATTTACTGCAGAATTACACATTTGTGTTACATGTTATTGTGTTACACAATACATGTTTTCCCCTTGCCCCCTTAGGGGAGGTAGGGTGGAGTTTCACAAAATCACCTTGTAGTGTGTGTTGAATACGCTTGTACATCAAAAATTGTCATTCTAAAATTATTTGGATCAGAGTTAGGCATCCAAACATGTTTTTACCCCCTCCCCCCCAACACTCAAGGGGAGATAGCATGGCATTTCAAATAATCCCTTTGTAGTTTGTGTGTTTAAGTCCGCATAACCAATCGACATATAAAAAAATCGCCTACCTGAGATAATTTGGAGCAGAGATACTCTTTAAAATGTGCTTTTTCTACCACCCCTCCCCCTGAAAGAGAGGGAATTATTACAAAATCCCTGTATAGTGCATGTTGGGAACATATAACCAGCCAGCACATAAAAAATTGCCTAAGATAGTTTGGAGCAGAGTTTCGCATGGAGCAAAATTACTCTTATATTCGTGTTTTGCCGTGTTTTGCCTCCCCCCTCCTTTAAAAGGAGGGGGGGGAGAGAAATTTCGTAAAATCCCTTTACTATTTGTTTTGTGGAGGCATACACAACTCCCACATAAAATTCAATTTTACTGAGATAATTTGAAGCAAAGTTATACTTGGAAACGAGTTTACTGCCCCTTATGCAAAATTTCATTACAATGGGTGTTGGGAACACCCATTGTAATGAAATAAGCCACATAAGCCACACACTAAAACTTGTGACCTCAGCTCCTATAGATTTCCCCGGACAAATTCAGCGCTAAAATGTGGCTCGAATTTGTTCCCTCGTAACTCCCCCCCCCCCCCAAAAAAAAAAAAAATCGAAAAAAAAAAAAAAAACGAGTTTTTGGAAATATCCTCAAGGTTCTTGGCGGTTTTCTATATTTTTGTGCTATTATTGGTAGAGTTTTACTCGAAAATCCGTATTTTTCTAAATTTGCCTCCGATAATCGTTTTTACCCCCTCCCCCCCCTCTAAAAATCCAAAATCGCAGAAAATACTTTTTTTGTACTCAAGTCTAGTCTCTCCCTCTGCAATTTGGAGTTCAGTTATGCTTATAAAGGGGTTTTTGCCTTCTGCCCCCCCCAGGGGGGAATGAGGGGATATCTCACAAAATCCTGTCTTATTGGGCGTCAGTGTCCTAAAACCAACGTGGTAACTAAAATTGGCGACTCTTATCTTCCATAGAATCGCCACGGCTGTGTTGAGTCGGTGATTAGTGAGTTTACTCTTTTATATATATAGATAACTGTTTATAATTTATTTTTATGTACAGATACATTATTACATGTATCTACAGTACTGTACAACACCAGTTACAATAGTACTTAAATGTACTAATAAATTTAATTGTATTTGCCTGAGTATAAATCTCAAATTTACAATATTCGATACAAAATACCAGATTGAAAGAAATAGTCCTGTCGTACTAAAAGAAAATTGTGTGCTGCTACCCTATTTTCTATAAATCTAAAAAGTGTGAGAAAACCTTTATTGTAGCAATCACTTTCAAGCATGTTTGTAAGCTACATGCACAAGAAAATTAAAATATATATATATCACTTGTATTGCTACCCCAGTGGCAGAGACACGGCGACATAGTCACGGACAGTTTTTGTCTGCACTGAGAAAAAAATTTGTCTGCAACTTTCAGATAACAATTCACTTATAGAAATTTCTGTATCAAAACTAAAACTAATACTTGTATTATTTATATTATGTTGTGTCAAACATTGCTATAAAATATTTAATAAAATGAGATGAATTGAATGAATACAATTGTTTATACTATATCGTTTTGTAGTAATATTATATTTGTGTATTGTTGCACAAGACTACCACTGATGTTAAGCCCCCTCCCCCTCCCCCCATCAGCTTTCTGTCTTTTTGAGTGTAAGCCATTTTCACTCCTGATTACACACAATTTTTGCAGACAGATTATTGAATTTTAAAAGCCTGTCACAGACAGCTTCAAAACTTTCTGCCACTGGGATTGCTACCTTATTGTGTATGAATTACAAAACTCGGTTCTGTAACAATTACTGTCATGCACATATGTACTCTTTTGCACGTGAAAAAAAAAAAAAAAAAAAAAAAAAAAAAAAAAAAAACAGCCTTCACTGTTTGCCGCTACCTTGCAGTGCATGAACCTAAAATATGCAGGAAAATCCATATTACTACATTCACCACTGTGCACGTATGCACACTTCACACAAAAAAAAAAAAAAAAAAAAAAAAAAAAAAAAAAAAAAAAAATCACAGGGTTCTGATACCTTGCTGTGTATCAATCTGAAAATGCACAAAAATCTGTTTCGTAGCAATCACTATCATCAGGGTTCCCACTCAATTTCAAAAATGAAATTCCCTGACTTTTCCAGGTGTATTTTTAGAAAATTCCAGTCACAAAATTTGGTTCGTGACCAGTGGGTCTATTCTGGCCTGTACGTTAAAAAGACAAAGCGATCGTTATTTTTTCGATCGAAATCTCTTTCATAACGATATTCCGTGGTAGAGCAATTCTGCCCTACGAACGTTATAATCAAACGATGTGGGGGAAAACTGCGTTCGAGGTTAACTCTTTCATCCAATCAGGACGAAGCACGTGGTTTGTTTTATTGTGATTACAAGTGAGTAAGAGAGAGCAGACGATGATCGCCATGTTTTGTTAAATATAGGTTGTTTGTTGTGAAAATGAAAAAAATAAAAAGCAAAGACACAGTGTGGATTCTTTTATGTGTTGTAGCAGAGCAGTTTTCCAGTTCAATTTAATTGTATCGTCTCGATGAGAAGGAAATTTAAAATAGCTAAGTAAATTTTTATATTAGACTGGCTGTTAAAATGAAATCGGCCACACGATATAATTATTTACTCGGCAAAATAAAGAGGAAGTATCACTTTCTAAAGATTCAACTTAATAGATTTATTTTATTTACATGGTATGTACTCATGTTTTAATTATTTTTTCCAAAAATTAATTTTTAAATATAGTACGTACAATGCACTTTGTTTGAACTACATTTTTTGTTTACGTGCAATTGAAATATTTGATATTTTGATATATTTGAGTAAAATTAATTAAACTGTAACGCTAATTCAGTGAGTAAAACATAAAAATATTTTTCTTTAATTATAAATTTATTTTTACTTAAATAATTGAAGTTAAAATTTATATAGCCATTGCCTATTGAAATGATATAAATATTTAAATATTGATTTGAACTAATGTGATAAAATTTGTTCGATTTTATTAAATTAAACGGGAATTTATTTTAATGATATTAGATCTTTTCTTTTTAAAAAAAGAAAAGAAAGTATATTATTATAAAGTATATAAATGTTTGATTTACACTGTATATACCAATTTCTAGAAAATTATTTGTATATTTATCAATACAAAAAACCCTTAACGGGTTAAAAGTTAGTGACGCAGCACTGCACTTTATGGCTATAAGAATTAGAAATACGAGTCTTAAAAATAATGATATCAAATTTTCAGTGACGCTTTGCTATTAATTAAAAAATACAGAGATTTTCTTATTTGAATTTGTTTTTTTCATCTATTTATTTTTACAGTGTAAACGTTATTTTCAACATAAAATAATATATAACATTTATTTACCGATACCTTTTCATTCACATCTCTTATAATATCAAAATATATGTGTTTGAAAAGAAATGATATGAAATTCCAGCAACGCAGTGATGTTACACTAAATGATTTGTTTTTAAATTCCACTGCAATTATTTTGTTTTGCATATTAAAGTATATTTGCACATTGAAATATTGCTTTTAATTTTCAAATACGCAGTCAAATATATCACTTTCATTAAGTTTATATTATGTACTGAAATGTATTTATTTCAATGGATTATTTTATCTTCTGCGCCACGCCATCCAAAACTACAACTAAAAATTTCGCTTTTTTTTTTTTTTTTTTTTTTTTTTTTTCAGCACACTATCTATTTGCATGCTTTTTCAATTAATTTGGATAAGATGGCAAAAAATAAACATTTCCATAAATTTTACTTACAGTTTTGGATAGCGTGACGCAAAAGATAAAATAATTCATTGAAATAAATACATTTCAGTACATAATATAAACTTAATGAAAGTGATATATTTGACTGCGTATTTGAAAATTAAAAGCAATATTTCAATGCGCAAATATACTTTAATATGCAAAACAAAATAATTGCAGTGGAATTTAAAAACAAATCATTTAGTGTAACATCACTGCGTTGCTGGAATTTCATATCATTTCTTTTCAAACACATATTTTGATATTATAAGAGATGTGAATGAAAAGGTATCGGTAAATAAATGTTATATATTATTTTATGTTGAAAATAACGTTTACACTGTTAAAATAAATAGATGAAAAAAACAAATTCAAATAAGAAAATCTCTGTATTTTTTAATTAATAGCAAAGCGTCACTGAAAATTTGATATCATTATTTTTAAGACTCGTATTTCTAATTCTTATAGCCATAAAGTGCAGTGCTGCGTCACTAACTTTTAACCCGTTAAGGGTTTTTTGTATTGATATCATTACTTTTTAGGGGTTAATGATTAAAATATAAAATTAAAGGAGCATGGCAATGAGTTTGTAACCCTTAAAAAGTGCAGTTTCATAGTTCATAACACATTAAATTTTACCTCGAACAAAATAACAAACTAAATGAAATTTTAAAAATTTATGAAAAGTGATAAATAAAAAACTTTAAGAAAGAATATTTGTTGTGTGATGGAAACACGCAACATTACAAAGGCATAATATAGTATATTTTAAAAATAACAAACAATTTCTACAAAAAAAAAAAAAGAGAGACAGAGACAGAGAGAGAGAGAGAGAGAGAGAGATTTATTTTATTTTATTTAATATTCAATTTCTTTGGTTCAACGGTTCATCTGTTTCTTAAATAGTTCAACAGAATATTTAAAATAAATGTTCAAAAAATAATTTGTGTACGAAAGTTTTTGTAAAAAAGTGTTATGAATAAGTTTTTAAAGAGCTCCATTCACCGCATAGATTTTGGTTAGATTAAAAAAAAAATTAAACACAAGTTTTTAAATGGTCCAATTGAATGAACAAAATATTAATATTTTGTTATATTTTTAATTTTAGATGTTTAAAGTAAAATGTTGTAAGGATTTGACAGCAATTTTCCAAAATACCTAATACCATGGGGGTGGGGATCAGATCCTCCTTTGGAAACTCTGATAATTCTAAAAAAGATGCTTAATCAATCTGAGGGAGATTTTGTTTGGTTTAAAATTAATTCAGATGGGGAAAATAGGAGGGGGGCAATCAGAATCTTTGAAATTTTAATCGGGAAAACGTTTTTTTAGAAAATGTTTTGTTGAATGTAGTTTTATTCCTATCTGGTTAAATATACTGTACATAGTTCCCACATTCTTCCTGGCTAGAATTCCTGAAAATTTTCTAAAACGTGGTGAAGGGATTTTGGACATTGCCTCATTTTCTAAAATTGGGTTATGGGGGTAAAATGTATACTAAGAGATCTAACATTAAAATTTTAAATGATAAGGATTTTTTAGCACTTTGAGAAATCTTCTAGATGCAATCACTTCAACGATAATTTTTTAAGGTTGGTTGGTAGTAGGTTTTAAGGCCAACTGACTACGCTAGGGTCCTAGGCATATAGGTAGAATGACCTCCATGAGGTCTTTCTAAGGGGTCGAGGCCCGTATTTAAGCGAGTTTCGGAGAAAAACACGGAAGGAACGGCTAAGTCAAAGAGTGCAGAATGGGATCGAATCCGGCACCTCTCATCCACCGCTCGGCCGCTAATGGGGCATTTTTAAGGAACTTATAATTTTTTTTTTTTTTTTTCTAAAAGTCCCATCTTCTTCCCCAAATCTATCGGAAACGACTAAGGGAAGGCAATAAACTGCAATATCTGAATAAAGGCAATAAACAAAATTTGCAAAATAATACAAAATTTGAAATGTATTATTAATTTCTAATTTAAAGGTTGCAGATGCATGGTAATTTCATTTTATTTCAATATTATATGTAAGAAATAAGTCTGTACAAATGAAGGAGGATTTCTTTTTCTTTTTTTCTAGAGTAGCTTTTATTGTTATATTCATGCCTGCTCCCTACTGTTAAATTTAAGAAAGAAATAATTATTATTTTTGAAGTATAGATTTGATTTAAAAGAGAAAAATAAATAAAAATAGAAAAATCTTTAAAATGTGAAACTTTTATACTGATAAATATTTAAGTAGTATAGTTTTTTACTGGAAATTTAATGAACAAAGTAATTTATAAAATAATACACTGTATAATTCTTAATTATTTTGCCAGTATGCTTTGCAGACATGTATTATTTCGTAAAATTAAGTATCACAATGCGAAAAACAAAATTAATTAATTAATATTTTTAAAAATATATTATGGGTTTAAATTAAAGTCAAATAAAGATGTATTTTACTTCATTTTATTTTATTACTTATTTTACTAATTTTAATTCTGTATTCAGTTTTTCCAATGCATTTAAGTGTTTAGTAACCGAGTTTTTTTTTTTTTTTTTTTTAAATTTCATTACAATATTATTTTATAAAATTAAAAAATAATAATAATAACAGAAAACATGAAATTTTAGATTTGGATTTGATATATTATAATTATTACAATCTTTGTAAAATATTTCATTTACATACTATATTATAGAAATTTAATGAGCAAATTAATCAAAAATTATTATTATTATTATTATTATTATTCAGGATTTTTTCTATCCATAGTTTAAGTTATTTATCACTTAGTTTAAAAAAAAAAAAATTACAAATATTTGCATATGATTATGATATTATCTATCATTTTTATGAAAGTAAAGAAAAGGGTTTTTGTTGTTTCAATCACTTTTTAAAATAAAACCAATTTTGAAAGTTAACAACGTATCAACTTGAAAACAATGGAATTGAATGAATATTTTTGATAAAAAAAATATTATATAAAATACAAATCTCCAAATAAATAACTCATTTAATATATATATTAAAGAAAGAAAAATATTTTATTTTGTAAGTTTGTTTTTGACACTAACTGCCGATAGATGGAGCCAAATTACCTATCTGAGATTGAATATTTCAAATGGAAACGAAGACTGTATACGTCTGCGAACATTCCAAACCGGATTACATTCTTTTCTTTTGAGTGATGCGAAAGAAAATAGTGTAATCCGCGAGGTAATATAGTTCCATTTTTAAAGTGAAATATATAAAAAACAAGAGTTTTTAGGGAAAAACGGACGACGTCACGCTTTACAGACAAAATAAATTAATATCATGTATCAATTTCATAAAATTTCTTCGAGCCGTTTTCGAGAAAAAAAACTCACACAATTACCATTTTTCCTTTGAAGTCTTAAATTGCAATTTCAGATCTCAAAATATATAGAATGTGGAAGTGTGAAACTTTCAGGATAGCATCATGCAGAAGATAAAATATTATTCTGAAAACATCAGATCAAAATATCTCTTATTTACTGAGATATTAAATGTCGGCGTTTCCAAATTCTTTTGATGTAAAACTAGCTGTATAATAGAGTGTCGCTGCTAAGCTTTGTTTGAGCTTTGCTGCGTCACTCAAAAAACTGTCGTTTTTTATGATATGAAAAGTACGTTTCTTAATTTTTTACATAAATATATGAATAATATATTGCTTTCTAAAATATATTAAGCTTTAAAGTTGTTTAGATTTACTATGCCCAAAATATTGAATAGAAGTATGCAATTGTTTAGAATTATTCAAAATAATTATTAAAAAAAGAAAGAAAAAAAAAAAAAAAAAAGATTTACAACTACAGCTGAAATTTTTATAATTTTAAAAGAAGAAAGTTTTTCTATTATTCATTTTTTGTAATTTAGTAAATAAAACATAAAAATATTTTTCTCTATTTATAAAGACATCTTTATTTAAATATTTGAAGTTAAAACTTATAAAGTCATTGTCTATTGAGGTGATAAAAAATATTTAATGAGTGTTTTATATTAATATCATAAAATTTGTGTGATTTTATTAAATTAAACGTGAATTGTTTTTAAATAATGTTTTAATTTTTTAAACCCCCCCCCCCCAAAATATATATATATATATATAAGTTTGATTTAATCTGTATATTAATTTCTAGAAAATTATTTGTAAATTTATATGAAAAGTACATTACTCAATTTTTTACATAAATGTATATGATGAATAATGCATTGCTTTTTAAAAAATATTAAGCTTTAAAATCGTTTAGAAGATTTACTATACCCAAAATATTAAATTAAATCATAAATTTAAATAATAAACATTAAATCAAAAAATTAAATTATGTATGCAATCGTTTAGAGTCATTCAAAACAATTACTTAAATATATATAATAATAATAATAATAATAAATAAATAGGTTATGAAACACAGTTGAAGTTTTCATAATTTTAAAATAATAAAGTTTGTATTTTATTCCGTTTTAAATTTATTTAAATTTGAATATGTGTGGGGAAAAGTGATTAATTTTTGTTTACATTCTATGTATTTTAAGCTTTGCTAACATTTCTTTAACCAAGTTTCCTTATTTCCTTAGGCCATAACTATTTCTAAAAAAAAAAAAAAAAAAAAAGATTAAACACTTTTTATAATACCAAAAGGGCGCGCCATATTGTAACGAATACAAGAGCCACTCAACGACAGCCTTAGAGCTCTCGAAAAATATCGAAGATAAATATCGCTAAAATTTCGATCGCAACAGCCCAGAATACCAAATTATCGTTATATTTCGATGATCGTTGAATTCCGAAGGAATATAACGAAGCGAACAGGCCAGAATACACCCACAGTGGTGGCTCGTGACTGATCGATGCTCGTGAATGACGTTTTGGGGGTGCTGCATCGAAACGTCTAGAAAAAGTACATGGAATGGAATCTTTATTCATCTTATTGGCTGACTCTTTTATTTTGAGAATCAATGTAATACATCGACACTTCAATAGCCAATCAGAAGAAAAAGCTTTCCGTACTAATAAAGTGTTTTTAGTCAGTAGCTTGCAGCCCACCCAATACGTCATTCACCAGCCGCCACTGTTCGTGACATAAATAATAGCTCACGATATAAAACAAAACATAGCTTGCAACATAAAAGACGACATAGTAACGTGGCTTGATATAAATTGAATGTTCAAAAAGCATTTTCCAAATTCATATCATTTTTCCAGGTTTTTGAGCAATATTTACAATTTTCCCTGACTTTTCTCAGTAATTTCAAATTCCCTGACTTTTCCAGGTTTTCCCTGACCCATGGGAACCCTGTATCATACATGTATATATGTTACCGCTAAAGTGCGGAAATCAGTTAATCTGCAGATTAGCTAGGCAATCTGCACATTAACTAGGGTGATCCGTTAAAGTGAGGAAAATTGTTTCATTTCTCAAATTACCTAGGTAATCTGCGAATTACCTAGATAATCTGCACATTACCTACTAGGCACTCGTTAAAGTGAAAATAAGATCTCTGGTGGTATAATTTTACTGCACGCTGTGTTGTATTTGTTTTTATCATTATGGAAAAGAAAAAAAAGATTAGTTTGCTTTTCTTTTCTTTCTTTCTTTCTTTACTTATTTTAATCTGTATGTGTTTTAATTTTTATGTGTTTTAAAGTTATATTTGTTTTATTTATTTCATCTTTTTTATTCTGTCAATATAAGTTTGAAGATGTTATGCATTTTTAATATGAAATATAATATCTTTAATAGCTTACAATAAAGTCTATTTTATAAATGAATGTTAGAATTGTAATACAGTAACGATTTCTTTTCAAATAAAAATATTTAACAATTAAAAAAAAAAAAAAAAACGTTTTATTAACAACTTATATTGCTATTACTATATTCAGGGCCCGACTTAGACTACCTGCAGCCCCGGGGCAAGCCTATTCTGGGGGCCCCCTTGCAGTGGCATAAGAGCTCTTTAGCTTGCAGAATTTCTGCATACGCCTGTAGGGGGCCCTTTTGAGAAGGGGGGCCCAGGGCATTTGCCCCGTATGCCCTGCCGTTAGTCAGGGCCTGACTATATTTAAAAAAAAATATGCACCAATTTTTAATTAGCTAAAGAAATATTAAATTAGACAAATCAGAAGCATTTTTTAGGAAATATATTAATTTTACAAAAAAAAAAAAAATTTATCAACACATTTTATGTGATAAACTACAACGAAATTATTTGAAAAAGCGAACAAAATTAAAAATAAAAATATAATCCTGATATATAAAATATATAAAGGAAACTTGAAATTGAAAGAAACAAAAGAGAAAAATTGTAATGAAATGCTAAAAAATGCATAAAAATTTCATTTTAAGTATTTATTGAATAATGCCATAATATTGAATGCCATATTTTCCAGAGTTAAAAAATAATACATGTGTTCTTTTTTTCAGTAAGTAATAGTAATTTAAATCAATTTTAAAATAAAGTAGTTTTAAAAAGTTGTGGTTTAATAGTTTTATTTCGGGGGAAAATAATTACTGTGCTGTAAATTTAAGATTCATAATTTAAAATGAGGTTTCACGAGAGAGAGCTTTTTAATTAAGATTATATTTCATTAATAAAATGCAGACCCTTATCAAACTTATATTGACAGAATTAAAAAAGAGAAGAAATAAACTCAAAACAATTATAACTTACTTGTACTTTAAAATTTGTGTTTGTCATAATAAGAAATCTAATGTCATAGCTTCGATGATCCACGTTTTGCGCTTACTGTTTATCACAGCGGAGAGGAAGGGATAAAAGTTTCGGTTTGTGTTTGAAGGTCAATCGAATCTAATCTGGGATTCGTGTATCTGTATCACATGACTGTTTGACGTCATAGTGAATGTAAAAAAAACTAAGGCTCGAAACAAACATTTGAACTTTAACGACACAGAAGCCGTTAATCTGCAGATTACCTAGTTAAAATGCGGAAAACTCTTTATTCCGCACTTTAACGGGTTATTTTAGTTAATCTGCAGATTAGCTAGGTAATCTTCGGAGTAACGGGTTTCGCGCTTTAACGGTAACATATACACTTCATGCACACAAAAACAAAAAAATTCTATTCTCCTATTATACATGATTTTTCCTTGCTTAATACTGTTGTATTAAATAAATCCTTATCAACATATTTAAAATATACAACCTTTTATTAACTTCATGTCTTTGAGGCATGAAGTTAATAAAACGTTCTATATTTTATAAGTTAATAATGTCTGAGAGATGGTTAATAAAAGGTTTTATATTTTAAATATGTTTATAATAAGTGCTTCATGGTATAGTTTTTTTGAAAATAAATCCTTGTCTAAGAACATGATTCAAAATGACTTTAACAAAACAGTATTAAGTGCAGTATTTATTTGCTGACGACTGTAATATGAAATTGTAGTCAGTAAAGATAAATTATATTAGTCATTCGAAAATAATTTAATTGCTAACAACTGTTGTGTGAGTATGAGTGATTAAAAATTTTCCGAAGTTAAAATGAAGGAAATATATTGTTATAAGTAACAATTTAAAGGCATATTTATATTTTTATATAATGTGGTATTTAATATTAATGAAATAGATATAATAGGTAAATGATGAAAAAGTTTGTCACTTAAAGATATACCAAGTATTTATTATTATTACTATTAATGCATCTGAATTAATTTGAAATTTATGCTAAAGTAAATAAAGATTATTTAGTGTCTATTAGAAAAATGTTAAAATCGAAAACAAACTTGTCCTGATAAAATGAAAACATAAACAATGACAATTACAAAGCATATAACAATTCAAAAACAATTTGAAACCATCAGAATTTTCATAACTATTCAGACAGAGAGAGAGAAAAAAAGCATAAAATATCAATGTAATAAATATGAAGGAAAAAAACTGAGAGGATGAAGTATTTATTTATGATAAAACTACATACTACGAAATTTCGACTACTGCAAATACTGCAAAAAAATAAAAGAAGACAATCCTTTTTCCAATAAATATGTCATTTTTTTAATTATTCATATATTTTCATGAAAATTGAACAGTAGCTTTATAATATGCTGTCTAGGCCGAATATTAATTCAAATGTAACGTGAATGAAAATTTGAAAAAAATTGAAAATTGCAATTTTTCCCCCCAGTATAAAACACATGATATCTTAATTGATTACAACCATTTCCGTTTTCATCACAGACATCACAGACAGTTGTCTCGTATGTGTTTTGTTTCCGATCGAGACCGCTTAGAAAATCGTCTGCCTGTTGAGATCGCTTTTTGATTAAGACATAGGTCTACATTTTAATTAATATCTCCGCAACTAATTAAAATTTTTAAATTCTGTTTTGACTATCCCCTCGGGCAGGCTTCTGAGCACCCGTATGTCAAATTTTGTAGTTCTGCGTTCAGTAGGGGCTGAACGTATAGATGCTCAGACAGACAGACAGAGAGACAGAGAGACAGACAGACAGACAGACATCTTCTTTTATTATTATATTATTATTATATATAGAAGATAGTATGTAGTTATGATATGGGACGGTTTTATTTCGTCGCAGAGAAATATCACAGTTTCTTTATCCAGACTGAATAGTTTGGTGAATCTCACATCTGGAAGATCAATTTCTTAAATAATTTCTCGGAATTCTTCTATTTTGTTCGACATCCATTAAAAGTGACTGAAATAACGTAGACGCCATATTTAAAAATTCTTCTACAATTCGCTTTCGACAACGTCTCGCAAACACAGTAGGGGGCTTACTTTATTCGCATCGAGATCATCTCGAGATCGAGAGTGACGTCACCATGACGTACCGAAACGAAACCTGAATACCGTTTTCTCAGTTTGCTACTTTATTCCACATTTTTCGAGACGGTCTCGAAAGCAAACATTCGTTATCAAAACGAAGCCTACTGTGTTTGCGAGACGTTGTCGAAAGCGAATTGTAGAAGAATTTTTCAATATGGCGTCTACATTATTTCTGTCACTTTTAATGGATTTCGATCAAAATAGAAGAATTCCGAAAAATTATTTAAAAAATCGATCTTCTAGATGTGAGATTCACCAAACTATTCAGTCTGGATAAAGAAACTGTGATATTTCTCTGCGACGAAATAAAAACCTTCCTATATCATAACAACATACTGTTATAAATAACTACATCATCCTCTCAGTTCTTTTCCTTCATATTATTACATTGATATTTTATGCTTTTTTTTTCTCTCTCTGTGAGAATAGTTATGAAAATTCCGATGGTTTCAAATTGTTATATGCTTTGTAATCGTCACTATTCTCATTTTATCAGGACAAGTTTGTTTTCGATTTTAACATTTTTCTAATAGACACTAAATAATCTTTATCTGCTTTAACATAAATTTCAAATTAATTCAGATGCTTAATAGTAATAACAATAAATACTTGGTGTATCTAAAATGACTTAATTTTTTTCATCATCTACCTATTATATTTATTTCATTAATATAAAATACCACATTGTATACAAATATAAATATTGCATAAAATTGTTACTTATAACAATATTATTTCCTTCATTTTAACTTCAGAAAATTTTTAATCACTCATACTCACACAACAGTTGTAAGCAATTAATTATTTTCGAATGACTAATATAATTTGTCTTTACTGACAACAATTTCATATTACAGTCGTCAGCAAATAAATACTGCACTTAATACTGTTTTGTTAAAAAAGTCATTTTGAATTATGTTCTTATACAAGGATTTATTTAAAAAAAAAACTATACCATGAAGCACTTATTATAAACATATTTAAAATATACAATTAACTTCATGTCTCAAAGACATTATTAACTTATAAAATATACAACATTTTATTAACTTCATGTTTCAAAGACATGAAGTTAATAAAAGGTTGTACATTTTAAATATGTTTATAAGGATTCCTTTAATAGAACAGTATTAAGCATGAAAAACCATGCATAATATAGGAGAATTAGAATTTTTTGTTTTTGTGTGCATGAAGTGTAAATACATGTATGATAGTGATTGCTACGAAACAGATTTTTGTGCATTTTGAGATTGATACACAGCAAGGTAACAGAACCCAGTGTTTTTTTTTTTTTTATGTGTGTGAAGTGTGCATACGTGAACTGTGGTGAATATTGTAATATGGATTTTCCTGCATATTATAGATTCATGCACTGCAAGGTAGCGGCAAACAGTGAAGGCTGTTTTTTTTTTTTTCATGTGCAAAAGAGTACATATGTGCATGACAGTAATTGCTACAGAACCGAGTTTTGTGATTCATACACAATAAGGTAGCAATACAAGTGATATATATATATTTTAATTTTCTTGTGCATGTAGCTTACAAGCGTGCTTGAAAGTGATTGCTACAATACAGATTTTCTCACACTTTTTAGATTTATAGGAAATATGGTAGCGGCACACAATTTTTTTTTTTTTTTTTTTTTTTAGTACGACAGGACTATTTCTTTCAATCTGATATTTTGTGTCGTTACCAATTTATAGTGTTCCACTTCAAATTTCCTCCATAGTTTATCTTTTTTATTTGTTTATTTATTTTTTCTTTTTCATATGCGTGAAGCTTACATACATACACTCGTGATAATAAATGCTACAGAATCGAATATTGTACATTTTGAGATTTATACTCAGCCAAATACAATTACATTTAGAGTACTATTGTAACTGGTGTGTACAGTACCGTAGATACATGTAATAATGTATCAGTAAATAAAAATAAATTATAAACAGTTATCTGTATATATAAAAGAGTAAACTCACTGATAACCGACTCAACACAGCCGTGGCGATTCTATGGAAGATAAGAGTCGCAAATTTTGGTAATCACGTTAGTTTTAGGACACTGATGTCCACTAAGCCGGGATTTTGTGAAATATCCCCTCATTCCCCCTGGGGGGGGGAGGGGGGCAGAAGGCAAAAACCCCTTTATAAGCATAACTCAACTCCAAATTGCTTCATTGTGAAGAAATTTCAGAGAGAGAGACTAGATTTGAGTACAAAAAAAAGTATTTTCTGCGATTTTGGATTTTTAAGGGTGGGGGTAAAAACAATTTTTGGAGGCAAATTTAGAAAAATACGGATTTTCGAGTAAAACTCTACCAATAATAGCACAAAGATATAGAAAACCGCGAAGAACCTTCTTGAGGATATTTCCAAAAACTCATTTTTGTGTTTTTGCGATTTTCGATTTTAGGGGGGGGGGGGGAGTTATGAGGGGACAAATTCGAGCCACATTTTAGCGCTGAATTCGTCCGGGAAAATCTATAGGAACTGAGGTTACAAGTTTTAGTGTGTGGCTTATTTACGTGTTCCCAACACCCATTGTAATGAAATTTTGCGTAAGGGGCAATAAACCCGTTTCCAAGTATACATTGCTTCAAATTATCTCAGCAAAATTAAATTTTATATGTGGGTTGTTTATGCCTCCATAACACGAACAGTAAAGGGATTTTATGAAATATCTCCCCCCCCCCCTTTATAAGAGTAATTCTGCTCCAAATTATCTCAGGATAATGATTTTTTGATATGTAGATTGGTTATGCATACTCAAGACACATACTACAAAGGGATTTTGTAAAATTCTGTCCTATCCTGTTTCCAAGCATAACTTTGCTTCAAATTATCTCAATAAGATTAATTTTTATGTGTGGGTTGTCGGTTGTTTATGCTTTTCCAACACGCATTATAAAGGGATCTTATGAAATTTTTTCCCCCTTCAACGGCGGGGAAGGGAGCAAAAAACGCTTTTAAGAGTAACTCTGCTACAAATCATCTCAGAATAGCAATTTTTTTGATATGTCGATTGGTCATGCATAATCAAGACACACTATAAAGGGATTTTGCAAAATTCACCTTATTCGCCTAGGGGGTGGGGTGGGGGAATCATGTTTCCATGCGAAACTCTGCTCCAAACTATCTTAGGCGATTTTTTATGTGCTGGCTAGTTATATGTTCCCAACACGCCCTATACAAGGATTTTGTGAAAATTCCCCTTCCCCCCCCCCTTTAAGGGCGAGGGGTGGGGGAAAAACACGCTTTAAAGAGTATCTCTGCTCCAAATTATCTCAGTTAGGCGATTTTGTTTATATGTCAATTGGTTATGCATACTCAAACACACAAAATGCAAAGGGATTATTTAAAATGCTATGCTATCCCCCCTTGAGGGTTGGGGGGGGGGGGGGAGAGGGGGTAAAAACATGTTTCCATGCCTAACTCTGATCCAAATAATTTTAGTATAGCAATTTCTGATGTGTGGACTGTATATGCGTATTCAACACACACTACAAAGTGATTTTGTGAAACTCCACCCTACCTCCCCTGAGGGGCAGGGGGAAAACACGTATTGTGTAACACAATAACATGTAACACAAATGTGTAATTCTGCAGTAAATTATCTTAGGAAGATTTTCAATGTGTGGGTCAGTTATATGTGTAACTCATAATACAAAGATATTTTGCGAAATACTCTCCTCCTTTCCTTTAAGTTGTCTTTTGCGTCACGCTATATAAAACTGCAAGTAAAATTTGTGCAAATGTTTTCTTTGCATCACACTATCTCTTTGTACAAAATTTCACTTAGTTGGATACTATGATACAAATTAACATTTACATAAATTTTACTCACAGTTTTGGATAGTGTGAAGCAAAAGAAAATTCAAATTTACTGAAATAAATAATTTCAATTTATAATGCAAACTCAGTGAAAGTGGGATTATTTGACAGTTTATTTGAAAATTAAAAACACTGTTTCAATGTGTAAATATACTTTATTAGACAAAACAAAGCTAATTTTAATAGAATCTAAATACAAATCTTTTAAAATGACACCGAGGCGTCACTGGAATTTTTATATCATTCCTTTTAAAACTGTTACTTTGAAATTCAAATGCAAATGAAAAAGCATCAGTGAGTATATTTTATATATTTGTCCTCTCTTGAAGTTAAAAATATTATGTTTGCATTGCAAATATAAAGAAAAGAGCAAATGATCGAATAAGAAAATCTATGTATATTTTAACTAATAGCGTCACTTAACATTTGATATCATTATTTTTAAAACCCCATACTTCAAATTCTTATAGTGATGAAGTAGCGGCGTCACAAACTTTTAACCCATTAAGGGTTTTTGTACTGATTACCTTTATTCAAGGCAAAAGGCAAAACACTGAAAAGTAAAATTAAACAGGCGACGTGGATGAAAGAGTAGAGTTAAAGAGGATTATTCACCAAGCCATAAAACTGTAATGATTCAACTTGGCCTACTGTTTAACATTTTCCAATAAAAGTCAATTTGGTGCAATATGTTTTTATGCTGCAACCTTCCGGAAGACATATAATTATGTAAAGTGAAAAAGATTTGAATCGTTATCGCCAAGAAATAACACCGAAAACTAATATAGTAACAAGTAAGTAAATAGTTCAACGAGGGTATAAATTTTTAACGGTAAAATTATACCCTCGACGATCCTTTCCTCTCAAAGAGTATTCGGAGTTTTATTCCGAAATACAAGAATACGTAACGATCAGCTATTCCAGATCGCGATGAAAGATACGAGTATTTTATAGCTGATCGCAGATACAATTTTGGGCGCTGCTTTATTATAGGGTATCCTTAACAAAATTTGAAATTTGTCACCGAAGTAGTTCAGACGTTTCTCGCCATGATATTTATTTATGCAGTACGACAGCTGCTTCAATTCATTACCAAAATGGCCAAAATATATATGAATTCGCCAAAGGGTGCTCCATACTAAAGCTGTACCTTTTCGATACAGATGACTTTATTTAAAAAAAAAAAAAAAAATATTTTTTCACTGATAAGAGTCATTAGTGATTTTTGTATTTGCAATCAAACATGCAATAGGAAAATGTACTTGACACATGCATATTTTCGCAATATAAATTGAATGAAATATTGTTTCATATTATTGATTGCTCTCGTTATAAAATATTTTCCATTTTGGGGAAATTTAAGCTACAGTATTACTTTATGGATATTAATAAGCTGGATTTTGAATTCCGATCATAATTTAGGGCTTTATTAGAAAATTTTAAAATTTTGGTCCGGTTGTACGAATTAAGTGCTCATTTTAGAGAAATTTAAGTTTAAATATGACTTTATTTGTATTAGTGAGCTAGATTTTAAATTCTGATCATAATTAAGAGATGTTTATTGTTTATTGGTCTTCTTCATTAGTCAAATCAATACAACGGAAATGTTTATCATTCAAGATGTACACCGAACATATTTCGCCAAGAAGTTTAATTTAGCAACAGTGATTTTAATCTAGGTAGCGCGTCAAATATATAAAAATACTTTAATTAATAACATGAAAGATAAATAATGTAATAATTGAAATGAATTACTCGTGGCTATTAAAAATGAGAAAAAAATATGAAAATGAGAGAAATAAGACAATGAATATGAAATTGAGATAATGACTAATAAGTCGAAATAAGTATAAGTATTTAAAAAATATTTTGTTACAAAACGAAAAAGATGAAAATAACACTTATTAAAAAAAAAAAAAAAAATGCTTTTTTCTTAATGCATTAAAAAGAACAAAATAACTTTTTCAGCTCAGTACCGCCGATCTGAATACTTACATTTTACTACTATTCCAATAAAATTGCACCTCAAACGAAGAAAAGGGCCAAATCGATTGACTACAAATATTATAATAGAAAAATTTCGCAAGTTATTCGAAATTTAAGATTTTATCAACGTAGCAAAATAGGGCGGTATTTCATATAAATATGCATTTTTGGGATTGTTGTATTGGAAATAATAGCATGAAAATAAACTACGAAATTGATCGCAATAAAATAAATTAATAGATAGAATTATTAATATATCGAACTGTATGGTGGGTAGCCTATTAGGCGAGGATTTCGTTCTGTCACTGTGTCAAGCATTTGGTCAAATTCACTTCTCTTAACATGAATATAATATGTCCTGTACAAGAAATGTATGAGAGCATACATATGATGGGGAACTGAGCAGAGTCCACCTATGCCAACTAGTTTTCTTTGAGTTTGAAGGTTTTGTGAAATCACGTTTTGCCCCCTACTCCCCCTTGAGTGTCGAATTTCTCAAAATCGCGTCTTAGGGGGTGTTTACACTATATGTTCTATAATCTGACCCAGTTTCAAGTCAGTGGCTCCAGTAGATTTTGCTGTGCGTTGATGAGTCAGTGAGTGAGTGAGTGGAAGTACTCTTTTATATGTATATATAGATGGAAAAGAAAAAGCGGAATCAAAGCTATAAATTTACAATTAAAAAATATTTATTATTGTCTTGGGAAAATAGAATTAATATATACATTTTGCAAGTGAGTGAAAACAACTGATCCATTATCGTTGATACACTGTAAAAAAATGTTGTAATTTTTCCTGCACTTTCTGCGGTTTATTTTCAAGTATTTATGCTGTGAAATAAATTCAAGCACTAAATGCTGTAAAAATCGACTTCCTGTGGACTTTAGACAGGAACATCTGCTTGTGGAAACATAACATCTGCGTCTTTGAACTGAGATGCAGATGAACGATAAATGAACGACTAGAAGATCATGGAATGAGCAAGGTCCGTTCATCAGAAAGGTTAGTTATTAATTTTTATATTAATATTTTGTATTGATTAATTAATATTTCGTTAAAACGCATTAGTTGTAAACATATTGTAGCATGTCTAATCTATTCATGACACATATAAGTTTTGTCTTAACGATTTGCAATTAATTTAAAAAAAAAAATGTTTCTTATTAATCATTCAGTATTTTAAAGGTTTTTCATTTTAAAGGTTTTTCATTTATCAAGTTATATGCTGGCCAAGAAAGTGCTAAATGCACTTTTTTATATGAACGTGTATAAACTTGCACTCATGAAAATGAACAAAAAATATTAATTATTTATTAAGTAATTAATTATAACAAATTCAATATGTTTATGATTACAAATTAATTTTTAACCCTAGAACACTAGTGTAAATTTTACGTGCAGTCTTCATTTAATGGTTTTTTTCCGCATTTTCCCTACTATCGATACACTTATTTGAGTTTAAGTGCTTCGAAATAATTATTCAGATAATGAAAAATTAGTAATATTGGGTAAAACAGCAAATAATTAAACATGTTTAAAAACAATATTAATGTAATATAAGCAAATAAAACGACTTATACATGAGCGCGTCAATTTTAGGTACCTCTAGTAATAGAGTATTTATGAACACGCTAGTGTTATAGGGTTAAAAGAAGATTTTCTTAACTTGAACTTGAAATGTATTCCCCTTGACTTCAAGTCTTGATAAATAATATAACAAGTATAAAAACATAGTCCTTGAGATATTATTTGACTTTTTTTTTTTTTAACAGCAAAGAATGTTTGCATAACAGTATGATGCACATAGTTTACTTTGAAAATTAAAAGAGGTATATTTCTGGGGCCGAATCAGTCCAAAAATTGAGACCGCTTTAGGGTCATAGTCAATGACCTTGACTTTGAATGTTCCTTGTCATATTCAATTTCATATTAAACTTAATTTGTGCAGAGATCCTTAAAACTTAATTTGAAGATTTCATTAGGTCATTTTAAACGAAATTCTAATTTTATATTCTAAAATTTTCTTTATTTTAAGAATTTTAATACCAATTTAAATAGAGGTAGAATTATAAAAAAAAAATTTAAATAATTAATTTAACTTAATCAGGATCAAGTTCTTTTGTTTCAGTATAGCTTACAAATTCGCCTTCGGCGACCAGTGGGTTTGCGGTCCTTCAGAAAAATCACCGTATCAAACTCCTGCTCGGTGACGTGTTTTCCTGTTTCAAAATCTACGACCGCCTGTTCACTCACCCTGCAAACACTTTTGAAAATTCTGCCTGTAGCAAATTTCGACAATCAGCCGAAATTTGGCGCCAGTTGCATTCTATGCCCGTTTTATAATCTGAACCTGGATGTTTGCTCACCATGCAAACGACCTTTGAAAAATTTGGCCAGACAACTAAGCTAGTTTAAATTTATGTGTATATCGGCCGACAGGTAGCGCTGCTGTTAATTAACTGTAATCCGACAGTGGGGTTTTTGAATCCCGGAAGATTTTTCTCTCTTTTTTATTTATTGAATTTATTTTACTTTATTTATTTATTTCCAAAATCGACATCTGCTATATACCTATTGAAATTAGATTTTATATTATATTTATCTGCTTTTTTAAATTATCTTACGTTTACTGTTTCCAGAATTTTTAATTTCTGTAGAATTCGAAACACCCTCCTTTTTTTTCAGGACATTTTCCAGCCATTATTCAGTAACGATAATTTTTTTGGTTTATTTTATTATAAAAATTGCTATTCAGATTTTGAAAATATCTTGAAGAAAGCCGGAAACCTCCATCCCTGAATTTTTGTCATGAAATAAGCTGTTAGAACGAGACATCTATTTCTTTCGGACAAAATAGAGTACATGAAAACAATTTCTTTCTTTTTCCCTTTGGCACCAAATAGAAATAGCATAAAAGAAATTTTAAAACATTAATATATGTAACCGCTGCTAAAGAAAGCAATTTCATATTTTAAGGAAAAGAATGTGCTATTTTTATTTTTATTGATTTATTTATTACGCTTTTTAAATATTTTGACCAAATGAAAAATAATAATAATAATAAATAAATAAATAAATAAATGAATAAGGATTTTATTTTTTTCTCGTTTATATTAAAAAATCAATATAAACGAGAAAAAAAAATATTGGATTCGTAAAAATTTTCGATCTTCGTTTTTCGTTGGATTTAAACGTTTTCGAATGTCCAGAACACGATTAGTTTACTTTTAGAAAAATTGCTAAAAGAAAAGGATTTACCCCCCCCCCCCCCCTACAAAATAATTTGTGTTTAAAATGCGCTCAAAAAAACCAAAACCTGTATCGACCGACTACTGCATTTCGATTTATCCATAATAATCTATATATCTATATATATATATACGGTAAACTCTCGATTATCCGCAAGCGGATTACACACGTTGCGGATAATTCGTGGCGCGGGAAATGGGCAAAATCAGAAGAAAGGTTTTTTTTTTTTTTAATCATCAACAATAAATAGATACAAATAATAGATTTAAAAAAATCTGATGTGGGCACCACATGACTTCCTTATACACTTTTAGAAATATACATAATGTTAAAAAATATTGTCACTGGACCCGAAACAGTTGGCTAAAAATATTTTAAAAAAAATGCATGCATACGTAAAAAAAAGTAAATAAATAAATAAATAAAATTGTGCCTTGAGGGGACTCCTTTTAAAATCCTTGGGGGGGGGGGACTCATGTCAAAGTTGTGCCTTGGGGGGACTCATGTCAAAGTTGTACCTTGGGGGGGGACTCATGTCAAAGTTGGGCCTTGGGGGGACTCATGTCAAAGTTGGGCCTTGGGGGGGACTCATGTCAAAGTTGTACCTTGAGGGGGACTCATGTGCCTTGGGGGGAACTCATGTCAAAGTTGTGCCTTGGGGGGACTCATGTCAAAGTTGTGCCTTGGGGAAGGGACTCATGTCAAAGTTGTGCCTTGGGGGGACTCATGTCAAAGTTGCGCCTTGGGGGGACTCATGTCAAAGTTGTGCCTTGGGGGGGGGACTTCGGATCCGAAACAATTGGATAAAAGTGTTAAAAAATGCATTTTCACCGTGTTTCTGAACTATTCCGGAAGTTTCAAATCTCTAACTAGTCGGGAAGTTAGTTAAATAGATTTTCTGTTGAATCATATAAACGCTGCTAAATGCAGCAGTGACACGAAGCAATTGGCTAAAAATATTTAAAAAATGCATTGTCACCGTGTTCTGAGCTTTTCTGGAAGTTTTAAATGTCTAGCTAGTCGGGAAGTTAGTTAAAAATCGATTGCAAGATTTGTACTGGTAACGCTGCCGAAGGCAGCAGGTATCGGAAACAGATGGCCAAAAATATTAAAAAAAACGCATTGTAAACGTGTTCTGAGCTTTTCTGAAAGTTTCAAATGTCTAGCTAGTCGGGAAGTCAGTTAAATTGCAAGATTTGTCCAAACCGTTTTTGAGTTATTACCGTTTTTTGATACATTATGGCCAAAACCAATGTGTTTTTGCTCATTATGAACCTAATTATCCTAAATATCTCAAAAATGGAAAATGATACAAAGTCCAAAAAGGAAGGTGCAGAACTATATGTTATAACAAACCTATGTACCAATTCGCAACTTTCTACGTTCAACCGTTTTTGAGTTATTACCGTTTTTTGATACATTATGGCCAAAACCTATGTATTTTTGTCATTATGAACCTAATTTTCCTAAATATCTCCAAAACGGAAAATCATACAAAGTCCAAAAAGGGAGGTGCACAACTAGGTGTTATAACAAACCTATGTACCAATTCGCAACTTTCTACGTCCAACCGTTTTTGAGTTATGCGACATACACACACACACACACACACACATACAGACGTCACGAAAAATCGTGTAAAATCGCTTATATCTCTAAAACGAGAGCTCGTGTTCAGACGAAACTTGCAGGTGCACAACTATACATCATGACAGTCACACGTATAAATTGGCAACATTCAGCGATCATTCGTTTTCGAGCAATGTGAAATACAAAATCCATTTCGCAAATCGGGATTACTATACTTCCTTATACTTTGTATAAGGAAGTAAAAAAAAAAAAAAAAGTAAATATGCAGAATTATGTGGTTTTTGAATACGCTACCAAACACGTCAACATTTCAATTTATTTCAAAACATTGATGTGGCCGCTTTTTTTTTTTTTTCCCACACCAGTTTTCCTGGCGGGTACTTTCTTTAATATTCAATCGTAATTAAATATTGGAGAACATTTTTCTACAAAT
>CAWVNO010000829.1:317502-434502 GCA_963930645.1 Salticus scenicus
AAAGTGGTGTGAAAATGTGGCGGTTATTCACAATGCTGTGGAATAAATTAAATGTTTGCATGTCTGCGGTACTGTTTAATTTAGTGCATGAATTAGATTACAAATTGATCCATGGCTTCATCTTAACGGCCCTCTTCACTTGAAAAAAATTCCGATGCCGGCTGAAAGCAGATAAAAAGTGTCCCACGTGGTTTTGACAGGAGGTGGAGAAGATTGACAGATTCACTGACGAATCATTGACTTTTTGGAAGAATAAATCAAAAATCAGCCACGTCCTTTATTGCGGTTTCGCCGAAGTTTTGTTTTGTTTTGATTCTTTCTTTCTTTTTTTATTTTTGTGTTTCTTTTTTTCTTTTCTTTTTATTTTCCATTTTCACATGACATCAAATAACTTTCCTCATTTATTCTAATCTATTTATATGTATTTTAATAGAGTATCTCGATCCGACCAAGTACTTTATACTATTTTCAGCCCGGTTCAGGCTTTCTTTAGTTATACCGGCGAATTACGTAACAGTGAAATTTAAAAAATATATATATATATATACTTTATAATTATACTTGAAGTCTGATATAATTAATTTAACTAAACTAGTATGTTGTGGCCACCACATGACTTTCTTCTATATTTTCCTATAAAAATTCCCTCAGTAAAAATAATTTATTAAAATTATTATAAAAAAAATTTTCTTCCATGATAATGCAGACGATTTCCATATTAGAGAAGTAGTTCCATTTATTCTCAATAAAAAAAAATAAATAAATAAAAAATAAAAAATAATAATAATAATAAATTACGATTTTTTTTTTTTTCGTTAAAAGTAACAACAACAAAAAAAAAAAAAACCGATAACTTTGTTTTAAATTATCATAGATCTACAATTCAACCATTCGTTTTAAAGGTATTGACGAGATCTTTCGAAAGATACCCATCTTGAAATTTTATCCCTCCCGGGGGGGGGGGACTTTCTTCTATATGTAATATAGAGAAAGTATTGGATTCGTGAAAATTTTCGAACTCCGGTTTTCGATGGATTTGCACGTTTTGGGATGTGCTGAACATGATTTGATAGTTTTTAGAAAATGTCTGTCTCTCTGTGTGTGTGTGTGTGTCACGAATTTTTGGAGGCTGTATCTCACGAACCAATGAACGAAATTTAACCAAACTTGGTATTTAGTTGGACCCTGACATAAACTGGTGCTGATTAGATTTAGGGATCAATCACCCAATAGGTGGCGCTGTGACAGCATTTTTTCTAAATTTTTAACATAGCAGTATAGGACAAAATTTCGTATAAATGTACATAATGAGAGTTATTTTTAACTTTTGATTGTAAAACTAATATGAATTATTGATAAAAGTAGTTGTTAACTAGAGGAAAAAATTGTGCTTGTGGGGGCGTCGCCCTCCCCCGGGCGAAGTAAATTTTCAAGATGGGTATCTTTCGGAAGGTCTCGTCAATACCTTTAAAACGAATGGTTGAACTATAGATCTGTGATAATGTGAAACAAAGTTATTGATATATTTTTTTTTTACTTTTAATAAAAAAAGACTTTGAAAAAAAAAAAATCGTAATTATTATTATTATTATTATTATTATTATTTTGAGAATAAAATAGACTATTTTTTTGGATATTTACTGTTATACTACTTTTCTGATGTGGGGGAAGGGGGGGGGCAAAACGTAATTTCACAAAATCCTTCATATCTCAAGCAAAAAAACAGATATCCCTAAAATTTTTGCTTTTAAATATAGCTAATACAAATGTCTAAAAATCGGTTTCTGGAATTTTTCAAATTCGGTCCCCAAGGGGGCAGGGGGGGGGGGCAAAACGTGATTTCACATGCGTAAAACGTGATTTCGCATAATCCTATATATCTCAAACAAAAAAAATAGATATACGTGAAATTTTTGCACTAAAATATAGCTAATGCAACTATCTAAAAACCAATTTCTGGAATTTTAGAAATTCACCCCCCAGGTGGGGCAGCAAGGGGGGGGGCTATGGAGCAAAAACAAATAGAAGTACAGTTAGGCCGTTCAAAATTGGTACAAATAGGTTTTAAAGGCCTGCAAGTCGAATTGGGATATTTTCGATTGTGTAAAGTTATTAGGCGAGGCAAGAAGCGGGGAGGGGAGGGGAGGGGGGGGGGCAAAAAAAAAAAAAATAAAAATTGTGTCAGGTCGTTCAAAATTGGTACGTAGAGGTTTTCGATACTTACAAATCGATTGCGGATATTTTTGAATTTGTAAAATTATTAGGAGGGCGGGTAGGGGGGTGGGGCGGTAAGGGGGGCTATGGGGCAAAAACAAATAGAAATACAGTTAGGCCGTTCAAAATTGGTACAGATAGGTTTAAGAGGCCTGCAAGTCGAATGGGGATATTTTCGATTGTGTAAAGATATTAGGAGGGGCAAGAAGGGGGGAGGCGAGGCGGGGGGGCAAAAAAATAAAAATAGTGTCAGATCGTTCAAAATTGGTACATAGAGGTTTTCGATACTTACAAATCGATTGCGGATATTTTTGAATTTGTAAAATTATTAGGAGGGGCGGGTAGGGGGTGGGGCGGTAGGGGGGGGCTATGGGGCAAAAACAAATAGAAATACAGTTAGGCCGTTCAAAATTGGTACAGATAGGTTTAAGAGGCCTGCAAGTCGAATGGGGATATTTTCGATTGTGTAAAGATATTAGGAGGGGGAAGAAGGGGGGGGAGGGGAGGCGGGGGGGCAAAAAAATAAAAATAGTGTCAGATCGTTCAAAATTGGTACGTAGAGGTTTTCGATACTTACAAATCGATTGCGGATATTTTTGAATTTGTAAAATTATTAGGAGGGGCGGGTAGGGGTGGGGTGGTAAGGAGGGGCTATGGGGCAAAAACAAATAGAAATACAGTTAGGCCGTTCAAAATTGGTACAGATAGGTTTAAGAGGCCTGCAAGTCGAATGGGGATAATTTCGATTGTGTAAAGTTATTAGGAGGGCCAAGAAGGGGGAGGGGAGGGGGGTGCAAAAAAATAAAAATAGTGTCAGGTCTTTGAAAATTGGTACGTAGAGATTTTCGATACTTACAAATCGATTGCGGATATTTTTGAATTTGTAAAATTATTAGGAGGGGCGGGTAGGGGTGGGGTGGTAAGGGGGGGCTATGGGGCAAAAACAAATAGAAATACAGTTAGGCCATTCAAAATTGGTACAGATAGGTTTTAGAGGCCTGCAAATCGAATGGGGATATTTTCGAAAGTGTAAAGTTATTAGAAGGGCCGGGAAGGGTGGGGGGCAGAGGGGCAAAAAAAAAAAATATATCAATCAAGATCATTCAAAATTGGTACATCGAGGTTTTCGATACCTACAAATCGATTGCGGATATTTTTGAATTTTTAAAATTATTGGGAGGGGCGGGAAGGGAGGAGGAAGCGGAGGGGCAAAAAAATAAAAATAGAGATAGATCGTTCAAAACTGGTGCATAGAGGTTTTTGATACTTTCAAATCGATTGCGGATATTTTCGAATTTGTAAAATTATTAGGGAGCTCATATATATGCAATCGCGCACGGGTCTACGCTGCCGAAGGCAGTGGGGACCCGGTGCGACATTTTTCCCGATCAGAGTTTTTTTTTTCCACATGATAAAAATTAATGCAATTTTGAGAATTCATTAATTATAATGATTCATTTAAAAATAGTGACCAGCGAAGCGGGCGTAGCCTGCTAGTCTATTTATATGTATTTTAATAACGTAGCCCGACCCGACGAAGTATTTTATTCTATATTCAGCCCGTTTTAGGCTTTCAGTAATTATATCGGCGAATTCTGTAACAATGAAATTTAACAAAAGAAAATATTTTTATGATTAAACTTGCGGTTGGATATAATTAATTTAACTAAAAAATTACAAGATAAAAAGATCTTTTTATATACCATGTTTTTAAATTTTCTGTTCAATCATATAAACGCTACCGAAGGCAGCGGGAACCCGGAGCAATTGGATAAATTTTTAAAAAAATTCATTGCTCTCTTGTTTTGAGCTATTATAAAAGTTTCAAATGTCTAGCTAGTTGGGAAGTTAGTGAAAAATCGATTGCAAGCTTTGTACTGGTAACGCTGCCGAAGGCAGCAGGAACCCGAAACATTTGGCTAAAGGTATTAAAAAAATGCATTTTAACCGTATTCTGAACTATTCTGAAAGTTTCAAATGTCTAGCTAGTCAGGAAGTTAGTTAAATAAATTTTCTGTTGAATCATATAAACGCTGCTGAAGGCAGTAGGGACCTGAAACAGTTGACTAAAACTATAAAAAAAAAAAATATGTATTGTCACTGTATTCTGAGCTATCCTGAAAGTTTCAAATGTCTAGCTAGTCGAGAAGTTACGGAAAAATCGATTGCAATCTTTGTACTGATAACGCTGCCGAAGGCAGCAGGAACCCGAAACATTTGACTAAAGGTATTAAAAAAATGCATTTTAACCGTATTCTGAACTATTTCGAAAGTTTCAAATGTCTAGCTAGTCGGGAAGTTAGTTAAATAAATTTTCTGTTGAATCATATAATCGCTGCCGAAGGCAGTGGGGACCTGAAACAGTTGACTAAAAGTAATAAAAAAATGTATTGTCACCGGTTTTTGAGCTATCCTGAAAGTTTCAATTGTCTAGCTAGTCGGAAAGTTAGGAAAAAATCGATTGCAATCTTTGTACTGATAACGCTGCCGAAGGCAGCGGGAACCCGAAACTGTTGGCTAAAGGTATTAAAAATATGCATTTTAACCTTATTCTGAACTATTCTGGAAGTTTCAAATGTCTAGCTAGTCGGGAAGTTAGTTAAATAAATTTTCTGCTGAATCATATAAACGCTGCCGAAGGCAGCGGAACTTGAAGCAGTTGACTAAAATTATTAGAAAAATGTATTGTCACCGTGTTGTGAGCTGTCCTGAAAATTTCAAATATCTAGCTAGTCGGGAAGTTAGTTAAAAATCGATTGCAAGATTTGTCCCTGACAAACACACAAACACACAAGAATCGAAGTTAATAAAAACATGGTAAAATAACAAAGATATATAACATTATAACATTACTGATATATAGAGATGGGTTATCTGCACTCTGGAGCTCAGACTACTGAACGCAGAGCTGGACGGGGTGTACGACAGGTCGTGACCTTCGGGATCGTATTTCGAAGATCACGGACAGGTCGTGACCTTCGAAATACTCAAGGCCATGACACTAGAAAAACATGGCGGACGTTTCCGTCCGTCTTCCGTCAATATCCACTCTTAATATATTCTTGTTTTCAGAATAAAAAATTATAAATAATTAATTTTTTATGAAAAATAATTTATAGTAAACATATAGGGAAAATTGCACATATTTTCTATTATTTGTGTAATACGGGTGTCGACAGTTGAAATTTTTTCTTTGATTCTTCCGTCAGTATTTTCTTTTGAAATTTTAGTAGTAAGTTTGCACGATCAGTCAAGTAAAAAAATGTTTTATAAATGCACTTGTGTAAGAATCAAGGAAAAATTTTCGACTATCGACACCCTGGTTTATATATGCACATAATGTATTTATTGATTTATTATCATGCAATCGTAAAAATTTTAATTATAGAATACAAACCCAGAAGCCTTATTATCATTAGTCTTATGTTATAGTGCTGAAAATCCATATATGCACAAAACTGACATTTGTTATAAATAAATAAATAATAAAATTAAATAATTATTTGTACTTTCATTTGTACATTCATTTAAATTTCACTATCATGCTTCGTAGTTTTTTTAAGAGGCATCTTGAAAAATAGATAATTTTCATAAATATTTTTTATACATCGGTGAAACAGATTATAATTATTTAGTACACTGCACTGAATAATAGTCTCTGGTAGGCAATTAACAAACAGGTATTAGTTTAATAAGTAAAATAAAAACTACATACTAATTTCAAAATAATTTTTATTTCTATAAATTTTTCTCGAGTAATAATGCTTATGCCTTTACGTAGATAATGAATTTTTATGTGCAACTACTACTCATTAACGAAGTTTATGCTATGGATTTTATTATTACACAATAACTAGTGGATCTGCAGATCAGGAGCCTCTACGTCCAATTTGCATCAGACATTTTTCAATAGGTCATTTTTATTTATTTCTTATTATATAATAGTATATATTGATTCGATCGACTTATTACCATAATCAGATACATTCCTGAGGGGGGCTGCCGCCCCCCTCAACCCCCCGCTGTACCTCTCTTTCTATACCTATTTGTATATCATATAAAGTGTTACGGAATTGTAAATAACTGCATTTAGTTTTGTATATATTTTTTCAAAGAGGCTTAGTAAGTCGATAAAATGCTAATTTTGTGCATTTCTAGTCGTTTTAGCGTTAAAATAGCCTAATTTTCCTTTAAAAACGAATTGAAAAGCTCCAATAAGGGAAAAAATGGATTTGGCGCCAAATTTGGCGACTGTTTCCCTCCTTGGCGATTTTTTTGGCGACCTTGGCGAGAAAATCCTTATTAGGGATATACCAAATATGGAAGCTCTAATCTCATTGGCTGATGAGATACGATAATTTTCCAGAACAGTCTGTGTTCGATAGAATAGTATAAAAGGAGCATTTTTTTAGCCAAGGCTTCCAATCTCAGATCTGTGTCGGTTTCGTCAAATGCTTGCTTTGCTTTGAGCCTCTTTGAATGAGACTTGCTTTATGTGTTATTGCTAAACAGTTTGTACTGTTGTTTTGCTGTTAACGGCTGTTGTTTAAGCCATGTTTACTGGTTGAATTGAAGCTGATACTTGGTTTATAGACCTGTATTCTTCTGGAACTTTCTGTGAATAAATCACTGAATTTTTGCAAGTTTCGCCTTTCATTCTCGGACAACTTACAAACCCCCAAGTACGCAACAATATGCATTCTTATTAAACGACGGTCTTGTATTATTTCCCGGAAATTCATAAATACCGAATTTCATACAAAAAAATTACATAGCATATCGGAAATATTTTGCGTAACCTTTAAAAAATTATCAATTCTATGCCCACAATTTTCAACATGAAAACAGGCTTTTAAAATTCTAATAAAATTTCATTATAATTGATGGGGTGTAACCATGTTAAAATACACTTTTAAGAAATACCGACTATACACCATAAAAGTACGAAATTCCTTTATGTATCCCGTAAAAGTAGCCACAGTCATTATAAACGCCAATAATAAGAATAAATCTAATTAATTATAACTCATTAATCTTTCAAACTAATTTGACATCATTTGGATGATTACAGTACATACTCGGAATTATTTTGTGAGGTCCCATAAATTATTTAGTCTATGCATAACCTTTTTTTAGAGTAAATATGATTTTAAGCATCTTTATAATGTATGTTAACTTTATTAAGTTCAATTCAGCATAAACGCATTAAAGTGTGCGCTTAAATTAAAAATTCGTCCATAGGCTCTAATGTTACGAAATTCTTTCGTGTGTCTTTGTAAACGAACCATAAACATTGTATACACCAGTAAAAACTATTCAGCTTATTTTGCGTTTAAAATTAATAATTGTTCCAAATTTAACATCATTTGGATGACTAAGTGACATTGTCAGAACACTTTTGTAAGGTCCTGTACATTAATTAGAAAGCTTAAGAGCGCATATTTTCTTCAAGCAACATAAGTTTAAGCATCTTACTCACGTACTCTAGTTTCATTTTCTTCATTGCAAAGTAATGATATTAAAATGCGTTTAAACGAAATTCACCCCATACGCCGTAATGTTAAGAATTTTGGCGTGTCCCTGTACACAGTTTATAAAAAATATAGCAATGAAAATTATACATCTACTTATATGGAAAGCTGGAATGTGTGCGCCAATTTGCAAATCAATCGAAGGATTTTTGCGGCCGCTATTGCGGTACATACAAATTTTTCCCATAGGCCGTAAGGATAAGAAAAGTTTTGGCGTGTCCCTGTACACGAACAACAAAGGGAATACACACCTAACACTATACAGCTAATTCCGTTGGGCTCATGAATATGTGTACCAAATTGCAAGTCTATAGCGTTATTTTTGGGGCCGCTATCGCGGTACATACAAATTCTTCCCATAGGCCGTAATGATAAAAAAAACTTTGGCGTGTCCCTGTACACGAACTACAAATGGAATGCACACCCAAAACTATACAGCTAATTTCGTTGGGATCATGAACATGTGTACAAAGTTTCAAGTCAATAGCGTGGTTTTTACGGCCGCTATCGCACGACAGACAGACAGACAGACGGACGGACCGACGGAACCCAAAATCCTTTTGAGTCTCAACAGAGGGCCTCCACTGACGTTTCGGCAAAAATTGAAGTCAATAGCTTGATTTTTGCGGCGGCTATCGCGGTACATACAGATTCTTCCCATAGGCCGTAATGATAGAAAATCTTTGGCGTGTCCCTGTACACGAATTACAAATGGAATACACACCCAAAACTATACAGCTGATTTCGTGGGGCACATGAACACGTGTACCAAATTGCAAGTCAATAGCGTGATTTTTGTGGCCGCTATCGCGATACATACAAATTCCTCCCATAGGCCGTAATGATAAGAAAAACTTTGGCGTGACCCTGTATACGAACTACAAATGGAGTACATACCAAAAACTATACAGCTGATTTCGTGGGGCTTATGAACACGTGTACCAAATTTCAAGTCAATAGCGCTATTTTTGCGGCCGCTATCGCGCGACAGACAAACAGACAGACAGACACAGCCCAAAACCGTTTTGAGTCTCAACAGAGGGCCTCCACTGACGTTTCTTAGGAAGTGTCACGGCCTTGAGTATTTCGAAGGTCACGGACAGGTGCGGTCGCACAAGTCCTCCAGCTCTCTTTTCTAAAGAAAGTGTACTTGTGTTGTTATTTATACGTGTTTCTTTATACGAGTCAAATTTTTTATAAGTAGTATCTCCTTATATTATTAAAATCTGTGCGCATCTGTCTGTCTGTCTGTCTTTCTGTCTGTCTGTCTGTCTGTCTGTCTGTGAGAAATGCCTTGTGACCGCTAAAGCTCCGGCGCTAATGGTCGCAGCGCCTCGAAACCGGTGTCGACAGACGCAGAATTTCTTCATATTGACATCGCGATAATTCGCTAAGCGATGCGACCCTAATTAGCAGAGTTATTAATTAAAACGTCGACACATATCTACTGAAAAATGACCCAGAATTTATGATTAAATGCTTAAAAAGTGACATTTTTACGGAAAAAGTGGAAAATAAATTAGAAATATCAGACGTATCGTTACAAATAAGATACCATTGGAAAGGGCTTTTTTTTCTTAATCCGATGGTTTAAACGGCTTATCGATCGGACAATTAGATTTTTTAAAATTAACTAAAGTATGAAAAAAAGGTGGCAACAAATCACAAGAGTTTTATTAATTTCCTTCTAGACGTATTTCGGTTACCATGGCGCCGGGCGAAAGAATAAATAGATTTTACTTCCTGCTTTACTGATTTTGTACTGGAAATAAAAATTGCAAATTTCCAAATGCTTCAATTTTCTTCAAAATTATTTCAAACATGCTACACACTTTTAACATCACAAGACGAAGTTGCAGTTAAAATTTCACCGGGTTTCCAGAATAAATAAAAAATGTACAATTTAATTGCAAATTAAATTTTATTCTGATACGCGTATTTCAAATTCTAACTATGATTAAATTATTTTTAATGCATCATTCGAAAGATATTTTAAAGTACTTTTATATTATCGAAAGTGGGATTCAAGATTTCGCTTCATTTACACGTTTTGAAGTCTCCTGAATCGGTTTTCTTTTCTATCTCAGCTACTAATTAAAATAACTTCATAAGTAATACATCATTAGATAGCTTTGTTGATTTGGAATCGAATAGTAGGTTACAGAAATTTGTACCGCCAGATGGCGCTGTAATATTTTCAAATTTCAATATTTCAATTTCTAATTATGATTAAATTATTTTTAATACATCATTCGAAAGATATTTTAAAGTTTTTTTTATATTATCGAAAGTTTTCACCAGATTTACACGTTTTGAGGTGTTCTGATTAGGGTTTTTTTTTTTTTTTTTTGCATCTCAGCTAATTCAGTTAGACCGTTTAAAATTGGTATATGTAGGTTAATTAGGAAGGGCTGAAAGGGTGGGGAAGATATAGGCGTGTACCGCGCGCACGGGACAGCGCTGCCGAAGGCAGTGGGGACCCGGTCTGCCTTTTTAACCGATGAGAAATGATTTTTTTTTTTCATTTTCTTTTCTTAAAAATAAAAATTTGATTTGAGAAGGAATATGTGCGCGTAGCGCGCGTATACCTTCACACGTGCGCGGGCAGCGCGCATGGGTCTGCGCTGCCGAACGCAGTGGGGACACGGTGTGAGTTTTTACCCGATCAGAAATGATTTTTTTAGGAGGCACGAAGGATCAGGGAAGGAATACGCTCGCAGCGCGTGTATTCCTTAACTTGAGCGAGCGCAGCGCGTACGGGACTGCGCTGCCGTAGGCACTGAAGACCCGGTCCGACTTTGTACCTGATGAGAAATGATTTTTTTAATTTTCTTTTCTTAAGAATAAAAATTTGATTTGAGAAGGAATATGTGCGCGCAGTGCACGTATACTCTCACACGTGCGCGCGCAGCGCGCATTGGTCTGCGCTGCCGAAGGCAGTGGGGACCCGGTGTGAGTTTTTACTCGATCAGAATTTTTTTTTTTTGAGGGGGTGGGGGGGCACGAAGGGTCAGGGAAGGAATACGCGCGCGCAGCGCGCACGGGGCAGCGCTGCCAAAGGCAGTGGGGACCCGGGCGGACTTTTCACCCAATCAGAAATGATTTTTTTTTTTCTTTTCTTGACACTAAAAGTTACTGTTAGTGATTCATTAATTTTAGTGATTCATTTGAAAATACTGACCCGCTAGCGGGCGAAGCTCGCTAGTATTATATAAATAGTGTTGAATTATAGTGCCTACATTTATTTAAAAATCTGGTGTGAAACAACCACACGACTTCCATTACCCACTATTACACGTATTATATGCAATTTTTGAAGATAATGTTAACAGAAGACATGGAATTTTCCTAATGAAATAGACACCTAAAAATTTTCCGGTAAGGGAAAGTTAATACACATGTAAAAACATAAAACAGAGTTTGCACAGCGATTTTTTTTTTTTTTTTTTAAGAAAGGGGAAGAAAATTGGCAGAGTTTATTTATTTGAAACACCAAGTTTCGAGATGTAAAACTGATCTGTCTGATCAGGATGACTATTAATTTTCCTGTGATAACCAAGTAAAGCATGAGAAAGGATATCTAAAATGGGTTTATGTAACAATTTTCAAGAAAATCGTTAGAGCCGTATTTGAGATACCGATTTTTACCAAAGCTTGACAAAATTAATTGTTGGCCAGAAAACAACAATTATATGTAAAAGGATATTTAAAAGAGGGTCAATATGGCAAGTTTGAAAAAAAAAAAAAACCATACAGCCGTTTTGACAGGAAAGCATTTGCAGGACCTGAAATTTAGCTATTTGTACAGGGCGCCTATCAATTTTCCTGAACTAACCAACTATATCCTTCGAAAGGATATATAATAGAGTGTTTATACAGCAATTTTAAAGAAAATCGTTAGAGCCGTTTTTGAGATATGGACTTATGGCCTCACTTCCGGTTTCAGATGTCCCACTTCTGGTTTTCCAATTTTCACCAAAATTTGAAAAGTTTATCTGTACACCAGAACAGTTTCAATTCTAAAGTTTCGTAGTTCTGTCTTTATTAGTTTCCGACATATAATAGCTAGAATATTTTCCACATACATACATACACACAGAGACCAATTGCTAAAATTCACTTTTTTGAACTCAGGAGACCTTAAAACATGTAAATCCGGTAAAAACTCGATATCGAATTTTTGGACCAAATACAATACTTCCATTACCTATGGTAGTCGGGTAATGGAAGTAAAAATAAATCAAATACAAGACTCTTATTAATGTGTCTTGAAACTTGCCAGTCTTGATCAACTTTACAAGTAGCAGCCACATATCAATTTCAAAATACCATATTTGAATTTCCTGAAGTTATTTAAGTTATGTTGATACAGGGTTGTTCGGTTTTTTTCCATAATCGAAAAAACCTGGTTAAAACCGTCCCAGATAAAATACCATTTCGTCCACTTTTATTCACTATTAATTATTTGCGAGTAGTAAATTAAAAGTTATCTTTATTCTTTCAATTTATAAAAAAAAAAAAAAAAAAAAATTACTTACATTACCCTACTACAGTATGTAATGGAAGTATTTGTATTCGGTCTGAAAATTCGATATCGAGATTTCACCTGATTTACACGTTTTAAGGTCCTCTGAGTCCAAAAAAGTGGTTTTTGGCAATTGGTCAGTGTGTGTGTGTGTGCGGGGGGGGGGGGGGGAGGATCTTCTGGCTATTATGTATCGGAAACTAATAAAGATAGAACTACGAAACTTTAGAATTGAAACAAGTCTGGTGTACAAATGAATTTTCCATATTTTGGAGAAAATTGAAAAACCGGAAGTGGGACATCAGAAACCGTAAGTGGGACCGTAAGTCCGTATCTCAAAAACGGCTCTAACGATTTTCTTCAAATTTGTTACATAAACACTCTATTAGATGTCCTTTCGAATGATATAGCTGGTTAGTTCAGAAAAATTGACAGGCGGTCTGTATAAATAGCTCAATTTCAGGTCTCGGAAGTGCGTTCCTTTAAAACCAGCTGTACGGATTTTTTTTCAAACTCGCCATATTAACTCACTTTTAAATATGCTTTTGTATGTAATTATTATTTTCCTGTCAATGATTGAGTTTTGGTAAAATTTGGTATCTCAAAAACGGCTTTAACGATTTTCTTGAAAATTGTTATATAAATCCATTTTTTTTTTTATGTATCACGTAATTATTAGAGGAAAATTAACTGCTACCCTGTTTAGGTAGGTCAGAAGTTTAGGTAGATCTCGAAAATTGGTGTTTCAAAAAATAACTCTACTACATATATATATATATATATATATATATATACAGTGGAACCTGTAAAAGTGACCACCTTGGTAAAGTGACCACCTGACTAAAGTGACCATTTTCTTGACTAAAGCAACCCTTTTCGAATTTTAAAGACCCTTTATAAAGTGACCACCTGCGTATAGTGATCATTTTAGTCGGTCCCTAGGGTGGTCACTTTAGACAGGTTCCACTGTATATATATTATTTTTCCTTATTTTTTACCTCGCTTTATGTACGCTCCCACCAAAGTAAATAATGCGTACACTTGATCCACATCCATACATCAAAATTCGCCAATCTAAGATAATTTAAAGCAAATTCAAAAGGAAAAACGAGATTTTACACGTGTTTCTTGTCCCCCCCCCCCCGGGTGGTAGGGTAAAGGAGGAATTTTGTAAAATCCCGTTACAATAAGTGTCGGATACATATAAAAAATTTACGCGCCAAATTTAGCGACCATTAATCCCGTGGATTTCCCAAGACAAATTTAGCGCTAAATGTGTATCATATAGGGATGCTACACTAAGCTTTTCGTTAATATCAAGCAAATGGTTCGTGTACAGGGACAATCAAGATAATTGTAATACATTACGTCTATGGGGGATATTGCAGGAAAATAGAGTTTAACGTCTATAGACTGCACTAAACCAAATGAAACAAATATATGTATTTTGTAATAGAGACAGTTAACTGGGGGAAAAAATTGTGTATGTAGGAGCCTCGCCTCCCCCCCTGGGGGGGGGAAGTCCCCTCTCGAGGGGAGTAAATTTTCATGATGGGTATCTTTCAAAAGAGCTCGCCAATACCTTTAAAACGAATGGTTGAACCATCGATCTGCGATAATTTAAAAAAAAGTTATCGATTTTTTTACTTTTAACGAAAAAAAAAAAGCTTTTTTTTTTTTTTTTTTTTTTTTTTATTGAGAATAAAATGGACTTTTTTGGATATTTGGTGTTATACTACTTCTCTAATATGGAAATCGTCTGCCTTATCATAAAAAAAATTTTTTTTTAAATAATAATTTTAATAAATTATTTTTTAATAACCAAATAAAATTCTATATAAATGTAGGTGCATTAATGAAACGGGGGGTTGAGGGGGCTACCGCCCCTCTCACACAGAACTAATTATCATATAAAACTCTTCAGAAGCTTAATATGAATTGTTTAACATAGGTTTACATAACAGTACTCGTTATCTTACCTATTAATCTGCAACCTGTATTTATAGTATTAAATTTCAGGGTAAGAGAAAGTCGTGTGAGTGACACACCAGATTATTTTAAATAACTACGTATTTTGAGATTCCGTGAATAATTAAACAAAGTTTTTAACAGTTGTTCTTTGTGAGTCTGTCATCAGTGTAACTTTAAAAACTAAATACCGGCAGGGAACTCAAGCGTTATATTTTAAAGTTCATATGAAATTCATACTTGAACAGTTTGATCAATATTGATAAGTTTCAACGAGTGATACGGATTAAAGTTGTCAATAAATGTGATAGAAAGTTATTGTTGAACATAATTTTAAATTTAATATTAGTCGTGAATTCTATAGATATTAGTTTCAAATGTGGGTTGAGAAGGGTGGTACTCCCCTCCGCCCTTCCCACAGAAAATTATTTGTCAAATTAAATTATTCGTAAAGCTAGCTTAAATTCTTTTTACTATAGAATTTTATACAGTACTTGATATTTTATTCCTCAATCTGAATTTCTCTTTATAAAATTTAAATGTAGGGTAATAAAAAGTCGTGTGGGTGCCACACCAGATTATATACTTTAAAATAAAATTTATTATTGAAAATCTGCTTAATTTAGTAAAAAGTTTTATATAACTTGTTAAAAAAAATTTTGTATATTGTCAATCGTGGCATTATCAGTAAAATATCAGATTTATGTACAAAGTATTCATATAATATTAGTATTACGCGCAATGAAAAACTATTTAAAATAAAATGTGATCATATATGTCCTATAAATAAGTCTCTGAACGATTGTCTTCTAAATTGTTATGTTACTCACATCCGTAATACAGGTGAAATCTATAATAATAATAATAATATAAAAAAAAAATAATAACTGAATAAAAAACCACAACGCCTAGACGTATCTTCACCACAGAAATGTAAACATCTTTTCTTCGAAACCACGAACGAGAGGCGTAGCCAGATAAAGGGTGTGTCAAAGAGGAAAATCGGCACAAATTTGTAAAATTTTTGGACTTTCTTTGCAAATTTAATTGATTTAAAATTTTATTAAAATACAGGATTTTTTTCCGCATTGAATTAAACTCTTTGAGATTAACGCAGCTTTTTAAATTCTGTTTTAAAAAATTGAAAGAGTTTTTTATAAGCCATTTAATGCATCAACCCAAATATTGCAATAAAACAGCTTTCTTAAAAAATAACTGTTATTTTTTCATAAAATCTACAAAAGCTGCGTCAGTTTACGAAATGAGAGTAATCCAATAAAAAAAACCGCATCTCAATCAATTAATATGTCACTGTTTTAAGTGCAAAGAAAGTTTTACATAGGATAACATTGGATTTTAGAAAAGGAAATGCTGAGTGAAGAGGGCCCTTAAGTACACTTTCTTTCTTTGTTTTTTACATCCTATGGTATATGAAGTACAGTCAAACCTCAATGACGTGAATGACTTTTAACATGAACTGTTTCCACAATCCCCATCAAAACGTAGATTAGTTACTGATACCATGAACTAATGATAACATGAAAAAAAAATTTTATCCCCCATGAGATTCACGTTAATGAGGTTCGACTGTATAAATAATTTTACTTTTTATGAATATTTTCATTGTTTGTATTATGTTTTATATACGATACATTCAAGTTTTTAAGCTAGAATGCATTTTATGTCATTTCAATTTCATATTCAGCCTTTTTGCGGTTTTATCTACGAAACCCATGGCTCTCAATTTTGCTGATAATCAATTATGCTGTATCTAAATACATGTATGTCCATAAAAAAAAAAAAATAATAAAAAATAAAAAAAAAAACGTTAACATCTTTTAACTCAGATTATAAACTTAGCATGTCAAAACGGTATTGAAAATGTCTCGCTGAGTAAGATAAACAAATACTGGATGAAAGTTGAAAATGAACCAGATGGCCATACCACAAATATGACTTTTATCTACTGTAGGTATTGAATGAAAGGCTTGCTTTTTATTTTTTTCCTCTGTCTCAAAGTGCAAGCGAATTACAATAAATTTATAACGGTCTATCATTAATTTTAATGCATGTTATTGTATTTTTAATAGGAGACATATTTTAACTTGGTGCTAGAGATTTTTTACATTTTTAATTTTTTCACGTTTTAAGATTTAAAAAAAAAAAAAAAAAAAAAAAAAAATCTTAACTTTAAATATTATTTCTTCCTTTTCTTTCATTTCTTTCTTTTAATTTATTCCCTTGTTTATTTATTTTTTTTTACGAAATAATAACATTATTTACATTAAAAAAAAAAAAAAAAAAGGTAGCATTTTCTTGTTCTAAGCATTAGTTAATAAACAATATGGTATTTTTAGCAGTCATAGCTACGATTAATAATAAAACTGCAATTAAATATCAACCCTTCAAAATCATTTAAAATTTCTGTAATCGCTTTTAAGAGTATTTTGGCTGACACAAAGAAATCTCCCCCCCCCCCCTCATTTTTTTTTTTTTTTTCCGTTTAACCCATATCCTACCAAGCATTGAAAAAATGTTTTTCAATGTCTGTGTATACACACAAAATCAAAAAACTTACCAACCTTTCATTAGTTTAATCGGTACAGGTTGTCCTAAACATAGGACAATAATTTAGGACAGTTGGAAATATAAGGATAACAGACCATCTATATATATACATATATAATTGTTTTACCAGTACAAAGTGTGGAATATTACGTCAATAAATTTGTATATCCATTATTCTTGAAATGTAAAACCTTTTAAGTAATAATATGTTGAAAATGCAATGAATAAATCTTTAAAACCTTTTTTAAACGTGATTGGTGTAAAAAATAATCTTATTTTTGTGTTGAATATTTATACTTAGTTTTTCTTCGTATGTGTTCTCTTGCTTTAAACGATTGATTGCGTACAGTAGGTGTTTAAATATTAAGATCTCCTATTTTTTAATTTGACAATTTTTCGATTTTCGAAACGGCTTTCAATTCCAGACATGTAAAGAGCATTTATAAACTCAGATATTCCAATATCGGTTTAGACACGAGTAGAATAAACTACAAATGGAAGAAAAGCACAAATACCCTGGATCATCGTGTATTATAAAAAGCAACAAAAGACTTGTAACTTTAATACACTGTCGCACTTACTATGTACCATATTTGTATTTTATTATTATTTTTATTTTTTTTTTTCAAAAATTATTATTATTATTATTGGCAAGTATTTTACATCTAACAAGAATGGATTTCAATAAAATTTTACAAAAATTGCACAAATTGAAAAAATTGTTTGAAAGCTAGATATATTGGTCAACTTACGTCAAAAGTTCGTTTCAATAGAGTGTAAATCAAGCAAATTACGCTCAAAAGAATGAGCTATATTTTTAGATATTTTCCAGGATTGTTTATATATTCCAGTTGTTTAATTTGGGAGATCCAATTATTTCAAGAAAACCATTTATGGGCTTATAACTCTAACACATTTTTATTTATTTTCTAAAATTTGTGAGTTTTCTGGCGTTTTTCAAAAAAAAAAAAAAAAAAAAAAAAGAAAAAGAAAAAGAAAAAAAAAAAAAAGAATTTTTGTAATATGGTTAAAATAATTGGGTCCCCAAATTAAACACTACGTAGAATCTGAAAACCCCTTTATTAAATTTTAACTCTGAAAAATATTTAAAATCTACCTCGTTCTTTTGCCGATAATTTGCTTACTTTATACTGTATTCTTATGAAATTTTGACATAAGTTGCGCAATATTTGTAGCTTTTAATCTATTTTATAATAATAATAAATTCTATCTCTTGCGTCTGCGCATTAAAAAAAAAAAAAAAACTCATATCTTAGCGAATATTACACGTGCCAATTTCATTTTTCAGAACAATGTTTCCTTAAGAATTTGTCAATTTTTCTGCAACTTTTGTAAAATGTTGTAGAAATCCATTCTTGTTATTAAGTTTTTGGCAAGTTTTTTGTTTATAATTTTTGAAAATAAAAAATTATACCTGTCTAAATAATTGTGCTATTCTCACAAAAAAAAAAAAAAAAAATAAATAAATAAATAAATAAATAAATAAAAATATTGAACATGGTAAGTGCATAATAGGCGAGACGTATTAATCCTGGACGACAGGTCTAATGCCCCAACCCTACCCACCCGCTCCTCGGTGTCTTTTTCTAGTGAAATTTGTCGTTTTATTACTTCCGGTGCGAGCCTTTTTTTTTTCTTTTTTTAACACACTTGATATTGCGAGTTTTTTTTTTTTTTTTTTTTTTTTTTGTCCCACGCTATTTATATGGAGTTTTTACCTTTTTTACTACTCTTTTTCTACATTCTAAAGGGCGGTGGTTCCCGCCCGCCGCCCGCCCATCCCCACCACCGCTGAGACACATAATAGGCGAGACGCATTAACCCTGGACGACAGGTCTAACAGTCTTACAGTGGGCGCAACATACTACTTTTAACTGCAATACAAAGCTTAATGATTAGTAGCTTAAAAAAAAAAAAAAAGTATTTTTCAAACAATAGATTTGTTATCAAATATCTTATATTGCTATACAAAATTAATGGCAGAGAAAATAAAGGAAACTATAGGACCACATGAACCCTGTGCTATCTGAGTACTAAATTAGGATATATCAAATATATATATAATTTATTTTAAAGATCTTTTTTTTTTTTTTAATCTGATTCTAAATTTATTCATCCTGCTATGGGACGAAGTTCAAAATTATTGCTAGATTCTTACATAATAATAAAAAGGAGTTAATTAGCAGCATTGTGGCATTCCAAAAAAGTAAAATGTAACTCTCCAATTACTCAAAATTAAAAAGTTTTTTTAAATGTCCCTTTATAGCATTGTAGTAAAAATGACATTTTTAATCACAGTAGTACTTAAATGTTTTTTAGATTAGCAATATATTTTAGAAAGAGTTTAAAGTGGTAACTTGACAGAATTTCAGAAGAGTGAATTTTCTAGAAACTTAAAAAAGAACAGAAAATAATAAACAAACAAGGAATAAATAAATATAAATAGATAGGGTTCCAGCCAGTAGAATGACAGTTGTCTTCAAATGGAAACAGTTGGCACCTATTTTGCGATTATGAATCACAAATTTGTCATCCCGAAAATTTGCCATTAAAATATCTCTGATATTTATATTGGAGAAAACAAATCTCTAGCACCTAGAAGCTAGATCCATTTAGCAGCATCATGTTTTCTTTGAAGGAACAAACAAACGTCCTTTCTCTCTTTTGATCTTTCTGTGTTTGATGGCGCGCGGTGCCTACACTCAGTGATGCCAGATGGTCGAAATTTATTTCCCCAAACAGGTCTTCAAATTTTCCCAAATCAGGGTTTTTTTTTTTTTTTTTTTTTCGAAAAAATCCCCAGCTTGATTTCTACTAAAAAAGGAAAATAAAAATTTCTTAAAAAAAAAAATATATATATATATATATATATATATATATATATCAAATATCATATATATATCATATATATATATCATATATATATATATCATATAAATCATATATATCATATATATATCAAGCAGATTTTTCTATGATTTAAGCTCAGATTTTTCCCCAAATGAAGGCAATTTTTGAAAAAAAATCCCCAAACAACAATAAAGCTATTGAAAGTCTCTAGTCGTAGGGATAAATTATTACGTTGCTAATATTGACAGAAAGTTGAAGAACTTCCCAGATTTGTCCCCAAAAACTTTAGAATTCCCCAAAAACGTCCCAACAAACATTTGGTCCCCAAAATTGTCCCCAGAAGCCTCGAAAATCCCCAAAATGAGGACAAAATCCCCAATCTGGCATCACTGCTTACAATGTAAAAAAAAAAAAAAAAAAAAAAAAAAAAATCAGCATTTTACAACAAAAAGTGCTGGCACCGCGGCTGCCAACACAGTTGCTGTAAAATTTACAAGCGGCTGTTTTTTATGGTGCTGTAAAATTTACTGCACTTTGCTGTGAATTTTACAAGCAGTTGTTTTTAGTAGTGCTGTAAAATTAACTACACTTTGCTGTGAATTTTACAAGATGCTGTTTTAAAAAGTGTTGTAAAATTAACTACACTTTGCTGTAAATTTTACAACAGTTTTCAAAACAGCATCTTGTAAAATTCACAGCAAAATGCAGTTAATTTTACAGCACTACTAAAAACAGCATCTTGTAAAATTCACAGCAAAAGTGCAGTAAATTTTACAGCACCATAAAAAACAGCAGCTTGTAAATTTTACAGCAACTGTGCTGGCAGCCGCGGTGCCAGCACCTTTTGCTGTAAAATACTGAAAATTTTTTTTACTGTGATCTATAATAATAAAAGAAGATGTCTGTTTGTCTGTCTCTCTGTCTGTGCATCTATACGTTCAGCCCCTACTGAACGCAGAAGTATAAAATTTGACATACGGGGGCCTTCTCAGAAGCCTTCCCGAGTTGATAGTGAAAACAGAATTTAAAAATTTTAATTAGTTCCGGAGATATTAATTAAAACGTCGACCAGTGTCTAATTAAAAAGCGAGCGGATCGTAATTTCCGCCCTTTAAGTAGAATTCAGCGTGTTCCTCAAAAGAGAAAACAGAGAGAGAAAAATTTTGCGGGTTTTTCTAAAGCGATCGCTGCCGATCTGTTGGAAATATTGAAAATACACCTGTACCACGAGATTATTACCGATTACCCATTACCGATTCTTACGGTACAATTTTTTTTTAAAAAATACGGATTTTTTATATTCTAAAAAAAATGTTTTAAAAAGGGTCAAAAATTTCTCTTTTTCTCGATCGTCGTTTTTGAAACGCCCTGTACGACCGAGTAACTGTTCCATTTCTTAACAACTGGTATATTTGGAAAGGACATTTAATCTTCTTTCGAACCATATAAACATTTTTACAAAATACGGATTAGCGATCCATATTTTTAGATTTTACGAAACATCGATTTTTTCACAAAACATTTTATAACTCAAAAACGTTAAGAGATAAATCATTTTTTTTTTTTTTTTTTTTCTTAATATAGATCTCGCTTCAACAATTCAATTCCCAAAAGATTGAGAAAAAATTTCAAAAACTGAATGAGTTATAATTTTAGGCATTAAACCATTGAAAACGGGCATCGCCATTCCGTAATGAACTGAATACTGCTTGCTATCTTGATTCATGGGGTCGGTTACCATGGAAACTGACCTTGACAGAGAAGAGAGAATTCGATATCCGCCCAAACGAAGTAAATATTTTACCACTTGAGATAGATCACCTGCTTTTTCTACTAGGAATAAAAATTGCAAATTTCAAAATGCTTCAATTTTCTTCTAAATTTTTTGAAACTTTGTATGCGCAATTTACAGCACAGGGGACAGTTGCAGTTCAAATTTAATCGATTTTTGAAAAAAATTTACATTTTAATTGAAAATTAAATTTTATTCTAATAAGCGTGTTTCAGTTTTTAATTATGATTAAATTATTTTTCATACATCATTCGAAAGATATTTTAAAGTTCTTTTATATTATCGAAAGTTTCACCAGATTTACATGTTTTGAGGTGTCCCGAATCAGTTTTCTTTTGTATGTCAGCTACAAATTAAAATAATTTCATAAGTAATACATCATTAGAAAGCTTTGTTGATTTGGAATTGAACAGTAGATTACAGAAATTTCTACCGCCAGATGGCGCTGAAATATTTTGAAATTTCAAAATGAGACTGATGTTGATTTTCTCGTTGTTCGCGACAGATACCCAGCACTGGATGATAGCCCGCAGGATATACAAAATCAAGGTTTCTTTTTTTATAGATTACCTGCGGGTTATATACACAAAATTACGGTAATTAAAATAATTTCATGAGTAAGACATCATTTGAAAGCTTTGTTGATTTGAAATTGAACAATATATTACAGAAATGTCTACCACCAGATGGCGCTGTAATATTTTTAAATTTCAATATTTCATATTCTAATTATGATTAAATTATTTCTAATACATCATTCGAAAGATATTTTAAAGTTCTTTTATATTATCGAAAGTGGAATTCGAGATTTCACCTGATTTACAATTTAAAGTGTCCTGATCAGGTTTTCTTTTGCATCTCAGTTAATTGAGTAAGACCGTTCAAAATTGGTATATGCAAGTTAATTAGGAGGGGCTGTAACGGTGGGGAAGGAATAGGCGCGCAGCGCGCATTGGTTTGGGACCCGGTGTGAGTTTTTACCCGATGATAAAAGATTTTTCTTTTAAATTTTATTTTCTTAATAATAAAAGTTTGAGTTGAGATGGAATATGCGTGTACAGCGCACGTATATCCTCAAACGTGCGCGCGCAGCGCGCATGGGTCTGCGCTGCCGAAGTCAGTGGCGTCCCGGTGAGAGTTTTTACTCGATGCTAAATGATATACTTTTTAATTCCTTTTCTTGTGAATGAAAGTTTATGAGTAATAACATTGAATTTTGAGAAGTCATAAGGATGATGAAGGAATACGTGAGCGCAGCGCACGGGTCTACGCTGCCGAAGGCAGTGGGGACCCGGTGCGACATTTTTCCCCAATCAGAATTTTTTTTTTCTCTTTTTTTATCACATGATAAAAATTAATGCAATTTTGAGAATTCATTAATTATTGTGATTCATTTAAAAATAGTGACCAGCGAAGCGGGCGTAGCCTGCTAGTGTCAAATAAAGCTTCTATCAATAAAAAAAATTACTGACACTCAATCAATTACTGACACATTAAATGTTAATGAAAACAAAACTATAACTGTTGATGAAAAAAAAAAAGAGTAAAAATTTACGTTTTAAATATCAAGGATGCCAAAGATGATTTCAGAATAGTTTCTGTATGTCGGTACATAGCACTTCTTTTTTCGACCAGATATCACGTGAAAACATCTGGACGAAATTCAGTGGCACGTGATACAGGTTTAGGCCTATTCCGAACTGGAAATTCTATCCCTGGAACATTTCAAAATTTAATTTAGATTTAGAAATATGTGCATCTAAGAAAAGTGTAATACTAAATGACGAAAGAAAATCAATTTTGTATCGACAGGTGAGGATATTTTTCTAAGTTTTAGTGTTAAAAATCTGGAGTGACTCCACTCGACTTTCCGAACATTGAGTACTTAATGGTTCTGTAGATAAAGTAAAGTAACAGGAGTCGTTAAATAAACAAAAGAGAGAAAACTATAATAAGGAGTTTGAACAAATGTTCTTTATATAGTACATGATGTTTAGTTTAACGCAATTTTACCGAACACTTAGCTCATAATAATAAAGAATATTTTGTTGTGTCCCTGTAAAGACCTACAAATGCTAGATTCACCAAAATGTTTATAGTTAGTGCAACAGTGACTTATAATATTTATATAAATTTTCAGATCCATCGGATAAGGCATTCAGACGCTATGCGTAAGATACGAGTATTTTATAGCTGATCGCAGATACAATTTTGGGCGCTGCTTTATTATAGGGTCTCCGTAACAAAATTTGAAATTGGTCACCGAAGTAGTTCAGACGTTTCTCGCCATGATATTCATTTATGCAGTTGCGACAGCTGCTTCAATTCATTACCAAAATGGCCAAAATATATATGAATTCGCCAAAGGGTGCTCCATACTAAAGCTGTACCTTTTCAATACAGATGACTTTATTTAAAAAAAAAAAAAAATATTTTTTCACTGATAAGAGTCATTAGTGATTTTTGTATTTGCAATCAAACATGCAATAGGAAAATGTACTTGACACATGCATATTTTCGCAATATAAATTGAATGAAATATTGTTTCATATTATTGATTGCTCTCGTTATAAAATATTTTCCATTTTGGGGAAATTTAAGCTACAGTATTACTTTATGGATATTAATAAGCTGGATTCTGAATTTAATAATAATCACTAGCGAGCTTCAAGCAGGTCAGTATTTTTAAATGAATCACTATAATGACTGAATTCTCAAAATCTCTCAATCACTATAATTAATGAATCACTAACAGTAACTTTTAGTGTTAAGAAAAGAAAGTTTTAAAAAAATCATTTCTGATTGGGTAAAAAGTCGGCCCGGGTCCCCACTGCCTTCGGCAGCGAATTTAGGTGCGCGCTGCGCGCACATATTCCTCCTCAAATCAAATATTTATTCTTAAGAGAAGAAAGTCAAAAAAATCAATTCTCATAGGTTAAAAAGTTGGGACGGGCCCCCGCTGCCTTCAACAGCGCAGTCCCGTGCGCTCTGCGCTCGCACAAGTTAAGGGATACGCACGCAGTGCACGCCTATTTCTTCTCCACCCTTTTTGGCCCTCTTAATTAACCTACGGATACCAATTTTCAACAATCTAACTCATTTGGCTAAGGTGCAAAAGAAAACGTAATCAGGACACCTCAAAACGTGTAAATCTGGTGAAAACTTTCGATAATATAAAATAACTTTAAAATATCTTTCGAATGATGTATTAAAAAAAAAATTAATGATAATTAGAAATTGAAATATTGAAATTTAAAAATATTACATCGCCATCTGGCGGTGGAAATTTCTATAATCTATTGTTCCATTCCAGAGCTACAAAGCTTTCTAATGATGTATTACTCGTGAAATTATTTTAATTAGTAGATGAGATACAAAAGAAAACCTAATCAGGACACCTCAAAACGTGTAAATCGGGTGAAATCTCGAATTCCATTTTCGATAATGTAAAAGTACTTTAAAATGTGTATCAACAAAAATAAGCTTTCAAATGATGTATTACTTATGAATTTTTTTATTAATAACTGAGATACAAAAAAAAAAAAAAAAAAAAAACTGATTCAGGAGACCTCAAAACGTGTAAATCTGGTGAAAACTTTCGATAATTTAAAAGAACTTTAAAATATCTTTCGAATGATTTATTAAAAGTAATTTAATCATAATTAGAAATTGAAATATTGAAATTTGAAAATATTACAGCGCCATCTGGCGGTAGAAATTCTGTATTCCACTGTTCGATTCCAAATCAAAAAAGCTTTCTAATGATGTATTACTTATGAAATTATTTTAATTAGTAGCTGAGATACAAAAGAAAAGGACACCTCAAATCGGGTGAAATCTCGCGCGCATCGCGTGAAAACTTTCGATAATATAAAAGAACTTTAAAATATCTTTCGAATGATGTATTAAAAATAATTTAATCATAATTAGAAATTGAAATATTGAACATATTACAGCGCCACAAGGCACCTCAAAACGTGTAAATCGGGTGAAATCTCGAATTCCGTTTTCGATAATGTAAAAGTACTTTAAAATGCGTATCAACTCAACAAAGCTTTCAAATGATGTATTACTTATGAATTTTTTTTAATTAATACCTGAGACAAAAGAGAAAACCCATTCAGGACACCTCAAAACGTTTAAATCAGGAGAAATGTCGAAATATCGATTTTCTGTAATGTACTATTCAATTCCAAATCAACAACGCTGCATTACTTATGAAATTATTTTAATTAGCAGCTGAGATACAAAAGAAAACCAATTCAGGACACCTCAAAACGTGTAATTCTGGAGAAAACTTTCGATAATATAAAAGAACTTTAAAATTTCTTTCGAATGGTGTATTAAAAGTAATTTAATCATAATTAGAAATTGTAATATTGAAATTTGAAAATATTACAACGCCATAAAAGAAAACTGATTCAGGACAACTCAAAACGTGTAATTCTGGTGGAAACTTTCGATAATTTAAAAGAACTTTAAAATAACTTTCTAATGATGTATTAAAAAAATTTAATCATAATTAGAAATTGAAATTTGAAAATATTACAGCGCCATAAAAGAAAACTGATTCAGGAGACCTCAAAACGTGGAATTGTGGTGAAAACTTTCGATAATTTAAAAGAACTTTAAAATATCTTTCGAATGATGTATTAAAAATAATTTAATCATAATTAGAAATATTGAAATTTGAAAATATTACAGCGCCATAAAAGAAAACTCATTCAGGATACCTTAAAACGTGTAAATCTGTTGAAAACTTTGAATAATATAAAAGAACTTTAAAATAGCTTTCGAATGATGTATTAAAAATAAATTAATCGTGATTAGAAATTGAAATACGCGTATTAGAATAAAATTTAATTTCCAATTAAAATGTAAATTTTTTGCAAAGTCGATGAAATTCGAACTGCAAGGCTTTCTTGTGATGTTAGTTCTTTGTACCAAGTTTAGTGTGCGACGCTGAAAAACTAAAGTCTTTTCAAAATTGCAATTTTTAATCGCAGTAGCAAAATACGTGACCTCATTAAATACATGTTTCTCTTTCCGTTCAAGTTTTTTTTTTTTTTTTTTTTTTTTTTTGTCCTTTCCATCAGACATCGTTCTTCCGTAAAGTGGTTGCCGTGGAAACGGCAACGAACATATTTTACGATCTCATATAATAAAGTTCGTCTTATTCAAATGAATGCTTCAATGGCTAAAATTAAAAAATTTATAACTCATTCAGTTTTTTAAATTTTCTCTCAATCTTTGGAAATTGAATTATGGAAGCAAGATGTATATACCAAAAAAAAAAAAAAAAGAAAAGAAATGATTTATCTCTAAACGCTTTTGAGTTATAAAATGTTTTGTGAAAAAAAATCGATGTTTCGTAAAATCTAAAAATATGGATCGCTAATCCGTATTTTGTAAAAATGTTTATATGGTTCGAAAGAGGATTAAATGGCCTTTCTTTATATACCAGTTTTTAAGAAATGGAAGAGTTACTCGGTCGTACAAGGCGTTTCAAAAAAGACGATCGCGAAAAAGAGAAATTTTCGACCCTTTTTAAAACTTTTTAAAAAAATATAAAAAATCCGTATTTTTTAAAAAAATTGTACCGTAAGAATTGGTAATAAATGCTCTTTCTGTTGTTTGAGGTGTAATTCGATACCTTGGACAGTTCAAGCAGGATCGCTTTACAAAAACCCACGAAATTTCCTCTTTCTAGTTCTTCTTTCGAGGTAAGCGGTCCAGGGGATCTAGAACGAACTTATCGAAATGCTGTCGTTATCGGAATTTCTCTGATGTGACGTCACATTCCGATAGCCTTTCTTATTTCGTTAGAACGAACTTATCGAATCGCTTTCATTATCGGAATGTCTGGCGGAATCGTTTTCTGAAATTTCGACAGGTCTTTTCCGGGTGGAATTGTCGGGAGATAAACAATTCACGGTTCCAATGGCGTCCATCTTGGCATTAGGTGTTTTTCAAGAAAATGAAAAATCAAGTTTTAAACATATTTAAATCTTTAAAATTAATTAAGCTAAATGAAAATTGTAATATATATATTGATAACTAAACTTCTTATTTAAAAAGTATGAAGAATAACATGTCTTAATATTTAAAGTTATTGAAAATTAATTAAATATAATAAAAATCACAATAAATACCCATATATATATATTCTTATTAATCATGTATAATATTAATAGCACATCTATTAAGAATAACAAGTATTAATATTTAAAATTATTAAAAATTAATTAAGTTTAATGAAAACTGCAATTATATAAACTAAAAGTCTTATTTAAAGTATGTCTATGAATGATGTAATTCCCAGTATATAAAACATTAATAAAGCTTAAAGGAAATTTTAATAAATATTTATTTTCCCTTTTAAATTTTATTATAATGGAATTAAGTAAGTTTGAGACACAGCAAATCAATTCTACGTTCACTTGCAAAACTTCATTTGTATCCACGGGCGTGCCTGGCGGGGGGGACAGGGGGGACGTGTCCCCCCCAAAAATTTCATCTGCATAGGCGGTCCCCTCCAAAAATATTTCTTAACCCTCTAATTTTAGACTTAAAAGAAAGTTAAAATCTCTTTAAAGTGTGAGACTATTCATCAAACCCATCTAAATTTTGTGTTTGTGAAACACAAAATTAACTCTAAATTGTGTGTGTGTGGGGGGGGGGGGGGATTGAAAAAAAAGATTTTTGCGATGATCGCATAGGAAAAGGAAATCAGCACTAAGTTTATTAACCAGATATATGGGTATTGTCAGTCGATCTTATTTCAATTAAAATGTTTCTTGAATACCCCTACCTTTCTTTTAGTGGAAATACAAAAAAACCTTTTGCCTGGTACAAAGAAAGCCAATTACACAATTATCGTGAATTATCAATCGTTCTTGGACCCTTGGTTATAATTCTTTATGCTTTTCCCGGGTGACATCTGCAAGCAGTGAAGAACATGTGTAGTCAAAGCCAGAGGATTCCAGCCTGAGGGTCTTCTCTATCTTTTTCTTTCCCTATAATGAATGTTTGTTACTTTCTTGGATAGCTTAAAAAATAATCAACACAAGTCGCTTGCTTTGTATTGAATGACAAACTATTCACAGAAAAACGAAAATCTGGGAGGTCACTAATGATTACAAATAGGTTTTTAAATTGTCCGGATATTTTAAAGTAACTTGTAACCTCTTTTGGCATGTCTAAGCTATTAACGAATTTAAATCACGGCAACTTTGACAGATATATTGAAATAAATTGACTTAAATAGATATATTTTTAGTTTGGTTTAGTTTTCACACGCTATGATCATTTTTTCCACTTTAATGCTAATTAGACAAGTACTTACTAAATAGATTTAGGATGTTACTTTTCATTATCAGAAAAAAGGGAAACGCTTTAATTTTCGGAAAGCCAGCTTTGTGTGTTATTTGTTGTTTTGCCTACTTGTTTTTCTAAAAGGCCAAAATTGTTGCATATGGTTTATCCCCCCCCCAACGTCCTCCATGAATTTTAAAGGAAGGGAGAGATGAAAAAATACGTGATCTAATTAGGCTAATGACCATCATAGGCGAGAGTTTGGTGTTCGTAGAATTAGCAGAATGTGTAGCATGCTCGGTGTGTAGTTTTCCATTTTTTGTTTTGAAGTGAAGGAATTCCTGAATTTTATGGATATATATATATATCTTTTTAATGCGTAATATTAAAATGAAGAATTTATTGAAATGGATAAATATGTGATAAAATCTAAACAGAAAAATTTTAAAACCCATTGTGAGCTTGACAGTCTTCTGAAAAATGATGAACAAAGAAAAAGAAGAAAAGAAAAAGAAATTGAAAATGTTGAATGGATTACAAGTAGTACGAATTTAAGAAAATGCTAATCAAGCTCCAGGTAAAAAATGTAAGGTATTCCTTTATTTATTTTGTGAACTAATTATATGTTCAACCAACATAGGAGAAAAAAATAAGAGAGAAAAGAAAAAAAAAAAAAAAAAAAAAAAAAAATACGAGCCTGCTGATCTGAAAGTCACATAAAATATTTAAATAGTCAGAATTTCTTTTTTTTTTCCTTTACCTAAATTTTTTTTAGGCATTTGAAGACGCAACTTAATTCCGAAATTGCAAATTTTTTATCTCAAAATCGTAAATTTTTCACCTTTTCTCAATCATTTTTCGTGTTGGACGTGAAATAATGCTAGAATTTTAAATGTTCTGAAATGTTATTATTTTTTATTTTCTGTATCTGAAATATGTTGAAATATTAAATTTTTCTAATTCTGTATTCTCTTCTTACATTTTTTGGATTTAAAAGTTGAAATATTGCCGAAATTCAGAGAATTCATGAAATTTCTGAATGTTAAAGCGAAATTTAAAATTCTAAATTATTAAATGAGTAATGATAGGAATTTTTCAGGTCTGGATGACAGAAAATAACATTCAGATTGTAAAATTTTTGTCCTAATTTCTGAATTCATGAAAACTAAAATTAGTCACTTAATTTAAAGGTATTTTTGTTGAAACTTAATTTGCTATTAAAGCCGAACTGTAGAAAATTAAGCTATTACATTTTATTTATAATATTTCAAATTAGTGTTTACATAATTATTTTATTTATTTATTTTTCGAATTGATATTTTCGTATTTTTATATCTTAATTCAGTTTTATTGAAGTTTCTTTTTTTTTTTTTTAATTAGATTATTTTTAATTGCTTTGATGAAATTTGTGTTGCGTTGTTTAAAATAATTATACAGGAATTATTTATTTATTTTAATTGCGAACTCTTAAGTTTATTCATCCAATTTCGTACTTTTTTTTTTTTTTTAACCAGATTAATAATTTCATATTTATTTATTTTCCATGTTTCCATGTTTAGCTTATTCATATGTTTCTCCTAATTCATTGTGTAAAACCAATCTATTTGCTAAAATTTCAATGTTTGTAGACATAGGATATTATAAATTTTATTTTGAGAATTTGGAGAGTGAATTATGGATAAAAAATTAATTAATTTTGTTGTACTCATTACCAGCAAGATACACCCGCTTTGCTGGCCGCTATATTTAAATGAATCTCAAAAACATTGAATTATTATTATTATCGTGCTATAAATAAATAAATAATAATAACAATAAAAGCATTGAAATCTCTCTGAATTTTGCTTCAGGTAAACGCTGCCAGCGGCAGCTCTTTTCACGCCCGCGCCGCATATGGTTTCCACTGCCTGAGCAATGTTTTTCCTCGGCACTTTAATTTGTCTCAATTTCAACTCGCTTTTTTTTTTCTACATTACCATTTGGTTCTGAACATTACAATAGATAAATAAATAGAATGTTTTCCAACACACAATGCAAAAATGTTTTAAATACAAAAATATTTTCTAATAAAAAATACAATAAACAAAAGAAAAGAAATAAAAAATAATTATTTAAATTTTTATGCTTTCAGCAATATTGCCATTCTTTTTTTCCCCTAATAAATACAATAAATAGTAATAATAATAATAATAATAAAAAATTCCCCTTCCAGCGGAATTAAATAAATTACTAGAAAATCGTTAACAGCCGTAAGCGGTGCAGATGATTGAAATGAATGCAAAAATTTAAGAAAAAATTAGGATAAAATAGAATAAAAAATATTTTGATTCGAAAAAAATATTAATGAGGTGCACCCTGGCAGAGTTCAAGGTAACCCTTTGTCAAGGTTTGTAGATCTGCGATCAGTAGACTGAGCTCCAGAGCGAGAGACAGACTGTGTGCTTACACAGATAAAGAGAAAAAAAAAGCATATAAATATGTGTATGTGTGTGTGTATTCAATTAATTATCAACAATATGCACATAGATTAAAGAAAATAAAAAGAGTCACTGGATGAAATTGATATGTTTGTATGTAGAAATAATTAATAATATTTAATAAGCATGTTAATACTGTCATTTAATTAAAGCCCCTGCTATTGTGATACATGCACATGATTATATCTGCTTAAATTTATTTTGACAAAGAATATTCTTGCACTTTGCATATATCTCAGATAGGACCCGATTAACTTCATGTGAGACCCGGGACACATATACTTTCATGGGCCCCTTCGCACTTAGCAACAATCAGCAAAAGTACATACAACTGCACACGGGACTAACATGACAGATTTTTGCATTTTATTATACTACTTTTTGTCATTTTTAGGGGCAAGAAAGGCAAAAGGGCATTTTTTAGGGCCAGTGTTAGGGCCCCTTCTACTCAGGGCCCGGGGTACGTGCCCCTACGTTAATAGGGCCCTGAGCTCAGATGTCCCCCCCAATATTTTGAAGCCAGGCACGCCTATGTTTGTATCTATATAATAGAATCTAATAAGAATATATCACTTCTTAGAGAGGGAAAAGTTAGTGAATATATAATTTTTTTTAATTTAATAATTGATTTTTACAAGCTAAATTAGACATATTATGTAAATTCACTTACAAAATGAAAATTAATTTTAAGACGGTTTTACTTTTCTTACTTTGACGGAAGATAACTTTTTACTATGCTTAAAGATTTAAAATTACACAGCATATTTTATTGTATATTGTAAATTCTAGAAACAGTACTAATACTATTAAAAAAATACTATTAGGTTTGCTTTAACACATGTAAATACAGTAAATCAATTATAATAATATATGTACACAAAAATTTTAATGAAAGAAATTTAAACAAAAATGTTAATATTTGTGTATATATGTAATAAAGAAGCATTACCGTAATTATAAAGTTAATACAGATTGGACAAAAAATATATATATATATTACCTGTATTACATCCAAAGCTCTTATATCCATAGTAATTCGTCGTTCACTAAATAATAAATGCTAGCAGCTAACACTTCAAGGCAGAAAATCATTTACATTTACTGCCTTAAAATGGTACCAACTGGCAAAAGGTTAACTTCGGTAATAACATAGGTTTGATATATAGAAAATACATACGGAATTTACAAAAAATAAATAGGGATAAATGCTCTTTTCTTATTAAATAAAACTAAAACACACATTCACAACCACACAAGCAGAGGCAGCCATCTTTGTTTATCTAAAAAGTCCAAATGAAATCTCGCGGCGAGGGTGAAATTATCTTTGTCTGTGATTGGTCAACTTAATCGGATTTCGAAAACAGCCCTTTCTCTCTGGGAGAAGTTTCGACTCACATTTCCGAGAAGTTGGTGCTAGGGTATAAAACGCATATCGGGATGAATTCAAGTGAAAACTGACGTTTTCGATAGTGAAAAGTTTCCGCGTCGAGTTCTTTCGAATGGGTTCGTTCTAGACCCTCTGGTCGAAAATAGCGGTCGCCTCCGATTTCGAATCTTTTTTTCGTTAGACAATGGTCGACATTTTAATTGATATCTCCGCTAATTAGGGTCGCATCGTTTAGCAAGTTAGATAATGTAGATCTGCGATAAATTCTCTGTCCGACGGTACCTGTTCGAAGTCCGTGCGACCTTTAGCGGCGGAGCCTTTTCTGTTCCAAGCCGTTTCTCCCAGACACACACCCACACACACACACAAACACACACGCGTACAGATTTTAATAATATAAGGATATTTCAATTTATAATGCAAACTCAGTGGGAGTGTAATTATTTGACAGTATATTTGAAAATTAAGAGCATTGTTTCAATGTGTAAATACACTTTATTAGACAAAACAAAAGGTAATTTTAATGGAATCTTAAAAACACCAAACAAATCTTTTAAAATGACACCGAGGCATCACTGGAATTTTTATCATTCCTTTTAAAACTGTTATTACTTTCTTCTATATTCAATAGAAGACAGTATTAGATTCGTAAAAATTTTTCGACCTCGGGTTTTTGATGGATTTACACGTTTTGAGAGCTGTAGAACACGATTTGATCATTTTTAGAAAATGTCTGTTCGTCTGTCTGTGTGTGATAAAATTTTGTGGCAACTGTATCTCAGGAACTACTGCACAGAATTTCATACAAGTTGGTATGTAGTTGCACCTTGACATAAATTAGTGCCAATCAACTTTTGGTAAAAATTGTCTTACAGGTTGCGTTGCCATCCTGCTTTTTCTAAATTTTTAACATGGTGATATAGGACAAAATTTTGTATAAATGGGCATAAAGAGAATTATTTTTTAGTAATCATTATGAAATTTACAAAAATTATTTATAATAGAGATAGTCAACTGGGAAAAAAAATTGTATGTGTAGGAGCCTCGCCACCTCCCCTGGGGGGAAGTCCCCCCTCGAGGGGAGTAAATTTTCAAGATCGGTATCTTTCGAAAGGTCTCGTCAAGGCCTTTAAAACGAATGGTTGAACTATAAATCTGTGATAATTTAAAACAAAGTTATGGATTTTTTTTACTTTCAACAAAAAAAAAAAAAAAAAAAAAAAAAAAAATTAAAAAAAAAAAAAAAACGGTTTTTTTTTTTTTTTCGAAATTTAACCAAACTTGGTATTTACTTGGTCCCTGACATAAACCGGTGCTGATTAGATTTGGGGATCAATCGCTCAACAGGTGGCGCTGTGATCGTATTTTTTCTAAATTTTTAACATGGCACTATAGGACAAAATTCCGTATAAATGTACATAATGAGAGTTATTCTTAACCTGTGATTGTAAAATCAATATGAATTATTGATAATAGTAGTAGTTAATTAGTAAAAAAAATTTGTGCATGTGGGGACATCGCTCCCCCCCCCTAAGGGGAAGTACCCCGGGGGTGGATTTTCAAGATGGGTATCTCTCGAAAGGTCTCGTCAATACCTTTTAAAATGAATGGTTGAACTATAAATATGTGATAATTTGAAACAAAGTTATCCAGGGTTGCTACACAAATCAGGAAAAAAAATTCCCTGAGTTTTCCCTGTCCGTTTTAGAAGTAAAATAGATGGCAAGCAATCATGCAGCATTATAATCTAACATGTTTACAAGTCAACTGAACATATTTAGGGTACATTAATTTATAAACCTACTATAGTTGGGGGGAGGGGAGGGGGAATAATTGATTCATTATAAAGCACTAAAAATTTTAAAAATATTTGATTATGAAAAAAATTTCCAATGTTTTTCCGAAAATTTCAAAATTCCCTGAATTTTCCCTGTTTTTGCAATAAATTTTCAAAATTCCCCGAGATTTCCCTGTTTTTTAATAGATTTTCATATTCACTGAGTTTTCCAGGTTTTCCCTGTTTTCCAGGTGCTGTAGCAACCCTGTTATCGATTTTTTTTTTACTTTTAACGGGAAAAAAAAAAAAAAAACTTGGAAAAAAATCGTATTTTTTTTTCTTTTTTTTTTTTAGATTCAGTTTTTCTTCCTGATTTTGAATCTGCTTTTACTTTTTACATATCTAAATTAGGAAGGCAGTTATTTAACTTTAATTAATTTTAGCCCTTTTACAGTTTCTTTCCCCCTCCATCCCTATTTACTGTCTTCCACTTCCAGCTCCTTTTCGGTGGGAGAAAGTTCTCTAGAAATTTGAGATTTGTTGACGGCTGTGGGAGAGGTATGAAAAATCGAGGGAAGCAAAGAGGAGTTAGCGATTTTGAGAGAGCTTGGATGGAGAGACAGGGGGCAGAGGTTGATCGTTTGGAAAAGAGATAGCTCTGACCGAAAACGAAAAGAAGAGGAGAAAAATAAACAACTTTCTGAGTAAAATAAATTCCTGCCTTTATCCACCTGCTGTGACTACCCTTTCCTTCAGTAATATGCTGTTGTCAATAACTCTCTTTACTCATAATTATCTTAAATACCTGCCTCTAACCATATGGAACTTTGAGACATCGCACATACTACTCCAACCTTACTACAGCATTCACTTCTGACTTCCTGTGTCAAGATACGAGTGAGCAAGCCGGACATCTACAAAATCCCCCCCCCCCCCCCCACACACACACACTCCATCCTCCGGGATTGCTCCAAGCCTCCTGTATCAGCTGATGTCACCGCGCATTCCTCCCATCATCATTCATATGAACTAGAACAAACTCCCCCCCCCCCCCCCATTTTTTTTAACGTTATTTCCGCTCTTGCCGGCAAGTAACCTCAATAGTAAGTGCCTATATATATATATTTGTATTTGAAAGATCTCCGTGAACTTCATTTAATTAATATATTTATTATTTTTGTTCATTGGAAATGTGTGTGTTAATATAATTATGTTTGAAATAATTAAAATGTCTCTGATTCACAATGCCTAGTCCGTGATCAATTGCTTCCCTCATTACTTCCTTTGCAGCTACGAAGATTTAGTTTTAAATAGGTATAATTCTGTAATGCATTTTAAATGGAAATTCCTAACAACACAATACTGGGACTTTAGTTAATTAAACTCTAGGAGTAAATTTTATTCTTCTGTTAATTCACGACCTAGGGTCTTGTCAAAAAAAAAAAAAAAAAAAAAAGAAAAAAAAAAGTTTTTTTTTTTTTTTTTTTTTTTTTTTTTTTTCCGGTAATTCATAAAAATTTGGCGCCAGTGACCAGGATTAAAAGTATTAAATATTCAACCTGGCTTTTGTTACATTGTGATCAGAGGATCAGAGTAATATATTGGAAGGATGAGGACACATTTTATATATACAATTTTGATTGTTTTGGTATATGTTTAAATTCACTAAAGTGGGAAACCATGAGGTAATAAATATGGGAATAAGTATGTTTGTAGATAATAAGAGTTATTAAAATAAGTTATCTATATATATAAAAGAGTAAACTCACTGATTCACTCACTGACTCAAAACGGCTGTGGTGATCCTGTCGCAGATAGAGACACAATTTTTAACAAGCAGGTTGATTTTAGGGCCCTGACGTTCACTAAGACGGTATTTTGCGAAATACCCCCGCCCCCCCCCGGGGGACGCAGAAGGCAAAAACCACCTTTATAAGCATAACTCGGCTCCAAATTACTTCACGGTGAAGAAATTGCAGATGGGGAGACTATACAAAAAAATCACTTTCTGGGATTTTGGAAATTTGGATTTTTAGGGGGGGTTACGGAGTAAAAATGAGATTTTCGGAGGCGCATAAGGCAAAAACACATTTATAAGTATAACTCGGCTCCGAATTACTTCACAGTGAAGAAATTGCAGATGGTGAGACTAGACTTGAATACAAAAAAAAAACATTTTCTGCGATTTTGGAATTTTGGATTTTAGGTGGGGAGGGTAGGGGGTAAGAATGAGATTTTTGGTGGCGCATAAGGCTGAAACACATTTATAAGTATAACTCGGCTCCAAATTACTTCTCAGTGAAGAAATTGCAGATGGGGAGACTAGACTTGAATACCAAAAAAAAAAAAATCCTTTTCTACGATTTTGGAATTTTGTATTTTTAAGGGGTGAAAATGATTTTCGGAGGCGCAGGTGGCAAAAACATTTTTATAAACATAACTCGGCTCCAAATTGCTTCACGATGAAAAAATTGCAGATGGGGAGACTAGACTTAAGTGCAAAAAAATCATTTTCTGCGATTTTGGAATTTTGGATTTTTAAGGGGGGAAAGGAGGTAAAAAGGATTTTCGGGGGGAAATTTAGCAATATATGGATTTTCCAGTAAAATTCTAGCAGTAATAGTTAAAAGATATCTATAAAAAAAAAAAAAAAAAAAAAAAAGCCAAACGTCTTCCTGAAGGTATTTGCAAAACTCATTTTTGATTTTTTCCGATTTTCGATATTGGGGGAGAGTTACGAAGGGGCAAATTCGACCCCCCCCCCCCCCCCCCCACCCTTTTAGCGCTAAATTCATCCGTGGAAATCTATAGGAGCTGAGGTCACAAATAAAAAATGTGTGTGGCTTATTTACGTGTGTCCAAAGCCCATTGTAACGGGATTTTGTGAAAGCTTCCCCCCCCCCCCCCTGTTGGGGAATCGAAGAGTAAAATCAGTGATTCACTGACTCAACACAGCCGTGGCGATTCTATGGGAGATAGACTCGGAAATTTTGGTGTGTGCGTTGTTTTTAAGACCCTGACGCTCATTGAGGCGCGATTTTGCGAAATATCCCCAACTCTGTGGGGGGGGGGGCAGAAGACAAAAACCTCTTATAAGCATAATTCGGCTCCAAATTGCTTCACGGTGAAGAAATTGCAGCGAGAGAAACTAGACTTCAGTGTAAAAAAAGCATTTTCTGCGATTTGAGTTTTGAATATTTAAGGGGGGGGGGGTCAAAACGATTTTCGGAGGCAAATTTAGTAAAATACGGATTTTCGAGTAAAACTTTACCAATAGTAGCCCAAATGTAGAGAAAATCGCCTTCTTGAGAAGAGTCTTCTTGAGGATATTTCCAAAAAGTTAGTTTTCGTTTTTTCCGATTTTCGATATTGGGGGGGGGGGGGGTTACGAGGGAGGAAATTCGACCCCCTCTTTTAGAGCTAAATTCGTCCGTGGAAATAAATAGGAGCTAAGATCACAAATTTTAGTGTATGGCTTATTTACGTATGTCCAACACACATTGTAACGGGATTCCCCTTGGGTGTAGGGGTGGGATAAACACGTTTCGAAGCATAACTTTGCTTCAAATTATCTCAGTAAGATTAAATTTTATGTGTGGTTTGTTTATCCGTTCCCAACACGCCCTATAGAGGGATTTTACAAAATTTCTCCCTCCCCCCTTTTAGGGCAGGGGGGATAAACACGTTTCCCAGCTTAACTTTGCTTTAAATTATCTCAGTAAGATTAACTTTTACATGTGAGTTGTTTATGCCTTCCCAATACTCATTATAAAGGGATCTCACGAAAATTCCCCCTTCCCTACTTCAAAGGTGGGGAGGGGGGCATAAAACGCTTTTAAGAGTAACTCTGCTCCAAATTATCTCAGAATAGTAATTTTTTATGTGTCGATTGGTTATGCGTACTCAAGACATACACACTACTAAAGAATTTTGTAAAATTCCACCTTATCCCCCTTGGGGGTAGTGCAAAATCATGTTTTCATGCGTAACTCTGCTCTAAACTATCTTAGAAGATTTTTTATGTGCGGGCTGGTTATGCGTTCCCAACACGCATAACCAGCAAGGAATTTAGTGAAAATTTCCTTTTCCCCCCTTTGAGGGAGGGTGTGTGGGGGAGGCAAAAACTCGTTTTAAGGAGTAACTCTGCTTCAAATTATCTCAGGAAAGCGATTTTTGATAGGTTGATTGGTTATGCGTACTCAACACAAACTACAAATGGATTATATGGAATTCGGTGCTATCCCCTGTTGAGGGTTGGGGGGATTAAAAACATGTTTCCAAGCGTAACTCTTTTCCAAACTATCTTAGAATGGCAATTTTTGATGCGTGGACTGCTTATGCGTATTCAACACAAACTACAGAGTGATTTTGTGAAACTCCACCCTACCTCCCCTTAGGGGGCGGGGGGGAACATGTATTCATGTGTAACTCTGCAGTAAATTATCTTATGAAGGAGATTTTCGATGTGTGAGTCAGTTATATGTATCTAACTCATAACATAAAGATATTTTGCAAAATCTCCCCCTCCTTTCCTTTAAGAGCAGGCCGGGGGGCGTGGCTAAAAAACACGTTTTAGACACACGTTAATTCCAATACAGGGACTTTAGTTAATTAAACTCTAGGAGTAAATTTTATTCTTCTGTTAATTCACGACCTAGGGTCTCGCCAATAAAAAAAGAAAAAGAAAAAGGAGTTTATTTATTATTATTATTATTTTTTAATTATCCCGGTAATTCATATCACATTACAACGGAAATTTTTATAATTTAGTATGTACACCAAACATTTTTCGCCAAGAATTTTAATTTAGCTACAGCGATTTTAATCTAGGTAGCGCATATATATATAAAAATTATAAAATACTTTAATTAATAACATGAAATGTAAATAATAATTGAAATGAATTGCTCGTGGCTATAAAAAATGAGAAAAAAATATAAAAATGAGAGAAATAAGATAATGAATGTGAAATTAAGATAATAACTAATAAGTCGAAATAAGTATAAGAATTTAAAAAATGTTTTGTTATAAAGCAAAAAAGATTAAAATAACACTTAGTTTAAAAAAGTAAAATTCCCTTTTCTTAATGCACTAAAAATAACAAAATAACTTTTTCAGTTATTAATTAAAAAAATTTCATAAGTAATACATCATTAGAAAGCTTTTTTGATTTGGAATCTAACAGTGAAATACAGAAATTTGTACCGCCAGATGGCGCTGTAATTTTTTTAAATTACAATATTTCTATTTCTAATCAGGATTAAATTTTTTTTAATGCGTCATTCGATACACCTTTTAAAGTACTTTTACATTATCGAAAATGGAGTTAAAGATTTCATCAGATTTACACGTTTTGAGGTCTCCTGAATCAGTTTTCTTTTGTATCTCAACTACTAATTAAAATAATTTCATAAGTAATACATCATTAGAAAGCTTTGTTGATTTGGGATCGAACAGTGGAATACAGAAATTTCTACCGCCAGATGGCGCTGTAATATTTTCAATATTTCAATTTCTAATCATGATTAAATTATTTTTAATACATCATTCGAAAGATATTTTAAAGTTCTTTTATATTATCGAAAGTTTTCAGCAGATTTACACGTTTTGAAGCGTCCTGATTATGTGTTATTTTGCATCTCAGCTAATTGAGTAAGACCGTTCAAAATTGGTATACGTAGGTTAATTAGAAGGGGCTGAAAGGGTGGGGAAGAAATAGGCGTGCACCGCGCGCGTATCCCCTAACTTGTGCGCGCGCACGGGACTGCGCTGCCGAAGGCAGTGGGGACCCGGGCCGACTTTGTACCCCATGAGAAATGATTTTTTTTTTCTTTTCTTAAGAAAAAAAAATTGAATTGAGAAGGAATATTTGCGCGCAGCGCACGTATACCTTCACACGTGCGCATGGGTCTGCGCTGCCGAAGGCAGTGGGGACCCGGTGTGAGTTTTAACACGATCAGAAATGATTTTTTTTTGGGGGGGGGGGGCACGAAGGGTCAGGGAAGGAATACGCGCGCGCAGCGCGTGTATCCCTTAACTTGTGCACGTGCAGCGCGCACGGGACTGCGCTGCCGAAGGCAGTGGGGACCCGGGACGACATTTTACCCGATCAGAAATGATTTTTTTTTAAATTTCTTTTCTTAAGACTAAAAGTTACTGTTAGTGATTCATTAATTATAGTGATTCATTTGAAAATATTGACCCGCTAGCGGGCGAAGCTCGCTAGTCTCCTTATATTATTAAAATCTGTACGCATCTGTCTATTCATCCCCATGTTAATCTATAGGGAATAAATTTTGCCTTTTAGCAAGTTCAATTATTTATATTTTTGCTTCGTTTTTTTTGCATTGTATGGGTAAACTCAAGGCTCAGAGGTTGCTTTTATTATTTTTTTTTTTTATTGTTAATTGTAATTTTTTAATTATTAATCAATGGTCGAAAAAACCCTATCTGATAACATATGCCATTTTAATCGTATTGTAAATATTGTTCAAATGATCATAGAGAAATTTTTAGAACGGAAACCTTTTTTCTAATGTATGTAGTTTTTTTTTTTTTATGGAAATTAAATTGATTATCGGTACAATTTAAAATTATATCAAAACTGGCAAAGAAATACCCACAGCAAAATGAAGTTCCTAATCTGACAGTTTGATAAATCACTTCACACTGCGGGAGGAATGAGATAATGGTTTCCTTCACGCTGTGGAAGTCGTATGGTAGGGGGATTATGGTCAAATTTGTAATTTGAAAACATACAGATGTCGCATAGAAAAAGAGCAATATTTTTTGTGTTCAACTGAATATTTTTCAAAAATAAGTCTCTGAAGATGTTGTAGTAAAACATGTTTGTGTATAGATCTGTTTAATATATTTGATTTGCTGTAAATTTAAACTATTTAGATATTAAAAATTTACTTTTATTTTATATAAATATTATTTTATATTTTACACCAGAGAAACATATTTTATAGTAACAGATTTATAACTATATAATTTTGCAATTTTTTCTTTTCTTTTTTTTTTTTTCTTTCTTTCCCCCTTTTTTTTCCCCCTCAGCTCTATAAAATAAAGTAAAAATAAAATGGTAATTTGTTAACATATTTACTTATAATAAAATATTGTTAAAAAATGGTGATAAAACAATACAAAAAACAAGAAAGAAAAAGCATGCAGTATGCATTGATTAATAACACTTTCCAGGCAGGCAGTGGGAACCTAAACCCGATGCAGTGCGGGCAGAAAAGAGGTACCCGAAACGATGTTTAAAGCGATTTCAATGTATTTATTTTAGTTTTTATTTATAATTTGATGTAAAAAATAAATACTGATCCAATTCACCTTATCCAGATCATTTCGATTTTCGAAAATTCTTTTATTTATTTATTTTTTTTTTTCCTTTTCAATTTTATCTATTGACTTTTCTGTTTAATTTTTCTAAAATTTATTCTTTCATTTCAATCGTCTGCGTACCTTAGCAACGGCTCTTACACTATGCATTGTTTATTAATTTAATTCATTCATTTAAAAGTGAATTTTCCCCCCTTATATTTGAGGAAATAAAATGGTAATACAGTAATATATATATATATATATATATATATATATATATATATTAAATTTTAAATAATATATATATATATATATATATAATAGATAACGTAAAAAAATTATATATATGTGTGTGCGTGTGTGTGTGTGTGTGTGTGTGTGTTTATAACAGTTATGCTTATGTATATTTTTTTATATTATAACATTTTTTTTTTTTTTTTTTTTTTTTTAGTATTGTTGTTCTTGGGGGGGGGAAATTGTAACACGGTTGAAATTATAAAATTTATCAAAATTTGAGTTTAATTATTTTATTATTATTATTATTATTATTTAATTCCTTAAAAAAAAAAAAAAAAAAGAAAAAAAATCTGCTTTTTATTATTATTATTATTATTATTATATTGGTCGGTATCAAATCTTAATATAATGTAAAGAATGGGGATATGACGCAGCAGCTAGAATATTTACAGAGGGAACCTGGACCCAATGCAATGCAGGAGGCAAAAAGCGCTGCCGCAGGCAGCGGTGACTTGAAACACACTTTTACAGATATTTCAATGCCATTTTCGCTTTCGGAACATATTGTGCAAGGAAATTATTGTAATCATGACAAAAATTCGACTCACATTTCGGTGTATCTATACGTTTCGAGGTTCCCAGAGTTCATTTTTACTTTCTTCTATATGTAATATAGAGAAAGTATTGGATTCGCGAAAATTTTCGACCTCCGTTTTTTGACGGATCTACACGTTTTGGGATGTCCTGAACACGAATTGATAGTTTTTAGAAAATGTCTGTCTGTGTGTCTGTCTGTCTGTCTGTCTGTCTGTGTGTCTGTATCATTTTTTTGTGGACGCTGTATCTCACGAACATATGAATGAAATTTAACCAAACTTGGTATTTAGTTGCACCCTGACATGAACTGGTGCCCATTAGATTTGGGGATCAATAGCTCAACAGGTGGCGCTGTAATCGCATTTTATGCAAATTTTTAACATGGCCGCATAGGACAAAATTCCGTATAAATGGGCATAATGAGAGTTACTTTAAACTTGTGATTGTAAAATTAATTTGAATTATTGATGATAGTAGTAGTTAACTAGGAAAAAAAAAATTGTGCATGGGGGGGCATCGGTTCCCCCCCTGGGGGGGGTAAATTTTGAAGATGGGTATCATTCGAAAGATCTCGTCAATACCTCTAAAACGAATGGTTGAACCATAAATCTGTGATAATTTAAAACAAAGTTATCGATTTTTTTTTTACTTTTAACAAAAAAAAAAAAAAACTTAGAAAAAAAAATTCGATTTTTTTTTTTTTTTTTTTTATTATTGTTAGTGATTGAATATGTATTAATTTTCACAAAAAAAAAAAAAAAAGGAAAAAAAAAATTTTTTTTTTTTTTTTTTTTTTTTTTAAATATTGTTACTTATTGAATATGTATAGGAAAATATAGAAGAAAGTATTGTGGTGGTCACAACATACTAGTTTAGTTTTTCTTTATAAAATGATGTAAAAAATTCTGGTGTGAAACAACCACACGACTTCCATTACCCGCTATTACACATATTATAAGCACTTTTTGAAGATAATATAATTGTTAACGAGGCAATGGACTGTATTAAACTAAGATTCATCCTTTAACCAAATTTTATTTGCGTGCTCATGATAGAGCAATTAAGCGTCCGCTTGCTGCGGAATACCAGTACAAACTGAAAACATTAGCGGCGCCCGACAGAGGGCGCTAGATTCACATTACAAATCAACAAAGGAAGAATATTAACATAAACATCCTGGCCAGCCTTGCAACGGCTGGACGTTGCAAAAATTCAATAATCAGTAAACATAACAAAATATAAAGATAAAATATACAATATAATAGCATAATAATTAATATCCATTTAATTAATTAACAAATGGTAATTTTGCAATTTTGGTAATTGGTCTTTTAAAGATGCTATCCTTACTTTTTAATGTAACTACTCTAACAAGTCCATCCTCTCCAGGGTGGACCTTCAAAATTCTAGCAAGATGCCATTTTAGGCTCCACGCGCTCTCTATTGGTTTAACCAACACTAAATCACCCTCTTTAAACTCTGTTTTAATCTTACACCACTTAGGTCTTTGCTGAAGTCTATTGAGATATTCGGAAGACCATTTCTTCCAAAAGATCAGGTGTAATCTCTGAACTAACTGCCAACGACTCAATCTGTTTTGAGGAGTCGAGGTAAAATCCAAATCGGGTGCTGCAAGCAAAGAAGATCCGACTAAAAAATGGGCTGGGGTTAAAACTTCAAGATCGTTTGGATCGCTTGAAAGAGGACATAAAGGCCTAGAGTTCAAAACGGCCTCGACCTGTGCAATAAGGGTCGAAAATTCTTCATTATTTAAAATAGTGTCACCTACAACTCTGCGTAAATGAAATTTCAAGGATTTAACCCCTGCCTCCCATAATCCACCAAAGTGTGGAGCAGATGGAGGGTTAAAATTCCATTTGATAGCTTCATTAGCTAAATGATTATCAATTTCTCTCTTATTGCTGAACAATTTTTTAAGAATTTTTTTTAGTTCATTATTAGCGCCAACAAAGTTGGTGCCATTGTCACTGTATATTTCTGCTGGGCGACCGCGTCTGGCGACAAATCGTTTAAATGCTCCTAGAAAAGATTCTGTTGTTAGGTCACCTACAATTTCTAAATGAATGGCTTTAACACTAAAACATATGAAAATAGAAATAAAACATTTTCTTACTTGTTTGCACCTGCCTGGTAGCGGTTTCACCTGAAACGGACCGCAATAATCTAAACCTACATGAGTGAATACTCTTGAGATGTTTACCCTTGCAGCTGGCAGATCAGCCATAAATTGCTGCTCTCCCTTTGCGTTTAGTTTGTAGCAAATAAGGCATTTTCTTAGTACCTTACGGACGATATTTCGTCCTCCCGGTATCCAGAATTGTAACCGGATATTTGTTAATGTAGCTTCAGGACCTGTATGGAAATATAAAGAATGGTAATAATTAATAACAGTGCAAGTAAAGTTATGATCTGAGGGAATTAACATGGGATATTTCCTAATACTTGGTAAGTTAGAATTTTTTATCCTGCCCCCCACCCGGAGGATGCCTTGGTCATCTAAAAAGGGACTCAAATTTAAGATTTTATTAGAATTGGAAAGAGGAACACCTTTAGTTAAACAATTAATTTCTGTGGCAAAAGATAGTCTTTGAATGCCTTTAACAATACAAAATAATGATTCTCTTAGTTCATTAGTTTTAAGAGAGCCAGTCTCTGGGTATAATGGGTTTCTTATATTATGTATGAATCTTCTGCACCAAGCTATTACTCTTTGAATTTTTAAAAACGATGAACAGTTATTAATTATATTTAGTGGTTCAGAGTTCTGCACTAATGCACACACTTGATTGTTTGGCACATCCTTTAATTCTCGTAAAAACAAATTGTTCGTTTCTATATCTGTCGGAATAGAGGAATTATAATCGATCTCTTGATGTAAGAAAGATGGCCCACACCACCATAAATGACACTGTTGAATTTTATTAGGGTCAAGACCCCTAGAGATGATGTCTGCAGGATTGTCTTGGGAGTTAACATGATGCCAACAATCTGGCTTTGTCAGATTCTGAATTGTGCTTACACGATTTTTTACAAATGGTTTAAGTTGTGAAAGAGGCTTTCTAATCCAGGTTAGCACAATACTGCTGTCTGACCACAAGAAAATGTCACTTATGTTTAATTTCAGAGAAGTGATTACTTTGGAAATTAACTTCGCTAATAATACAGCAGCACAAAGTTCGAGTCTCGGAATGGTAACTTCTTTAATAGGGGCTATTCGAGACTTGCTACATAGAAGACTAACCTTAATTTGTTTGTTGTCACTTATGCAACGGAGATAAATCACAGCTCCATATGCACCCTTGGCGGCATCAGAGAATCCATGAATCTCGATATCTGTTGTAAAGTTTGTTAATATAAACCGTGGTATGCCGATAGATTTTATGGCTGGCAATGTTTTCCGGAAAGCTTCCCACTTTTTTCTTTCAGTTTCCGGAAGTTGTTGATTCCATGAAAGGTTTAACTTCCAAAGATTTTGCATCATTATTTTTGCCTGAGTTATGACGGGACCTAATAAACCTAAAGGATCATATAACCGAGCAATTTCAGATAATACAGAGCGTTTTGTCGGAGATTCTGAACATTGCGGATTTACATTGAAGTAGAAATTTTCTTTCTTAGGGTCCCACCTTAAACCAAGAGTTTTTACCGAATTATTTTTAGTTTCATCGAAATTATATTCTTTAGAATTTAGAGAGATATTTTCTAACAGTATTTTATCGTTAGCGCACCACTTGTGCAATTCCATTCCTGCACCTTTTAACATAGTAATTAATTGATTCTGAAGTTTTTTCGCAGATTCTAAATCACTGGTTCCCGTCACAATGTCATCCATGTAAACATCAGAGTTTAATGCCTCAGCTGCCAACGGAAACCTTTCACCGTCATCAATACTTAATTGTTTTAAACATCTTGTTGCAAGAAACGGAGCACTTGTGGTGCCGTATGTAACCGTAGCCAAATTATAAGTTTTCACAGGATCCGTGATGGTATCCTTCCAAACAATGCGCAATAAATTTCTTTGCGTTTCATCTATTTTAATCATTCTAAACATTTTTCGAATATCAGCCGTAAAGGCATATTTATGTATTCGAAACCGAAGTAAAATTGAAAACAAATCGTTTTGAATTACACCACCGTTCATCTGCAACGAATTGAGGGATTCTCCCGTAGTAGTCATACTTGAAGCATTAAAAACTACCCTAAGAGGAGTGGTGCTATTGTCCGGACGGTGGATACCGTGATGCGGTAGGTAGTATGACACAAGTGGTTCTCTTTCTTCAATAACCTGTTCCATATGACCCATATTAATATATTCTTTGATAAAATTTCTATATAAATTTAACATTTCTTGATTTGCATTTAATCTTTTCCACAAAAAATCTAGTCTACGTAATGCAATTTCCTTTGAGTTTCCTAAACAGCTAGGATCCTTAGATAAGGGCATCTGAACTATAAATCGACCGGAATTGTCTCTTTTATGTGTGTTTACAAAATGTTGTTCGCAGAGTTCTTTTTCTTCTAACCCATCCATGGATTCAATGTCAGTTGGGTTTTCGATTTCAAAGAAACGTTCGATATCCTTATGCAATTCACTTAAAATTATAAACCCACAAAATGAGTAAGGAATACTATTCTCATATTTTAATACACCACTAACAGTATAGCCAAACTCTGTATTTTGAAAAATCAAATTGTCATTTAATCTGAATTTTTCTGGTTTCAAAATATCAAAAAATAATTCATTTCCAATTAAAATATTAATTTTACTAGGAATATGAAAACTGTTATCTGAAAGATTAATAAATTCAGGAATGCGTATTTCATTTATATCTAGCCTATTAACTGGCGTGGAATTTGTTATGCTTTTAACTACAAAACATTCAATGTTTCTCTTGAATTTATTTTCTTTGTTTGAAATCAAAACATTAACCTTATACTTAATTTGATGATTAAAATTACCCACTCCACTTAATAAAGTATTTACTTTTTCAAATCTCAGACCCAAGGCCATTGCTGTTTCTTTCAAAATTAAATGACAATTACTTCCGCTATCAAGAATTGTTTTTAATTGATATCTTTTCCCATCATAAGCTTCACCATAAATTCTAATTGTAGATAATAAAACACACTTTTTATTTCCCTGACAAAAATTCGACAAAACAAAATCATCTTTCGTGATTTCAGATTGTTGCGCAATTGAATCCGAAACATTTTCACGCTTCATTGCGTTCGAGAATGAAAGAGAGTCAAAATTTTCGTTATAGGCGCCAATATTTTTTTTGTCTGGGAGAGAATAATTATGTAGTAATGTATGATGATTCTTTTTATGACAGACAGAACAAGAGTTATTAGATTTGCATTTCGATAGCACGTGAAAATCTGATAAACAATTAAAGCACAATCGATGCCTTTTAACTAGTTCTTGCCGCTGTACTAATTTCATTTCTTTAAATCTATTACATAGATATAATAAGTGAGATTGTGTTTTACAAAGAATACATTTTTTGGCAACTTTATTAGAACTATTAACGAATAATAATTTCGGTTTTTCAAGATTAACCTTTGAAATGTTATTGTTTATGCTACTTAAAATCTGACACCTTCTTTCTAGATATTCTAGGAAATTATCAAAATTTGGTACCTCATTGTCTTTGAGTGTTAACTCAAATTGCTTCCTTGTTTCTCGATCTAGTCTATCCAAGATTATATTCATTAATAAAGCATTAGAAAGTTTATCTCGATGAAATTCGTAAAGTTGCAATGATCTCAAATTTCTAGTAATATTATCTAATAAATATCTAAGTTCTTTAGCTGATTCATGTTTCAGCGGTTGTAAATTCAGAATATTTTTTATGTGAGTGTCAATAATTAATCGACGGTTTTCATACCGCCGTTCAAGGGCTTTAAAAAGCGAAGTAAAATTATCATCTGTTGTTTCAATTAGTTTGGCTTCACCCTTTAAACAACTGCGTAAGTAATGTAATTTCTCTTGATCTGAAAGATCAATATTTTCATTAATTAAACTGTTAAACTGAGTTTTGAATAGATTCCACTCTTCTATTCTGCCGTTAAATATCGGCAAACATATATCAGGGAGTTTAACAGAATTGCGTTTAGCACATTCATTATGCATCAAATCTTTATTTTTTAAAACAGAATTATCAATTGAATATTTGACTTTATTAATAGAGGTTTTCAGACTTACCTCTATTTGGTACAGCTCATCATCAATCTCACTTAAGCTAGTTTCTGTTTCAGCAAATTTTTCTTCATTTTCTAAAGAATAGTACTCTTCCTTTAGATCTTCAAATTTAGCTTTAATTTTCAGTATACTATCTAACTGTGCTGATAATTCTTCAATTGTAAGGGTCTCTATGTTATCGCTTATATGACTATTTATTTTAGTAATCTGACCCTTAAAATTTCCTCGTTTGCGGTTAAGAGCCTTTAACTTGTTCTCCATAGTTTAGAGGTTTGGTTTTTAAACCGAAAGTACAGTTTATACATAAACTTATAATAATATCAAATAAAATCAATTACTGAGTAAGCCTCCGGTCGCTAGGACCATATGTTAGCGAGGCAATGGACTGTATTAAACTAAGATTCATCCTTTAACCAAATTTTATTTGCGTGCTCATGATAGAGCAATTAAGCGTCCGCTTGCTGCGGAATACCAGTACAAACTGAAAACATTAGCGGCGCCCGACAGAGGGCGCTAGATTCACATTACAAATCAACAAAGGAAGAATATTAACATAAACAATAATCATTAGAATTGAGCTAATGAAATAGACAACTAAAAATTTTCCAGTTAGAGAAAGTTAATACACGTTTGCGGTAAACGCATGAAACGTAAAGACATAAAACAGAGTTTACATAGCAAGGGGGAAAAAAGGGGGGGGGGGGGTAGAGGTTTTTTTTTTTTTTTTTTTTTATACACCAATTTTCGAGATCTAAATCTGATCTATCCTATGAGGAAGACGTAACGGTGGGTTTACCAACTTTTACCAAAGCTTGACCAGAAAACAACAATTACATACCTAAAGATATTTAAAAGAGGGTTAATATCGCAAGTCAAGAAAAAAAAAGAAAAAAAAAAGAAACATACTGTTGTTTTGATAGGAATTCACTCGCAGTACTTGAAATTCAGTTATTTATACAGGGCGCCTATCAATTTTCCAGAACTAACCAACTACAGTAGAACTTGGATAATTTGAAGTTAAAGGGACCTGAGAAAAATTCGAAACATCCAAAAATTCGAATTACATATACTGTTTCATACTTGGTAACATACTAATTACTCTAAAAATTTACTGGTGTGAAAAAAAGGGCAGGACTAACAACACTACGGAATATTAATTAGGATGTTGGCAAGTACGCTACTTTGTCAAAAAGAAGAGATAAATTAAAAAATTAAAACTCTACGATAAAAGATCCAATATATAAACTTTATATCTAAGAATATTGCTACATCCCCCCCCCCCCTCCCATTAAATCAATATTTTTTACGAGCTTAACTATTCAACACTTTTTAAAAAATAGTCAGTTACTTTTTATTGCTTCTTCAAGTACAATCTTTGTGTCATGGCATATGACTTCAACCTATCAATTGAATACAAAAATAGAATCTTCTACATTAGACATGACTTTCAATTTAAAAAAAAACCTCGAAGTTCATGTATATGCACCATATCTTCTGATGCACTAGGTAGGGACTTCTCTTGTATTTACTGATCCTTCTTTTGAAAGACTGATAAAATAAATAATGCACTTTAGTTAAGAAAAATCTCGGGAAGAAATTTTACTGTAATATTTTAAAGGTAATCGTATGAAAAATTCGAATTATCCAAAATAGAATTCGAATTATCCACTATTTTTTAACATTATTTTAATAAAAAATTCAAAGGACCGGGTAAAAAACTCGAATTATCCAAAATTTCGAATTAAGCAAGTTCGAATTATTCAAGTTTCACTGTATATCATTCGAAAGGACATCTAATAGAACGTTTATGTAGCAACTTTGAAGAAAATTGTTGGAGCCGTTTTTGAGATACGGACTTACGGCCCCACTTCCGGTTTTCCAATTTATTAGTTTATTAGCACAACTGACCAATTGCCCAAAACCACATTTTTGGACACAGGAGACCTTAAAACATGTAAATCAGGTATGAAATCTCGATATCTAATTTTTGGACCGAATACAATACTTCCATTACCTATGGTAGTCGGGTAATGGAAGGAAAAATAGCGATTTTTTACTTCCTTATATAAAGTATAAGGAAGTATAGTAATCCCGATTTGCGAAATGGATTTTGTATTTCACATTGCTCGAAAACGAATGATCGCTGAATGTTGCTAATTTATACGTGTGACTTTCATGATGTCTAGTTGCACACGTGCAAGTGTCATCTTAACACGAGCTCTCGTTTTAGAGATATAAGGGATTTTACACGATTTTTCGTGACGTCTGTATGTGTGTGTGTGTGTCTGTGTGTGGGTATGTCGCATAACTCAAGAACGGTTGGACGTAGAAAGTTGCGAATTGGTACATAGATTTGTTAAAACATCTAGTTGCGCACCTCCCTTTTTGGACTTTCTATGATTTTCCGCTTTGGAGATATTTAGGAAAATTAGGTTCATAATAACAAAAATTTGGCCATAATGTATCAAAAAACGGTAATAACTCAAAAACGGTTTAGACAAATCTTGCAATTTAACTGACTTTCCGATTAGCTAGACATTTGAAACTTTCAGAAAAGCTCAGAACACGTTGACAATGCATTTTTTAAATATTTTTAGACAACTGTTTCCGATACCTGCTGCCTTCAGCAGCGTTTATGCGATTCAACAGAAAATTTATTTAACTAACTTCCCGACTAGCTAGACATTTGAAACTTTCAGATTAGATCAGAACACGGTGAAAATGCATTTTTTAAATACTTTTAGCCAACTGTATAGGGTCCCTGCTGCCTTCGGCAGCGTTACCAGTTCAAATCTCGCAATCGATTTGTAACTAACTTCCCGACTAGCTAGACATTCAAAACTTCCGGAAAAGCTCAAAATACGGTGACAATGCATTTTTAAAATATTTTTGGCCAATTGTTTCGGGTCACTGCTGCCTTCGGCAGCGTTTACATGGTTCAACAGAAAATTTATTTAACTAACTTCCCGACTAGCTAGACATTTGAAACATTCAGAATAGTTCAGAACACGGTGAATATGCATCTTTTTAATACTTTTAGCCAACTGTTTCAGGTCCCTGCTGCCGTCGGCAGCGTTTATATGGTCTAACAAAAAAATTATTTAACTAAGTTCCCGACTAGGTAGACATTTGAAACTTTCAGAATAGTTCAGAACATGGTAAAATTCCTTTTTTTAATACTTTTAGCCAATATTTTCGGGTCCCTGCTGCCTTCGTCAGCGTTACCAGTACAAATCTTGCAATCGGTTTTTAGCTAACTTTCAGAAAAGCTCAGAACACGGTGATAATTCATTTTTACTTCCTTATATAAAGTATAAGGAAGTATAGTAATCCCGATTTGCGAAATGGATTTTGCATTTCACATTGCTCGAAAACGAATGATCGCTGAATGTTGCCAATTTATACGTGTGACTGTCATGATGTCTAGTTGTACACCTGCAAGTGTCGTTTTAACACGAGCTCTCGTTTTAGAGATATAAGGGAAATTACACGATTTTTCGTGACGTCTGTATGTATGTGTGTCTGTGTGTGTGTGTGTATGTCGCATAACTCAAAAACGGTTGGTCGTAGAAAGTTGCGAATTGGTACATAGGTTTGTTATAACATCTAGTTGTGCACCTCCCGTTTTGGACTTTGTATGATTTTCCGTTTTGGAGATATTTAGGAAAATTAGGTTCATTATGGCCAGAATGTATAAAAAACAGTAATAACTCAAAAACGGTTTGGACAAATCTTGCAATTTATCGAAATCTAAAATTTATCGAAAATATAATTGAATAATTTGAAAGCGATGTTATAATTGGGAAGAAAAAAAAACTAATAGTCCTCCGTCCTAAACTAAATTCTGCTTTTGCTAGAATTTACACAAAATCTTTTCAAAATGACATTGACATGAGTCCCCCCAAGGTACAACTATGACATGAGTGCCCCCCCCAAGGCACAACTTTGACATGAGTCCCCCCCAAGGCCCAACTTTGCCATGAGTCCCCCCCAGGCACAACTTTGACATGAGTCCCCTCCCCAAGGCCCAACTTCGACATGAGTCCCCCCCAAGGCCCAACTTTGACATGAGTCCCCCCAAGGCCCAACTTTGACATGCCCCCCCCCAAGTCACAACTTTGACATGAGTCCCCCCAGGCCCAACTTTGGCATAAGTCCCCTAAAGGCCCAACTTTGACATGTCCCCCCAAGGTACAACTTTGACATGAGTCCCCCCAAGGCACAACTTTGACATGAGTCCCCCACAAGGCCCAACTTTGACATGTCCCCCCAAGGTACAACTTTGACATGAGTCCCCCCAAGGCACAACTTTGATATGAGTCCCCCCCAGGCCCAACTTTGACATGAGTCACCCCAAGGCCCAACTTTGACATGAGTCCCCCCCAAGGTACAACTTTGACATGAGTTCCCCCAAGGCACAACTTTGACATGAGTCCCCTCCCCAAGGTACAACTTTGACATGAGTCCCCCCCAAGGCACAACTTTGACATGAGTCCCCCCCAAGGCACAACTTTGACATGCCCCCCCCCCAAGTCACAACTTGAGTCCCCCCAGGCACAACTTTGACATGAGTCCCCCCAAGGCCCAACTTTGACATGTCCCTCCAAGGCACAACTTTGACATGAGTCCCCCACAAGGCACAACTTTGACATGAGCCCCCTCAAGGCACAACTTTGATATGAGTCCCCTTAAGGCACAATTTTATTTATTTTATTTTATTTTTTTTTTTACGTATGCATGCATTTTTTAAAAATATTTTTAGCCAACTGTTACGGGTCCAGTGACAATGTTTTTTAACATTATGTATATTTCTAAAAGTGTATAAGGAAGTCATGTGGTGCCCACATCAGATTTTTTTCTTTAAATATAGGGACTAGCGAAGCAATCGAAGCCTGCTAGTATTTAATAAGTATAAAGTTGTAATGACATTAATCTTGCCAGAAGCTTGTCTAAGTTTAATTTATGACAGTTTTAATTAAATTTTATTATTTATATGTAAATAAACATGTTTAATTTTATTTATTAAAAAAAAAAAAAAAAAAAAAGAACGTGCAAACTTTTATTATTATTATTATTATTATTTCTTTGCCTGCTCAATATAAATAACTGTCAAGGTATAATGGCGTGAGTTTTACAAGAAGTTTTTCCAAGTTTAAGATTTATTATTTATGTATAAATATCCCCCTCCCTTTTTTTTAATGCTTAAAAAATGAATGCGTTATTCATTTATTTATTTTTTTAAATGTTTGTTGTTCATGAAACTATGATATTTAATTTCTGTAAAGCTATAAGGGCTTCAATTTACCAGTAGTTGTCTAAGTTTAACATTTGATGATTTAAATTGTATGATTTATGTGTAAATAAAAATATTTCTTTCTGTTACAGAAAAAAAAGTGTTAAATTATCATGAAAAACGGCAGTTTTTCGAGTGACGCAAGCGGAAGCCCAAACTGAACGCTGCGAACTGATATATACGGCTAGTTCGACATCAAAGAGATTTGTAAAAGCCGACACTTAATATCTCAGCAAATATGCAATATTTTGTTCTGATCTTTTCAAAATAGTCTTTTATCTACTGTCTTAATCTATCCTTAAAATTTTACATTTCTACATGCAGTATGTTTTGAGATCTGAATCTCAATTTAAAGTCAAATGGGGGCAAATGATGGAGTAATGGGCTAAAATCATGAAATTATCTCTAAAACGGCACGAGCGAATTTCGTTTTATTAATATATGTTGTTAAAGGGATCATTCTGAATCGAGTTTTTTCAGGAAAACTCGTTTTGTATATACATATATATATATAATATATAAAAGTATAAAGCCAAAAAGGGAAAACGATTGGTGTAATGGACTAAATTCTGAAAAATATCTCTAAAACGGCTCGAAGGATTTTCATATAATTAATATATGCTGTTAATAGGATCTTTCTTAATCTAGTAACGTCTTCGTTTTTTTCAGGAAAACTCTTGTTTTTTATAAAAGTTGTTTTAAAAATAGAACTATATTACTCCGCCAATTGCATGCTTCTCTTCGGCGAAAATGGCCGTAAATCGGTTCTTACTTCTTGCTTACAAGGCTTTGTTGGTTGGCTGACCAACGTGAATGCAGTCAATAACTTTTTGTTATGAAGAAAATATTTTTAATTTTAAAATTTCCCATTTCGTCAAAAAATTATTTAGATAATATTTAAAGTAAAAGAAGTATTTTGTAATCATAGATATTCTATTTCATCGTTATTTATAATGAATTAATTTCTTTTTAAAGCGAAAAAGTTTATCACTCATGCACACAAATTTATACCATGGTTCATGATCTTTGGAGCGCATGCGTACATCCAAAATTTTTGGCGCTCGCTGACTCGCTGTAGACAGGCGCTAATTGTTTACCATCGAGGTTTGCACTGTATTATTCCGCCTATCAAGCTTTCAGCTTCATTACGTTTTTCTATTTTATTTATTACTTCGAAGTGCATTATTTAATCAAGAAAGAAGATATTCTAGTTGAAAACCCTAAATTAATTGATACGGGAAGGTTTAAATAAATGATTTGAGAAAAGCAAAACTTAATACTATGTTTGCATCTAGAGGTACGTGTTTTATTATGGTTACATATTTTTTTTCGATTAGTCAATAAATGTGTTTATATATCTTATCTTTGATCTGTTTGCACTGCCAAGCCTAAACAAATTATTACTCATAATCGCCTGTAATTTTCAAAATATGCCTGTTTTTTAGTTCCATGTTTATGTATTGCTCGGTAACCTAGAAAATAATAATAATGTATACTTTTGTTTTAATAATTTAATCCAAATATATTTTTATCTCCATATTTCAATATTCAGAATTCATATATTCATATATATATTCATAATTTCATATATTCATTTCTACCCAAGAAATTTGTTTGAATAATAGAATAATTTCAATAAATAAATAAAATTTCAGAATAAAAATATAACTTTAAAAATAATTAAACATTAAAATGTAAAAACAAAGCAAAATATATATGTTATGTAACCTAAAAGTAAATTTCTTTCTTATTTTCAGCAGAGGTCAATCTAGGTTTTTGAGAATGGTAACCCACTTATAAATTTTACAGTTTGTGAAAATAAAAAATGCTCTGAACAATTACCGACATGTACAAAATAATTTTGAAATACAATTACATATGATAAAAATAGAACAATTGTAAAATAACTATAGATGTGATTGGGTAAATACCAAAATTAAAGATTTTCAAATCACTCTGTAATATGATAATAATAAAATATAAGAGGGAGCTTTCTAACAGCAAGCGCTGCAGATTATTCCGATAAACTTATTATGGACAGCAGTAAAGTATACTTTTTGGATTACCAGTTTAATAGTTTAATCACAATTGCTTACATGCTGTTCTTTCGCTGCTTATCAATAAAATTTGCACTTTTTTTTTCTTTTTCAAGCTATTTCTGAAATATTTTTTACTTACATAGTATCCAACCATAGTATCCAACTAAGTGAAAATTTGTGCAAAGAGATAGTGTGATGCAAAGAATACATTTGCACAAATTTTGTTTGCAGTTTTGGATAGCGTGACGCAAAAGACAAATCAATTTATTGAAATAAATAATTTCAATTTATAATGCAAACTCAGTGAAAGTGTGATTATTTGACAGTATATTTGAAAATTAAAAGCACTGTTTCAATGTGTAAATATACTTTAATAGACAAAACAAAGGTAATTTTAATGGAATCTAAAAACAAATCTTTTAAAATGACACCGAGGAGTCACTGGAATTTTTATATCATTCCTTTTAAAACTGTTATTTTGAAATTGAAGTGCAAATGAAAAAGTATCAGTGAGTATATTTAATATATTTGTCTTATCTTGAAGTTAAAAATATTATGTTTGCATTGTAAATATAAATAAAAGAAAAAAGCAAATGATCAAATAAGAAAATCTACGTATATTTTAACTAATAGTAAAGCGTCACTTAAAATTTATATCATTATTTTTAAGACCCATATTTCAAAATTTTATAGCGATAAAGTAGCTGCGTCACAAACTTTTAACCCGTTAAGGGTTTTTGTACTGATTTATATATACACATATACACACTTCGCGACAAAAAGATATGTACAAAGGTTTTGTTTTAATCTTATTTTTCATAAAATGGCATTATCTAAATTGTGCTGATTATTTATTATTATCATAAAATGACTCTAATTTAAGACTAATTTTTTTATAAGACTAATTTAGAAAATTTTTAACTTAAGACTACACTCCGCGACAAAAAGATAGGTACAAAGATTTTTTTTTAATTTTTGAATATATAAATATTTATTATGTTTTTGATAATAATAAATGATCAGCACGATTTAGATAATGTTATTTTATGGGGATAAAAAAAAAAAAACCTTTTGTACCTACCTTTTTGTCGCGGAGTGTATAGATATATATATTTATTCATTTGTATAAACATTGTCGTATATATAGCTGTAAAATTACAGTGCCATCAATTTTACCACAAGTTTAACTTTTGACGATTTGAATTGTATGTATTATGTGTAAATAAAAATATTTCTTTCTAACTTTTTTATATAATGTTACCGCTAAAGTGCTGAAATCAGTTAATCTGCAGATTAGCTAGGTAATCTGCACATTAACTAGGGCGATCCATTAAAGTGAGGAAAATTGTTTCATTTCTCAAATTACCTAGGTAATCTGCGAATTACCTAGATAATCTGCACATTACCTACTAGGCACTCGTTAAAGTGAAAATAAGATCTCTGGTGTTGTAATTTTACAGCACGCTGTGTTGTATTTGTTTTTTTCATTCGGGGAAAAAAATAGTTTTCTTTCCTTTTCTTTCTTTCTTCACTTATTTTAATCTGTACGTGTTTTAATTTTTATGTGTTTTAAAGTTATATTTGTTTTAATTTTTTTATTTATTTCATCTTTTTTATTCTGTCAATATAAGTTTGAAGATGTTATGCATTTTGAATATGAAATATAATAACTTCAGACATGCCAAGTCTCCTGCTTTTGGCAGGAGTCTCCTGCTCTTTGCTTGTTTTTCCATGCTCCTGCTTTTCTACTCATTTCTCCTGCTTTTCTGATGTAGTTTTTATCTATTCCTCTTACCATAATTTATTCTTAAAATTTGCGGGATTGGGTAAAAAAATTTGAAAGAAAATTGAAATTTATCTTGCCCTGCAATTTATCAAGTTCAGTTTGAATGTGAATTACTGTACAATGCTTTGAAACTAATTTTTGCTTAATGAAAAATGTCTTATTATTAAAAGATTTTTTTTTTTTTTTTTTTGAAATACCATAACTATTGAAAACTTAAAGAATTCAAATTTCACTAGAATGTAGCTGATATTTTCATTTCTTCAATACCTTTTCTTTTACAAAGATAATTAAGATCCTTATTGTTTTATATTAGGAGCAGAATGATCAAATATGTCTGTTTTGACTTTAATTTTAAACAACTGTATGCCTGAGGTTTTTTTTTTTTTTTTTTTTTTTTTTTTAACTGCAAGAAACATATATTATTCATTTAATTTTAATACTGATGCTTTGTAAATACATCCTAAGATTATAAAGCTTTACTTAAAACTAAATTTGCATTATTTTACTCATTTTTATTACAAACTTTCTTGTTGGAAAAAGTTTCGTGATTTCTGTTAAAAAATCTCCTGCTTTTTTGTTATTAGAAGCTGGCATCTCTGTAACTTTAATAGCTTTCAATAAATTCTATTTTATAAATGAATGTTAGAATTGTAATACAGTAACGATTTCTTTTCAAAATAAAAATATTTAACCATTTAAATTTTTTTAAAAAAAAGTGTTATTAACAACTTACATTGTTATTACTATTTCTTTTTTTTTTTTTTTAAGTTATGCACCAATTTTTAATTCGCTAAAGAAATATTAAATTAGACAATTCAGAAGCATTATTTAAGAAGTACTTCAAATAATTAAAACTGCTTTAATAATTTTTAGAACGCATGAATATTAAAATGACTGTTTTCCAATGCTTTATTAAACTATATTTTGCAGCATACATATATCTGTACAAGTTTAGCAAATATATTAATTTTACAATAAAAAAAAAAAAAAATAACTTTATTAACACATTTTATGTGATAAACTACAACGAAATTATCTGAAAAAGCGAACAAAATAAAAATAAAAATGTAATCGTGATATATATAATATATAAAGGAAACTTGAAATTTAAAGAAACTACAACAACAAAATGTAATGAAATGCTAAAAAATGCATAAAAATTTCATATTAAGTATTTATTAAAGAAAGCCTAATATTGAATGCCATATTTTTCAGAGTTAAAAATTAATACTTTTTTTTTTTTTTTTTTTTTCAAGTAAGTAATAGTAATTTAAATCAATTTTTAAATAAATTAGTTTTAAAAAATTGTGTTTTAATAGTTTTATTTCGGGAGGAAATAATTACTGTGTTGTAAATTATAATATTCATAATAAAGTTTCACGTGATAGAGCGTTTAAATAAGATTAGATGTCAATAATAAAATGCAGTGCAGACCCTTATCAAACTTATATTGACAGAATTAAAAAAGAGAAGAAATAAAATCAAAATTAAAACAATTATAACTTACTTGTTACTTTAAATGTTGTGTTGGTCATGGTAAAAAACCTATAATAACCATGTCTTCCATGCTCCACGTTTTGCGTTTACCAATTATCATAGCGGAAGCGGAGCGGAAAGGATGAAAGTTTTAGTTTGTGTTTGAAGGTCATTCGCGTATCTGTATCACATGACTGTTTGACGTCATAGCGAATGTAAAAAATCTAAGGCTCGAAACAAACATTTGAACTTTAACGACACAGAAGCCGCTAATCTGCAGATTACCTAGTTAAAATGCGGAAAACTCTCGATTCCACTCTTTAACGGGTCATTTTAGTTAATCTGCAGATTAGCTAGGTAATCTGCACATTAACGGATTTCGAGCTTTAACGGTAATATATATATATACATAAACGCAATAAATAAATACTTTTTTTTTTTTTTTTTTGGAAAAATTTTTGATGCACTTTAAGTTTTCGAGGATGTTAATAAAAAAAATAGCCACCATTTCTTCCCATCATGTACTTTTTTTTTCCCCAACAAAAATAAATAAATCTATCTTTTAATAAAATAAGACTTATGTCTGTAAATTTCTCAAAATCAAACAATTTTCAGGTATCTTCATGTTTTACACATCATGAAATCAGAAAATTTTCTGCGCGTGTGTAGGTCGTTGTGTCTGTATGTCTATAACGTTATTTTTGTCCAAGTGTCACGTAGAACGGTTGCACGAATTCAATGACCCTTGACAGATATAGGCAAAAAAAAGCTTCTGTAATCAATTTAAAATTACATCTAGGTATTTAGATTCGTTAAAATGACTATATTTGACAAAAAATTCGACTTTTTATTTGTTGTTGATTTGTTTTTCGATGGGAACTGAGCGTTCTCTTACTTACGATACCTTTCCTTATTTTTGAACGTTCTTTTCAAAATTTATATTTTCCTATAAAAGTTAGATTGTTTTGTACACAAAACATGTTTTATCCCAAGCAATATTGATTAGATATTCTGTAAAAATCCATAAAGGAAAAAAAAAGGTACGTAAAAGGAGAATCTGTTACATTTTACACGTAAGATTGCTACTTTTTTAAAGCACATTTGTAAAGAAAGTATTGTAATCATGATAAAAATTCGATTTTGAGATTTTCGTGTTCCTATACGTTTTGAGGTAGCCTGAGTCAATTTTTAGCATTTTTACGGGGATGTATGTATATAATTTTGTGTGTGTGTGTATGCATTTGAGTAGTAACTATATGTTTTGCCCACCACAAGACTTTCTTTTGTATTTCTTTACAAATTCACTAAGTGCAAATAACACTGCTCTACAAAAAAAAAAAAAAAAAGATTTGATACCATTCTTATTGATTGATTCGTATGTAAAATGACCTCCTGAATGCGAATATGACTCCCATTTTGCCCAGGCACCCACCGTTTTCTAGATATACCACCCCTCAACTTTATGACCATGATTTTAATTTAAAGAGTGAAAAATATTTAATTTAACACCTAAAAATAAATAATGTATAAAGTTTAAAAAATAATATTAATAGCAGATTAAAAAAAGTATAAGATATGTAATGCATAATTTCAGTGGCAATTCCCACCAAAAATTTTCCTATGTTTTAGAATTTTCCAACTCTGTAGCCGCTCAGAAGATATTTAACTTTTAAAATAATCCTCCCCCCTTCTAAAAATCAAATTTATAGTCATGAAATCACCGAAAAATGATAAAAATAGGGGCCATTCCTAAAAAACGGTGGGTTGTAGGGCAAAATGGGCGTCCTATTCGGACTCAGGAGGACATTTTACATAAGACTATTCTGAAATGTTGTCAGAGGAAATTTTCATGCCGAGCAGTGTAAATAACTAAAAATATAATTTATTAAAATTATCCACCATTATGAATACAGACGATTTTCATCTTAGAGAAAACTAACATTAAATACACAAAAAAAGACAGTTTTATTCTCTATAAATAGCATCTTAAAAAATGCGTTTTTATAATGGTTACCTCATACATCAAGTTTCGCATAATTATATGTCATAAAAGTTAAGATATAGACTTTCCGTTCTCCGATAAAACTGTAGGATAGCAGCACCACCTACTGCCCCAAATGAATAAAATTGAATCATGATAATGTCCTTTTCACATATCAAGTTTTATTTTATTATACACTACAGAATCTGAGATATAGCCTTCCCTTAAATTGCAGAAATCGCTGTATATAAGCCTCTCCTGTTGAGATACTCACACCAAAAGTTGAAAGGCACTAATTTATATCAAAGTGCATCTACATATAATTTTATATGCAATTCGGTGCATTACGTCTTGAGGTACAGTCGTCACAAAAATTTTTAACTCACCGATATAAACAGACATTTTCAAAAAATGTTCAAATCGTATTCTGGATCTCTCTGCACATATAAATCCATCAAAACTAGAAGTCGAAAATTTTTACGAATCCGATAATTTCTTCTGTGGAATATAAAAATAATAAAAAGAAAGAAAGAAAGGGGAGGGGGGAGAGAAACGTAGATGCAATGCATTTTTTTTTTTTTTTCTGTTGTAGGAGAGAGTCGGGAGGGATGGGACATTGGGAAAGATGGGACACCTAAAATTAATCTTAAAATAAATATAATTTTTAATTTCTGACAGTTCCACCAGTTGAAGTAACTAGAGCCCCATATTTGTTGCTATGTTTCATTTTAGTTGGAGAATTCTGTAAGTTTATGTAACGAAAAAACTGTTTTATAGAACCTAAAGTAAATAATTGTTTAATTTTCAAGGCAAGTTTTCAACGTCATTCACTGATGTTAGCATAATTACTTTTCCTATTTTATATACCTAATATTATAACTTTTATAAATTAATAGCTAAATTAAATCTAAAAGTAGCTTGTGCGTCTAATAATATATATATTTTTTTAAATAATGAAAAGGGGGGGGGGGATGGGACAGAGAAGTTCAGGGAGGGATGGGACACGTAAGAAAGGGAAAAAGAATGAAGATTCTGATAATCCTTAAACAGAGAATATCAAGAGGCACATGATTGAATAATAGAAAGAGAAAATGCACGAAACAAATTCAAAATCATGGAAAATAATTGGTGTCGCACTCACACGAGTTTTGTTTACCCTTTTATATTTTAAAAGCACTTTATTTACCATATATCTATGAGAATTAATTTTCGTTCCAGGGCAGTTTTCCTGGACATGGTAAAATATACAAAAGAAATTACATTCACCAATTACAGTTAGAATTTCTTGGTGATATTTGTTTTTGAGATATGCTGATAACACACACACACAGATTAGCCACTAAAAACCTTATTAATATTCAGGGAACCACAACACATGTAAATATAACAAAAACTTAATTTTGAATATTTGAACTAAAAAACAATACTTTCTCTGCTAGAAGTAAAAAAAAAAAAAAAAAAAGAAGATGAACTAATCAAGCATTTGAAAATTTTTATTTACGTGGTACATTATACTCTAATGGTGGATAAAATAGATGTTAGTACTAGTAATTAATTAACCATACATATATAGTGACCACTGTTTTCCTCATTTTTTATAGTATGTCTGTATATTATGTACATATTTTAACTTTATAAACATGCCCCATCCGTCCCTCATATAAGAGAGGGGCGGGACATTTTTGTGACTATGTTAATTGACTTATAAAATTAATCTTTTAATAATTACCATCAAATTTATATTTTTAAAAGGTGTTAAAGTGTTTCAATTTGTTTCTCTGAAACTTACAGTGTTGTACCAGTAAAAGTAAATTTGTAAAAAATCTTTTTGTTAAAACTGTCCCATCCCTCCTTACTCTCCTCTTCTGGTTTTAGTGGGTAAAAATCTACAAAATAAATTAAAAAAAAAAAAAAAAAAAAATCCTTAACAATTTTTTTCAAAAAATTGTTAAGGATTTTTATTTTTATTATTATTTTATTATTATTATTATGAGAAATACATTTCTCGTTATATCTTTCAACGCCAAAGAAATTATTTATTACACGCTATGTTTTCAAATTGAAGCATAATTTTAAATGGACCTGATTAATTGAATTATATTAATAAAACCGCAATAGTAATAATAATAATAATGCATAAATAAATGAATTTTAAAAAGTCAGGAGAAGAACTTTAAAAAGTAAAATCAATTAAAAGTGAATCAATCTCTTTTCTCTTTTTATTTTTATTTTATAATTAACTTTGGAAGCGATATTTCCAAAAAGTATTCGTGTTTGAACTCTGTGCTTATTAAATGTAGGAAATTGTGTATTTTGCCCGTAAAACTGAACTCACAGAGACTTAGGTGAATTTCTACACATCTGCAATCTTATCTTTCATTTGTGCAGTCCCCTGAGATATTTTTTTGTATTTCTCTTTCCCTGACATGACACCCCGCGGGGAAACTACAATTTGTCACTCAGCCATCCCCGCCCACAGCAGAATATTTACGACTGAATCCAGAGGGCGCTTTCGGGACATTCGAGTTAGGGACCCTATATAGAGAGAGACTGGACATTGACCGAAAGTCGGCCATCTTAGTGCCAATTCGGAGCGATCCCCGTAGAACGTAATGCTTTTTTCTTCGCGATTGACGCTTTACTATACAACATAAATGAAAGAAAACTGTACTAAATTTGTGCAGAAAGTAATGCAGAATATAAATATGTAATTTTTTTCGTCTTAGAAAAAAATAATTTTAAGAAAAACGAATTTTGTTTTAACCTTCGATATGATTACTTTTTCAACTCCGATCGGAAAACAGAGGAATTTTTGTTGAAAGTAATTCTACCTTAGTGAAAGTAATTCTACCTTAGTGAAAGTAATTCTACCTTATTTTTTCTGAGGACATACATTCTATATATAAAAAGTTAGAAAAATTTTTAACAAATATATGGTAATCTTAGTTTTTGCCAAGTAATTCATGTCAAGTAATTCAAAACTAGAAACTAGAACAGAAATTATTTTTTATTATTTTATAAAAATATTTACGTAATATTTTTACAAGCTAAAAATACGTATTTTATTTATTTCAATTACGCATTATTAATAATAATGACTTAATTAAATATTAAAAATAAAAATTTAATTAATAATAATTTGTAAAAATATTAACTAATATCTTTAGAAATTAAAAAATGTTTTTAATTATTTTATTTACATTTGCTTACTTCAGTGATTTTTTAATTTTTAATTTTTTTAGTTTTTTAAAAATATTATGTACTTATTTAAATATTATTTATAAAATTTATTATGGCAATTATTATTTAAAAGAAATTTATATTTCATATGCTAGCAAATAATATAAACGTTATTTACTGTTTTTTTTAACAATTTATTTAAGAAATCTGATACATTTTGCGTACTAGCAAATAATCAAAAAATTGCAAGCTAAAAATATATATTTTATTTATTTCAATTACGCATTATTAATAATAATGACTTAATTAAATATTAAAAATAAAAATTTAATTAATAATAATTTGTAAAAATATTAACTAATGTCTTTAGAAATTAAAAAAATGTTTTTTATTTTTTTTTAATTTACATTTGCTTATTTCATTGATTTTTATATTTATTTTATTTTTTATTTATTTTTTATTTTTTTAAAATATTATGTAAATAAAAATAATAACTTATTTAAATATTATTCATAAAATTTATTATGGCAATTATTATTTAAAAGAAATTTATATTTCATATGCTAACAAATAATATACACCTTATTTTCTTTATTTTTATCAATTTATTTTAAGAAATTTGATACATTTTGTGTACTAGCAAATAATTAAAAAATATCTTTTTATATAGTTATTTTAAATATATATTTTAAAATATATCAGAAAATTACATTGAGATCTAACATATTAAATATATTGTAAAAAAATACTTAAAAACTAATAGCTAGAAAATAAATAATGTAATTAATCTCATATTTAGGAAATAAATACGTAAAACAGCATACAATAAGAGAATTCAAAGTATTTAAAGCATGATATAAAATAAATAATTATGCATTTTTATCTTTTAAAAGTATTCTAAAATTAAAGAAATTTATCTTCCAACAAAGTAAAAATGTAATAAATAAGTTCTTTTTCGATTATGACGTAAAATAATCGAAATTTCTTCTCAGCGTAATGATAAGGAATGAAGCAACTGGCACTAAAATGGAGAATTTCGTCAAAAAGCCGGCGCGCCAATGTCCAGTCTCTCTCTATATAGGGTCCCTAATTCGAGTTAAAAGCAAATGAATATTTCCCCTTAAGGTAAAAATATTTCTTTTTCTATTTACTTTCATCAACCGCCAACCGTAGATAATGAAATTCGAAATTTCACCTGACTTACACGTTTTGAGGTGTCATGGCGCTGTAATAATTTAAAATTTCAATATTTAAAATTCTAATTATGTTTAATTTTTTTTTTTTTTTTAATATGTCATTCGATACACCTTTTAAAGTACGGTTACATTATCGAAAGGGGAATTCGAGATTTCACCCGATTTACACGTTTTGAGGTCTCCTGATTAGGTTTTCTTTTGCATCGCAATAGTGGAATTCGAGATTTCAGCTTATGTACACGTTTTGAGGTCTCCTGCATGGGTTTTCTTTTGTATCTCAGCTACTAATTAAAGTGTCGAAAGTGGAATTAGAGATTTCACTTGATTTACACGTATTGAGGTGTCCTGAATGGGTTTTCTTTTGTATCTCAGCTGCTAATTAAAATAATTTCATAAGTAATACATCATTTGAAAGCTTTGTTAATTTGGAATTGAACAGTGGAATACAGAAATTTGTACCGCCAGATCGCGCTGTAATTTTTTTAAATTACAATATTTCTATTTCTAATCATGATTAAATTTTTTTTAATGCGCCATTCGATACACATTTTAAAGTAGGGGAGACTGGGGAGGGTTGACCCATTTTTTACAAAAACATTTTTAGAGAAAAAAAGTTTACTTCCAGAAAAAACTTTGTACACCATTTCATACCTGATATATTCTATTATCAAAACATACATAAAAATTTTTCATACTTTGCAACAGAAAAGAGAAATAATGAATGTTATTGAAGCAGAATTTTTGGGTCAAGGCTCCCCACATATGGGAGGTTTGACCCACCAATAATATTCACATATTATAATATTTATGAGCAAAGTTAAGCTAGTCCTAAAATTTAAGAAAATTTGGCAATGAAAGTAATGTGATAACAATAAAAGTTATAGTTGATGATGTAGCAATATTTCTAAAGCGTAAATTGAAACAATTATATAAAAGAATACGTTCACACTACTAAAACAACTCTCAAATTAAAAATAGTCATTCCATTAAGCTTTGTTGAAAAAAGCTAAAAATGTTAAATAATAACGAATAGTTAGCAGCACTTACACACAGAAAAGTCAAAGTCAAAATAAAAACGTAATGTAACTCTTGAAGTTCCTCCAGCTGATATTGGATTTGGTAACTTTATCATATCATCCATTGAAACAACAGATATATCTTCCGCTTCTGGATAAATAAAGTAATTTGTTTCAGCAGTGCGGCGTAAAAATGTAACAAGAAACTCTCTCTCTCCACTTTCTTTGATTATTCTTCCTATGGAATGAGATGTATTTGGCCTACCAGTTTCAGAACTCGCAAATTTTACCAGCACAAAATCTCCTTCTGACATTGACTTTGATATCACTAACTGTCTGGCACATGAGGGATTTCTTCATCCTCATCACTCGAGGTTTCAACCGGATTAAAAAATTTCCGTTTAGAAAATATTTTGGTTTTAGTAGCTTTGACAGAAGGTCGTTTCTTCAATGCTCTCAATGCATGCTCATTTTCTATTTATTCTTTAACTGTCAATATTCAAGTCTGTCAATTGAATATCTGTCAATATTCAAGACTTTACTTGTTTTCTTTTATAGTTATGTTTTCGTGGTCCAGCTTTCGGTAAAGGTCGAATCTGTTCAGGGGTCAAAGATGCAGATTTTACAATTTCTGGCTGACAGGTGAGCCTAGTAGAAGAAGTGACTTGTGAACTACTACTATGAGGAATAAAATCTTCAAGAATGAGAGATAAATTATTTTTAGGTTGAGAGGTACAGGAAGGAGTAATTTGCGAAGAACTTGGTAAATTCTGTTTGCATGCAAGGTTGTGAATATCATGTTGACCAATTAGTGTTGTCTGAGAATCGATTGGCTAAGATCGGTTTGTCACACTGCAGGCCATAAAATCTCCCTCTTTAAAAATCCCTGAATCAAAAGGAAATATACCCGTAACAGTGAATCCTTTTTTAATGTTTACGGGGGTGAAAGCTCGTGAATACGATTTTCCAATGAGTTCAGGAATATCGTAAAGTTCAATTGGTTTTCCTGGATTACTCACCATAAAGTTATCACACGCTTCATTGTAGAAACCCTTGAAGGGTCCAAACTTACATCGATCGAGTGGTTGCAATTTGTGACTTGTATGCAGTGGCAATGTTAAGAGTTCCATTATCTTTGCAGAATTGCAAACCTTTGGGAGATACATGACTTTCATGATTATCAAGTATGTTAAGAACTTTTTTCTGTGTACTACATTTTGTATACTTTGCAAAATGTGTTAAAAACACTTCAAAGTTTTCGGATGTCATACATCCACTGGAATGCCCAACAGCTTGTGTTTTGGTAAAAGAATGGTACATGCTAAAAACAAAATCATGTTTTTTTTTTTTTTTTTTTTTTTTTTTTACGCAATTATATAATAGATGAATTAATATTTTCAGTCCACAATAACAAAGAAGTATGTAAGGGAGGCTTGACCCATGGGTCAAACCTCCCTTATATCATCTGGGTCAAGCCTCCCTCAATAGCCATTTGCAATTTCATAAAAAAAAATGAGGGAATTAAACAGTTATTTAGCAAAACTAATTATAGCACATATTAGTTTGAGGTATATACTTTAATCATATAAATCTGAATTCTGATATTTGCATAAGAATATATGCACAATGCCTTACAAATTTAATCAAAATTACTTACTTTTTGATGAGGAAAACACAAATTTTAAGCTTGTTCAAATAATAAGCGTGCGACAACTTTCAAACAAACATGGCTGTTACCTTGCATCAGTAGGATGTGCTGCCAAGTGTTAGAAGTTTTTGAAAGCTAAAAATAGCAGTGTAAAGAAAGGTGGGTCAAGCCTCCCATAGGGTCAACCCTCCCCAGTCTCCCCTACTTTTACATTATCGAAAATGGAATTAAAGATTTCATCAGATTTACACGTTTTGAGGTCTCCTGAATCAGTTTTCTTTTGTATCTCAACTACTAATTAAAATAATTTCATAAGTAATACATCATTAGAAAGCTTTGTTGATTTGGGATCGAACAGTGGAATACAGAAATTGCTACCGCTAGATGGCGCTGTAATATTTTCAAATTTCAATTTCTAATCATGATTAAATTATTTATAATACATCATTTGAAAGATATTTTAAAGTTCTTTTATATTATCGAAAGTTTTCAGCAGATTTACACGTTTTGAAGCGTCCTGATTATGTGTTATTTTGCATCTCAGCTAATTGAGTAAGACCGTTCAAAATTGGTACACGTAGGTTAATTAGAAGGAGCTGAAAGTGTGGGGAAGAAATAGGCGTGCACCGCGCGCGTATCCCCTAACTTGTGCGCGCGCACGGGACTGCGCTGCCGAAGGCAGTGGGGACCCGGGCCGACTTTGTACCCCATGAGAAATGATTTTTTTTCTTCTCTTTTCTTAAGAAAAAAAATTTAATTTGAGAAGGAATATTTGCGCGCAGCGCACGTATACCTTCACACGTGCGCATGGGTCTGCGCTGCCGAAGGCAGTGGGGACCCGGTGTGAGTTTTTACCCGATCAGAAATGATTTTTTTTGGGGGGGGGCACGAAGGGTCAGGAAAGGAATACGCGCGCGCAGCGCGTGTATCCCTTAACTTGTGCACGTGCAGCACGCACGGGACTGCGCTGCCGAAGGCAGTGGGGACCCGGGACGACATTTTACCCGATCAGAAATGATTTTTTTTTAATTTCTTTTCTTAAGACTAAAAATCACTGTTAGTGATTCATTAATTATAGTGATTCATTTGAAAATACTGACCCGCTAGCGGGCGAAGCTCGCTAGTCTCCTTATATTATTAAAATCTGTACGCATCTGTCTGTCTGTCTGTCTGTGAGAAATGCCTTGTCATCGCTAAAGCTCCGGCGCTAATGGTCGCATCGACTCGAAACCGGTGTCGACAGACGCAGAATTTCTTCATCTCGACATCGCGATAATTCGATAAGCGATGCGACCCTAATTAGCGGAGATATTAATTAAAATGTCGACCCATGTCGACCGAAAAATGACCCAGAATTCATGATTAAATGCTTAAAAAGCGACATTTTTACGGAAAAAGTGGAAAATAAATTAGAAATATCAGTCGTATTGTTACAAACAAGATACCATTTTAAAGGGCTTTTTTTTCTCAATCCGATGGTGTAAACGGCTTATTGATCGGACGATTAGATTTTTTTTAAAATTAACTAAACTAAAAAAAATGGTGGCAACAAATCACAAGCATTTTAACTTGGCAGACGATTTTGAACGGAAAGAAAAAACATCTTGTGTTTAATGAGGTCACGTGTTTTTGTACTGCGATTAAAAATTGCAATTTTCTATTTTCTTTAATTTTTAAAAATTCGCACATTTCAATTGGTATACAATCTTAACACCACAAAACAAACTTGCAGTTCAAATTTCATCGATTTTGATCAATAAACAAAAATTTACATTTTAATTGCAAATTAAATTTTATCTTTACACGCCTGACATTTTATCTGTCGAAAGAGGATGCCAGTTTCAAAACGACACAAATACACTTAAGGTAAAAATATTTCTTTTTCTATTTACTTCCATCAACCGACAACCGTAGATAATGGAATTCGAAATTTCACCTGACTTACACGTTTTGAGGTGTCATGGCGCTGTAATAATTTAAAATTTCAATATTTAAAATTCTAATTATGTTTATTTTATTATTATTATTTTTTTTTAATATGTCATTCGATACACCTTTTAAAGTACGGTTACATTATCGAAAGGGGAATTCGAGATTTCACCCGATTTACACGTTTTGAGATCTCCTGATTAGGTTTTCTTTTGCATCGCAATAGTGGAATTCGAGATTTCAGCTTATGTACACGTTTTGAGGTCTCCTGAATGGGTTTTCTTTTGTATCGCAGCTACTAATTAAAGTGTCGAAAGTGGAATTAGAGATTTCGCCTGATTTACACGTTTTGAGGTGTCCTGAATGGGTTTTCTTTTGTATCTCAGCTGCTAATTAAAATAATTTCATAAGTAATAGATCATTTGAAAACTTTGTTAATTTGGAATTGAATACTAGATTACAGAAATTCGATATTTCAAAATTTCTCCTGATTTAAACGTTTTGAGGTGTCCTGAATGGGTTTCTCTTTTCTCTCCCTTACTAATTAAAAAAATTTCATAAGTAATGCATCATTTGAAAGCTTTGTTGAGTTGGAATCGAACAGTAGATTACATTAATTTCTACCGCCAGATGGCGCTGTAATATTTTTTAATTACAATATTTCTATTTCTGACCATGATTAATTTTTTTTTTTTTTCAATGCATCATTCGATACATATTTTAAAGTACTTTTACATTATCGAAAATGAATTCAAGATTTCACCAGATTTACACGTTTTAAGGTCTCCTTAATCAGTTCTCTTTTGTATCTCAACTACTAATTAAAATAATTTCATAAGTAATACATCATTAGAAAGCTTTGTTGATTTGAGATCAAACAGTGGAATACAGAAATTTCTACCGCCAGATGGCGCTGTAATATTTTCAAATTTCAATATTTCAATTTCTGATCATGATTAAATTATTTTTAATATATCATTTGAAAGATATTTTAAAGTTCTTTTATATTATCGAAAGTTTTCAGCAGATTTACACGTTTGGAGGCGTCCTGATTAGGCGTTCTTTTGCATCTCAGCTAATTGAGTAAGACCGTTCGAAATTGGTATACGTAGGTTTATTAGAAAGGGCTCAAAGGGTGGGGATGAAATAGGCGTGCACCGCGCGCATATCCCCTAACTTGTGCGTGCGCAGCGCGCACGGGACTGCGCTGCCGAAGGCAGTGGGAACCCGGGCCGACTTTTTAACCGATGAGAAATAATTTTTTTAAATTTTCTTTTCTTAAGAATAAAAATTTGATTCAAGAAGGAATACGTGCGCGCAGCGTGCGTATACCTTCAGACGTGCGCGCGCAGCGCGCATGGTTGTGCGCTGCCGAAGGCAGTGGGGGCCCGGTGTGATTTTTTACCTGATCAGAAATGATTTTTTTTTTAGGGGGCACGAAGTGTCAGGGAAGGAATGCGGGCGTGTAGCGCGTGTATTTTTTAACTTGTGCGCGCGCAGCGCTTGGGATTGCGCTGCCGAAGGCAGTGGGGACCCGGGCCGATTTTGTACCCCATGAGAAATGATTTTTTTTTCTTTTCTTTTCTTAAGAATAAAAATTTGATTTGAGAAGAAATATTTGCGCGCAGCGCACATATACCTTCACACGTGCGCGCGCAGCGCGCATGGGTCTGCGCTGCCGAAGGCAGTGGGGACCCGGTGTGAGTTTTTATCCGATCAGAAATGATTTTTTTTGGGGGGGCACGAAGGGTCAGGGAAGGAATACGCGCGCGCAGCGCGTGTATCCCTTAAGTTGTGCACGTGCAGCGCGCACGGGACTGCGCTGGCGAAGGCAGTGGGGACCCGGGACTACATTTTACCCGATCAGAAATGTTTTTTTTTTTTTAATATCTTTTCTTAGGACTAAAAGTTACTGTTAGTGATTCATTAATTTTAGTGATTCATTTGAAAATACTGACCCGCTAGCGGGCGTAGCTCGCTAGTAATAATAATAATAACTGTGCCATTTCATTCGTTAGCACTAATAGCAGTTTTGGATATCATCAAGCCATTCTCTGAGCTGAGTGTATTGTATTATTTTGTTTTCACAGAATTACATATGTACAGGCTGCACGATGGAATATTCACAAGAAACATTTTATCTTCATATCTTTTGATCACAGATATATTTACAGAGATACATATATGTTTACAGCATATATTTATATATATATAGAAAGAGAGATATTTACAGGATAGATTACAGGGACATTTCTAAGAAATTTCCCTAGAAGGACCACTCATTACGCTATAGAAAATTGGCCCTTGAGATTGCCTTTTGATAGAGATTACTAAGAAAAGTCTTAATTTAGGCAACCAATTCTATAAAATAAATAGTTTTAATTGTACTAATTCACATTATTTACCTATATAGCTTTCGAATTATTATTATTATTAGTTTCCTAAGATTCTGGTTTTGTTTTCCACGATTTTATTTATACATATTGAAGAAAATTTTTGAGTATAGTATCATTTCTGAATGGAAAAAGGAATCTAATAATCTATACATTACCATTTAAGTTTCCTGAAAGGAACTATTTTCAGCTTTTAACTTTTAATTTTTCTTAATTTTAGGTATTTCTATTTTGCATTATAAAACGATAACATTACACATTTAGAAGCCATTGAATTTAAACTTTTTAAAATAAGTATACAGGTACATCATGACAAAACTCAGAAATACCTACGGTGGGTGGTCAAGTAGAGAAAAATTGACAGTGAATAAAAAAATTAACAAAATATTACAAAAGTCTCAAATACAAACTTTCAATATTTTACGGCTAGTCGTTTTAAATTATATATTCTTTTTTTAAATCAGGATTATAATATTTTCTTTACTTCGTATAAAGAATTAAAGAAATACGCTGAGAGCAATTAAAGTGCTCCAAATTCACAAAAATGAAAAAAAAAAAAAAAAAAAAAAAAAAAAAAGCTACTAAAAAGAGAAAAATTTAAAACGTCGTTATTTTTCCCCGACAGATTTTAAAAGTATGTGTGATGTTAAAAACATCACTTCTTCTTAAATTTTAAATAAGATCGTTTTTCTGCACTTAAATGCATTGTATCTCTTAGCTGGCTCAACTCACCCTGTTATGTTTGCTTTACTGCAATTCACACATGGGAGAAAATTTGGCTCTTCATTCCTAGTGGCGATGTCATCTCACACCATTCTGAGAACCAATAGGGTGATGTTCTGACCCCACCTTCTGTTATCCCGGCGATTTTAAATTCAGTTGAGTTTGAGCAGTGACCAGATCGCAGCATGGGTAAGAAATGATTATTTATATTCTGTTTTTATAGGACTGTGACCATTTTATCATTTTGGAGAGAGAGTGCCTACTTCATAACAATACAGGTATATCAGAAATTAATTGTTGCATATTTAATTTAAAAAAAAACAATATCTATTTTTTTAAAGTCCTATTTAATTTGGATTTGAAAATAAATAAAATTTTGATTCAACAGTATGACTTGCTTGGAAATATTATTTGGTTCTGCATTTTTCTTATTTGCAACTTTCTAACAATCAAGTGAATTTATTCTTCTTTTCTCTTATGTAAATAAAAGTATTTGGATATATATATAGACATTTTGACCAAAAGAACAAAATGGTTAGCGGTCAAAATGTAATGTAACGATCATGTACGCCATGAGGTCTTTGATTCCTCAATAACGAACTTCTTTTGATAATTAAAATTAAAAATATTAAGAAAATAAATTAAAAATATGAAAATATTAAAGTAAATGAATTATTTTCACCACATTTGGTGCCGGTTGTGTCAAATTGTGATACGATGGAAAAAGATTGAGATCACAAACCAAAATATTCATTTAAGCTAAGCTATTAAATACATCTATTTAGATTACTAAAATATTGCAAAAGAGGAAAACATTAGGTTATTTAAATGTTTATTGAATTAAACATGACTTTATATTATCTACAATGATTCTATAAGCTGCAATGTTTGAAGAATATATGCATGGAAATAAATAAAAGTGGAAAATGAAAGGAATACTTGATTATTGTTCTTAAGAATGAATGATACTGTAGAGATTGTTTATTTTGAATAAGTTATTTTATTTTTATTGCTAGAATTACTGAAATTATTTTTAAAGTCATACAAAACTAATAACATTTTTTTGTGATTACATATATACCAAGTGACCTATAAGACAATTCCCTGTTTCAAAAATGGTAATATGCTGGAACTTTGTACAAATGAAAATTTTTTGGTTCAATATATTTTGAATAACTTATTAAGGAAATAATAACCAACAGAACTTTGTATTGTTGGCTTAAAAAAAGAAAAAAAAAAAAATTGTAGGTATGTCTTTCTCTCTCCTCAATTACTTGAATTTATTATATGCAAATAGCTATCAACACATGTAAAAATCAAGAAATTTAAATAACAAGTTTCATACATCTGTGTTGTTTATTTTTAAACCAATATAGTAGTTTCATATATATACAAAAAAAAAAAAAAAAAAAAAAAAAAAAAAAGGCTTTTAACAAAGGGTTAACGAGATGTTTACCGTTCAAAACTTTAGTAACGCCATTTTCTGGAGACCCTCAATTATTGGATTTCTTTATTGAACAAGTGAAATTTAAAACCGAGAACAGCAAATGGGATGAATCCCATGCTTTGGCTTTAGTGAAATCAAAATTGGTAGATACTGCTCTTAAGTTTTATGTCTCCTCCCCCAGCTTGCCAAAAAGCCAAAAATCCTGAAGAATTATTTAATTTAAGAAATATTTTAAGGTAGAGTCGGCAACTGCGATAGCACAACAATTTAATGAGTTTAGTTTTGAGTCCAATGTCAATATTAATATTTTTGCTAATAAGCTTGAAAATTTAGTGAGAAAACGATTTCCTGAGATGGAGGAAAAAGCCCTGGAACAATTACTAATCGCAAAATTCAATGATCTCATTCCGCCTCACTTTAGAATTCATCTACTATCACAAAAAGCCACAACCTTTTATCAGATGGTGGAATGCCTAGAAAAATTCCAGGAAATTTATAACTTGCAAGTAAAACCAGTCTTACCAGGAACATCTTTTGCTACTATTCAGAACTTCAATCATAAAACCGATAGTGAAGTGATAGGTACAAACTCTGAAAACAATTTGACTAAGGTTAACAATTCATCTTATAGCAAGCGGCCATACAATAAATTTCCACAAAACAAAGGTTCACATACGATTCAATGCCAATGGTGTGAAAGACCTGGACATTCTGCTCAGAAATGCTTTGCACTCAAAAAATTACAAAATAATAAGTTTTCTTACAGATATCGTAATGGGCAAACTTTCTCTAGACCTTATAGAGACATTTCACGGAGAGCCAGGGCCCCTAAAACATTTAAATCCAACTCCCCTCAAACCAAAAGTAGTCATTCACAATGACTAGAAGTGGAGAATGGTAGAAGTGCCACTAAACTCCTAGGTTCAAAGAGTTCCTCATATAGGTCAGGTTTGAATAAAATCAATTACCATAACAACTTTTCACAGACTAACTCAACATATTCTAATCTACCTAATAATTTTTTTTGTAAATAATAATGAAATCATTCTGAGATCTCCAGACACACAGGCAAAGTTCCCTTTGTCATTAGAACGTAAAGTAAAATCTGTTGCGATACAGACAACATCTCCAGTACTGGTAACGTCCCCGAATGTGGAGGAAAATGGAGATTGTATATTAGTTAATTCACTGGAATTCTTGCTACACACATACAATAATCTGCCCAATCTCCCCATCATACAATTATTGTTAAACAGAACACTAGAAAACTTTCTTCTCGACTCAGGAATTTCTGTGTCATTACTCTCAAAACATTACTTTTTACAAAATCAAAGCAAATTATATTACAAAAGAATTGCTTCAAGAGTCAAAATATCTACAGTAAACTCTATAGTCCAATGTGATGGATGTGTTTGCATTTCCTTTAAAATAGGGAAAACTTTTTACAAATACACATTTTTTCTTATTGAAATACCAACTGAATCCAAATTTATTGGTATACTTGGCTTTGATTTTTTAAAGTCCCATCACGTTGTTATCAATTTACATAATAACAAGATACAAATTAATGAAAATGCTTTAGATATTCTAGACACTGTACCCTCTTGCAGTCTTTTATCATCTGAATCTGATATGAATCGGGCATCGCATAAGATAGATACTCATATGGATTTCACCCAAACTGGATGTAAAAAATCTAAAATTGATGTTCATAAACATAATTTGCCCTCTTGTCAAAAATGTTGGTTTACCCAGAAGATTATGATTGATCCACAGGATACTATATATGTGCCTGTGCGGTCCACGCTTATTCCAGAAAATCAGTTAGTAATGTTTACATCGTCTAACAAGCACTGTCCACTTGCGTCCTATCCTTCTCTTATGGAGGTACAACATATCAAGGAAAATTCTACTAAACAAGAATTAATTCAATTTTTTATTCCTATGTATAACAATTCGAGCAAGAAACTGCATATAAATAAAAATACTATTTGCGGATACATTTCAGAGATAGATAAAATAGAAGAAAATACCTTAGATCTTGCAACGAATACACCTGATCACATGTGTAATCTAATTAAGGCTACACCAGAAGTTTTATCCTTAAGACAGAAAGAATTTAATGTAGATAATTTTTCTATTCAGCATTTAAAACCTACAGAAAGGGTAATAATGCAAGATATTCTTCAGAAATTTAACTCTGTATTTTCATGTTCACTAAAGTCGATTGGACACACCGATCATATCACTCCACATATAAAATTCATTTCAGATATTCCTCTAAAAACTTACCCTTTTCCTATTCCACAAGCTATTCAAGAAGAGGCAAAAGATCAACTTGACAAATTACTGGATGCAGGGATCATTGAGAGAAATATCTCTGAATGGGCATGCCCAATGCTCATGGTTAAAAAGAAAGCTGTGTCTAAGGAGGATAAACCTTCCTTTAGACTGGCCCTAGATTTAAGGTTAATCAACTCTATGATTCGATGCTCCACTTATCCTCTTCCAAGAATTGACACGATAATAAACTAGTTGGCATAGGTGGACTCTGCTCAGTTCCCCATCATATTTATGTTCTCATAAATTTCTAGTGCGAGACATATTATAATCATGTTAAAAGAAATGAATTTGACCAAAGCTTGATATTATGACAGAATGAAATCCCCGCCTAATAGGCTATCCACCGTTCACTTCGATATATATATCTTATTCTAATCTATTAATTTATTTTATCAGGGTCCATTCCGTTGTTTAGTTTTCATCCTACTATTTCCAATGCAATAATCCTCAAAATTCATATTTATATGAAAAATTTACAATTTCGCTATGTTGATAAAATCGTAAATTACGAATGATTTACGAAATTTTCCTATTAGAATATTTGTATTCAATCATGTTCAAACAAATATCATAAATGTAATTTTGAAGTTGTCTAATGTATTTACGATCCTCAAAATGGAAATTTATGCTCAATTTTGCCTTATTCTGACATGTTAAGCAAATCGTAAATTCCAAATAACTTACGAATTTTTTAAATTGGAAAAACCATAGTCTATGATATTCATGCCAGTATCCTAAATAATATTTCGAAAGTGGTTTGACATCTTTACGATGAAAATATCCCTCAAGATTGACGTTTATGTGAAATTTTGCTCTATTCAGCCATGTTAAGAAATTCGTAAATTTCCAATAACTTACGAAATCTTTATATTGGAAAATTCATAGTCATTAATAATCATGCCAGTGTCCTAAATAATATTTCAAAAGTAGTCTGACATCTTTACGATGAAAATATCTCCCAAAATTGACGTTTATGTGAAATTTTGCTCTATACTGCCATGTTAAAAAATTCGTAAATTTCCAATAACTTGCGAAATTTCCAAAGTAGCATATTTATAGTTACTGATGTTCATTCCGGCATGAAAACTGATATTTTAAAACTGGTCTGACATTTTTACAGTAAAAAGTTTCCATTAAATGCACGTTTAAGTGGATTTTTGTCCTATTCTCCCATGTTAAGAAAATCGTAAATGTCTAATAACTTACGAAGTTTTTAAATTCGAATGTTGCAAATGAATAGGGTTCTTGCCAGTGTCGAAAGTAATATTTTAAAACTGATCTGACCTCTCTGCGATCGTTTGTTCGTGAGATATCGTGTTAACAGACTAACAAACTAACGGACTAACACACTAACGAACTGACATACTAACGGACTGACACACTGACAGACACCCTACAGACAGACACCATAGAAATTTTGTCATTTTCGGATTCCTCACACCTGAAAACGTGTAGAAAAGTAAAAAAACCGAGGTCGAAAATTTTCACGATTACCTAAGTTCCCCATACCTATAGTATGATGGGGAACTAATAACATCTCAAAATTTAAATTTTTTACAACATTAGACTTTCCCTCAGCGTATCATCAAATTTCATTACCTAAAGAATACAGACGATGTCTCTCATTTACTACACAATGGGGAACTTATTCATTTAAAAGATTAATGTTTGGGCTGAGATCAGCCGCATCAACATTCCAAATGCTTATTGACACAATTATACAAGAGTGCAATTGTTCAGGCATATATGCTTACCAGGACGATATTATCATAGGAAGTGACTCTTTCCAGGAAACAACAGAAAAATTACAAACACTTTTAGCTACTCTACAAAAGTACAATCTGACATTGTCTCCAAAGAAATGTAAATTCCATCAGTCGTCAATTGAATATCTCGGTTTCAACATCCAAAATCAAAAAATACATCCTATTTCTTCTAATATTACTAAAATTACTCAATTTCCTATCCCAGCAACCAGAAAACAACTAAAAAGATTTATAGGATTGTGTGGATTCTACAGAAAACTCATTCCCTGCTACTCAAAATTAATTGATCCTTTGATAAAATTAACATCTCCGAAAACAACATTTAAATGGACAGAGCAACATGCTGAAGTCTTTAAACAAATACAGAAATTTTTTTTTCTCTAAACCTTTTCTTTCATTACCGGATTGGTCAAAACAATTTTTTCTTAATACAGATGCTAGCAAAATTGCTATTTCAGGGGTTCTTCTACAAGAAAAGGAAGGCATTCTGCTTCCGGTTAGTTACTTTAGTAAAACACTATCTAAATCAGAACAGCGATATTCAGCCATCAAGCTTGAGCTGATGGCCATAGCTAAGTCAGTCAGTGCATTTAAATTTTTCCTTTTCAACCGACCTTTCACCATTCTCAGTGATAGCAGACCACTTGAACACTATAAGAAAATTTCCTCTCCTGCTGATTTAACTACTAAGTGGCTGATTGAATTATCAAACTATCAGTACACATTCAAATATGTAAAAGGGAAAACAAATGTTTTGGCAGACTATTTTTCAAGAGAAGACTTTTCTTCATACACAGAAGATCTAACCTCAAACCCAGAATTAATTAAAGAGACTAACAATTTACCCATTTCTTCAGATTCTCCAACAATTGAACTTCATCATATCAATGTCACACATAAATCTGATAAGTCACTCACCTCATCAGAGCCTCATCGTTCTTCCTTACCTCAGTTGTTAAGTAACGATGCTGCTCCACTCAGTCGTTCCTTAAACAGCTCTGACGCAGATAATCTTATGATGGAAATCTCGGAAGAATGTTTTTTTAAATAGCAGAATGTTTTTTTAAAGAGCAAAGAGAAGATGACTTTCTGCTAAAAATTATTGTGGATATCACTTCGGAGAAACCTTCTCCTAAATATAAAAATTATTTTGTCCATCCGGACACTGGTCTGTATGCTGGGTTTTTCAAACGAAAGTTTCACCAGCCTGAAAACTCTCCAAAAACAAAAATTGTAGTACCACAGAAGTTAAAACCTAAAGTATTAAAAAATCCCTTTTCGGCAAGCTTAAAGGCAAAGGTAGATTCCTTTATGTTAATGTTACAATTGTAAAGAAATTGAATTATTGAATTATTGAAAGTTTTGTATTGTGTTTTTGTGATTCTTATTGTCAGATGAGTAAATATTGTAAAGAGAAACTGTTTTGGTTCACATAAGGTGGAACATTAACATTAACATTAGTTAACATTTGACCATTTGGCACCGCTGAATTTTAATGTTAATTGTTATGAATTTAGTTAATTGTATGATTTGGCGAGATTTTGGTGACAAAACTTGCGACTTAGCAATGAAATTTGTGATTTTGCGGCAAAAGTAGATAGTTAACGACGAAATTTTTGACTTGGCGACAAAATTTGGCGAGCTTGGAGATGGAGAAAGGCAGCTTTGGCGTCATTATATTTTCTTTCCACGCGAAAACCTCATATCTCTTCACAGACCAATATCTTGGTTCGACAAGATAAAAAGTCAAAGGAAGCTGTAACGTATTATTCTCAATCGCAAATTTTAAATTCTTGCATAAACCGGCATTCTAAACTATTCACCGCAAACAATATTTGTATTAAGATTGACGTATTATTTTAATTTTATATTTTTAAATGATTAATTAAAGCATTTAACAAGGTTTTTAATTAACACACTTTTATTAACTTGATATGATGCAACTATTAATGTATGTAACGGAATTTTCCAATTCAATTTTCAGCAACTTCTTGTCGTCCAAAAGACCTGAAATTTTGCACACGACTTCATAATCAATGACAATACTAGATACAAGTGTTTCCAGGCACTTTTCCCATCAGGGGCAAGTTCCAAGGGCAAACAAAAAATCTATACTTATACAAAACTATCGTATGTGACACAGGATTTGGATGTATTTGTATAATGTCGAGTGGCAACAATTAATTTTTTTTAAATAAGGATTTAAAAGTATGTAATAGTTTTCTAAAACCTTTATTAGTTCATTTTTCAAAAAAAGAGTGTTCTTTTTTTTATATTTTTAATGGTATAATTTTATTTATCAAAATAAGGGAATTCGAGTAATGAAATACTTTAATTTAGATTTAAATTTTCATGAAAATAAATTTCAACGGAAAATTCATTAAAATTGTTCCTAGTTCATTTGTTAAAGGGATACCTAAATGTCCCCAAATTTATTACCTTTTCTACCATGCCAGTTTAATTCGTTTAGCATCGATTTACAAGATTTTTTTTAAGCGATGACATTTATCTTTTACATTATAGCATCTATGCCATAAAGCTAAGTCTAAATCTGCTTAGCCCTAAGATATGTTGGTTTAATTTACTTATTAGTGCTAGAGGCCAACTTCAGTCGGTACATTTGTCGAATTTTTATAGGTCACTCTTAATTAGTGCTAGAGGCCTATTTCAGTCGGTTTATTGAATGGGGATTTATTGAATGAAGTCCCCCCCAGGCCCAACTTTGACATGAGTCCCCCCCAAGGTGCCCCTATTTCAGTCGGTACAGCGTTGTCGAATTTTTATAATACACTCTTAATAGTGCTAAGGGCCTATTTCAGTCGGTTTATTGAATGGGGATTTATTGAATGAAGTCCCCCCAAGGCCCAACTTTGACATGAGTCCCCCCCCAGGCCCAACTTTGACATGAGTCCCCCCAAGGTGCCCCTATTTCAGTCGGTACAGCGTTGTCGAATTTTTATAATACACTCTTAATAGTGCTAAGGGCCTATTTCAGTCGGTTTATTGAATGGGGATTTATTGAATGAAGTCCCCCCAAGGCCCAACTTTGACATGAGTCCCCCCCAAGGTGCCCCTATGTCAGTCGGTACAGCGATGTCGAATTTTTATAATACACTCTTAATAGTGCTAAGGGCCTATTTCAGTCGGTTTATTGAATGGGGATTTATTGAATGAAGTCCCCCCAAGGCCCAACTTTGACATGAGTCCCCCCAAGGCCCAAGTTTGACATGAGTCCCCCCCCAAGGTACAACTTTGACATGAGTCCCCCCCATGGCACACCTTTGACATGAGTCCCCCCAAGGCACACCTCCCCCTCATTGGGAAAAAGAGAAAAAAACGTTGTTTTGCGGCTATAAGACAGCTTGGACTTCCAACGTTATTTGTTACAATATCTGCAGCTGAAACACATTGGTTTGATTTAATGAAAACTTTATCATGGAATTTAGATCGTCACGAATTAACTAAAGAAGAATTTGTCGATATTAAAAAGTTTAGCAGTAGGCCTCTGGCACTAAATTAAAATCTGTCAATGTCAGATTTTCATGTTTTAAATAAGGAAATAATGTCGTGTCTGTATAATCTTTTTGTTATCTTTTATTTCATTTGTTTAAAATCACGGATAAAATTTCATTTCATTTTTCTCAGTACATTGTTGTAATTGTGACGTCATATTTTCTGTTAAATTGAACTTTTTTTTTTTTTTTTAATCAGATTATTAGTATATTGTTTAAAAACATGATTAAAATTTTATTACATTTTCAGTGATCTTTTTTATTATCATTTGCACGTGACATAAGCATCAGATTAAAAAATTTTGCAGTGAAAGCTATAGAAAATGTCGGCTTCATCACAAGAAAAATCACTTTTTAACTTGTAACTTTTAGGCAATTGAAGTTATCGAAAAAGTTTAAATACAAAAGTTGTTCTTTAGGGCAAGGCGGTAATTCGCCTGATTTGAAGTATTTTCCTATTTTCAATATTAAAGAAATTATGGGCAAATGAAAATTTTCACCCCCCACCATTTCCACCCCCTTTGAGCAGGATACCCCATCTACGAACTCGACCGAGATTTTTACTGTCCTGACAACATATCCCGAGCTCGTTAAATTTAAATAAAAATTACTCCAGTTATCGTGTTCACAACTTAACATGGGAAAAAGCGTTATACATACATATATATATATATATATATATATATATATATATATATATATATATATAAACTTTTGAACGGAGGGTGGTTTTGGGTTCTAAGGGTCATGATCGATGAAGATATGAAGAAATTTTCCAGAAGTCGTGTCATGAGAACCATTGCAATAGGTAGATCTCCTATAAGGAATCTACCTAAAATCTGTCACATGCCTCAATTTGGAATTAGAAATACATACAGAAGAATACATAAACACTTTTATTGGACAGAATTATTTGAAGATGTGAAAAACTTTGTTCTGTCCTGTACATTATGTATTCAATATATACCGCACAGAATTCCACCTGCCCCACTACAGGAAATGTTTGTTCCTTCTGCACCGAGTATGTTGGTTTCCATGGACTTTTTGGGTCCTTTCTCTAATGGCTTCCATGTGTTAACATTTCTCGATCATTTTTCTAAACATATTCAATTGGTACCAGTAAAAAATGCAACAGCACAAGCTGTAGTTAAAGCCATTACGGGTTACATCACTACCTTTGGTCGACCCTCTGCGATACTCTCAGACTTAGGCCCACAGTTCACAGCAAACATCTTTAACAACTTGGCACAGACATTGAAAATTACAATCTCCCATTCATCATCAGGACACCCGCAAACACAAGGCTCATCAGAAAGAATTAATACCAGCATCAAATCCTCAATTGCCACTCTTACCAAGGAAGGATTTGATTTTCATCAGGCTTTGATGATACACAAGAACCTGTATAACACCACCGTTCATTCTTCAACTGGATATTCTCCAGCCTTTCTGCATTTTGGCAGGTCACTAACAAGCATCTTTGACTTGTTTGAAGCTCCTCAGTTAGAAACACTGGAATTTCCATATGAATGCCATAAATACATGGAATCAATGAAATAGATCTTCAGGCAAGTGCATCATAACATGAAGTTCTTTCTCTGTCTTTTTTTTTTTTTTTTTTTTTTTTTTAATTTATGGTAGTATTTATTGGAGAAGAAATGGTAATATATAGTAGAAACCATTAAACTGATTAAAATTTATTGGTTTTTATGCATTTACTTCCTTGTAAAAGAGGCCCACTCGCGGCCGAGCGGTTCTGCGCTCAAAGCTGGTAGATGTGAGATGTCGGGTTCGATCCCTGGTCGCGCTTGTCGGCCTAGCCGTTACGCGAAAAATTAAAAAATGTAAAATATTAAATTTGCTCATGCATATAAAAAATACTTATTAAAACGAGTCGAAGAAGAAAGCGAAATAAGTATTGAGTTAAATTACGGATAGATAATATGATACTATATATTAGACCTATCGTCCAGGGTTAGTAGATATTTCCGTCGAAAGAAATAGTTTGTTGGTTCGGTGCAACTTGCACATTAGTCCCGAGAGGTACAACTTTCACATTCGTCCCGTCAGGTACAACTTGCACATTAGTCCTCTTTAAATATAATGACTAGCGAAGCTGGCAAAGCATTCGTTGATTTACTACCTTAATTGATTTCACATTCCGTCATTTTTTACGGGGTTATATACTAGTTTTTAAATAATAGCATATCCACCTGTCGTCGGTAATTACCCAGAATGAATTGGCCGAGGAAGACTTTCTACAGGCAGTGGAAACCTGCACTCACTCACTGTAGTGCGGGTGGAGAAAGAGATGTCGTAGGCAGCGGGTATCCGAAGCGAGGTTTAGAGCGATTTCAATATATATTTTTTGGTTTTTATTTATGATGACGTTAAAAAACGAGGCGAGACGTCCACCGCACTTTAGAATGTAGAAAAAGAGGGGGGGGGGGGAGATGAAAACCTATAGAAATAGCATGGGAAGGAAACCAAAAAAATTCACAATGTCAAGTGTATTAAAAAAAAAAAAAATTAAATAAATAAATAAAGGCTCACACCAAAATTAATAAAAGGACAAAATTGACTAGAAAAAGACATCGAGGAGCGGGTGAGTAGGGTTGGGGCATTAGACCTATCGTCCAGGATTAATACGTCTCGCCTATTATGATTACATGTAAAAAATAAATACTAATGCAATTCTTTTGAAAATTCTTTCAAATATAGTGATCTGCGAAGCGGGCGTAGCTTGCTAGTAAATAATAATTAAAAAAAAAATAATTTGTTCTGCATGAATTTGTATAAGATTATATAGAAGAAAGTGTTATAGCTGACCACAGCATACTACTTTTCTTTATTTTGCAAAAAAATCTAGATTAAAAATGTATTTATTTTCAAAAACGAGGAAATAAGCAAAAATATAGGGTGGAAACAAACTTAAAATCTGAAAATATCTTTCATCGTTGTGATCCATCCAAAAACTAGTTGGCATAGGTGGACTCTGCTCAGTTCCCCGTCATATATATGTTCTCATAAATTTCTAGTGCGAGACGTATTAACATGATTAATGTTAAAAGAAATTAATTTGACCAAACGCTTGACACAGTGACAGAATGAAATACCCGCCTAATAGTCTAGCCACCGTTCACTTTGAAATATTTATCATATTCTAATCTATTAATTTTTTTTATTAGTGTCAGTTTCGTAGTTTAGTTTCAATGCTACTATTTCCAATGCAACAATCCTCAAAATGCATATTTATATGGGAAATTTTCAATTTTGCTATGTTGATAAAATCTTAAAATACGAATAACTTACGAAATTTTCCGATTAAAATATTTGTAGTCAATCATGTCCAAACAAGTATCATAAATGTTATTTTGAAGTTGTCTTATATATTTATGATCCTCAAAATGGACGTTTATGCTCAATTTTGTCCTATTCTGCGGTTCTAAGTAAATCGTAAATTCCAAATAACTTACGAATTTTTTAATTTGGAAAAATCAGAGTGCACGATAATCATGCCAGTAACCTAAATAATATTTTTCATTATAAATATTCATTACTGAGAGAGATTATTCACGAATGAACTTCTGTATGCAATACAAGAAAGTATTGGATTAGTAAAAATTTTCGACTTTCCGTTTTTAATGGATTTACACGTTGTAATTGTAAGAGCTCCCGAAAACAATTTGACTATTTAAAAAAAAAAAATTGTTTGCGTGTGTGTGTTCTATATATGTGGCAAAGTTTTGTTCCAACTAGGTATCAGGAACTACTGCTCAAAATTACACATAAATTTATATGCAATTGCAATTGATGTATCAATATTTGGTGATGATGTATCAATATTTATCAATATTTGGTGCCAATTGATCAACATGGCGCTGCGACACAGTGATTTCCGCAATTTCAGAAAAGGCTATATCTGAGTAGCTAATGCATAGAATTACATAAATTTGCAAATAAATTTACCTTGTTATAAAATAGTGCTTATTAACTTTTGTACAAATATCTCCAACAGGTGGCGCTGCTCTACAGCTATTTTCGAAATTTAAGGAAAGGTTATACACAGATTATGTTGCATATAATGGAACAAAACTTGATATGTAAGAAAGGACATTATGAGACATTATTCTGATTCAATCTCGATACCTATCGGCCGATAAGTGGCGCTCATATACTACAATTTTTTTTTAGAACAGAAAGGATGTCATCTGCAAGGTGAAAATTTACTTCTGTTGGACAATTTGTGCAACGATACCTCTCTGAGATAATATTCTGCATTCATAATGAAAAAAATAATAAGTAATTTGTACTGCGTTAATTTGTATAGGAAAGTTTTATGATGGACACAACATACTAGTCTGTATAGAAAACACATGGATAATATCTAGCAACCAGAATTATGAAAAGCTTAATGTAAAGAATAAATGTGCCTTTCATAACTATTTAAAAAAAAAAAAAATGATATCTGCAAAAAAGACATGTAAAAAGTACAAAAAAGCCAAGTTCAAAGAAAGAGAATGGATTAAAGTTGTATCTAAAAAGGGTGTGATATCAAATTCCCAAGCTTACATTCAAATACTTATTTAATATTCCCTTTTAACTAAATTTTCACATATAAATCAAGTGCCTTATGATATGTTGATAGAAATCCTTCTTTCCTGTACTCAATACATCATAGCGTGTTTCTGAAAATTATTATTTTTTTATTTATGCATGATGGGCTTGGCGGCCATCTTTCAAATGATGAACAAACATTTACAAAATTTAAAGGAAGCTTCTTAAAATGAATATAGCGTATAAAATAAATTTGGCTGTTCCATTCAACAGTGACGGAAATATTTCGATAACTTGATTTCTTATTATAAGTATATTTAGTATTAGTGCACTTCCTGCAAATGCCGGGAATAAAAGGATATAAAAATTCAAATTAACTTAAAGACATGAAGAAGGGGATAAAAAGCACAGAAGCCACCCCCCACCCCCCCGCCCCGTTATATTTACCCAATTTGAGTGTAGCTTCTTGAAATATCTCGTTAAAAATAATATGGTTATTCCATTCAACAGAGGCTGAAATATTCAGATTAAAAAACAACAAAATGCGGGAAAATCATTGCAAAGCCCCGTTATGCACACAAGTCGAATCAATTTAAGTTTTAAGAGTGTTAAGTTTGGCGCACCTCCATCCTATAATTATTCCCCGTTGTGTATAAATCCCAGTCAACCAACCCATCTTATAATTGATGAGATTTATAGAATTCAAATTAACATAAAATTTTGAAAGATGGCCGCCAAGCTCATCGTGCATAAATAAAAAAAAATAATAATTTTTAGAAACACGCTATGATGTATTGAGTGCAGGAAAGAAGGATTTCTATCATCCCTATCATAAGGCACTTGATTTATATGTGAAAATTTAGTTAAAAGGGAATATTAAATAAATATTAGGATGTAAGCTTGGGAATTTGATATCACACCCTTTTTAGACACAACTTTAATCCATTCTCTTTCTTTGAGCTAGGCTTTTTTGTACTTTTTACATGTCTTTTTTGCAGATATTAATTACTACACATTGTCATGTTTATAAATATATTGGGTTATTAAATACAATTTCTGGAAGCTTCCACACCATTTTCACAGACACAAACATCCCTTATACAACACAAGTATACACAACATCCACACTATTACACAATCAAATTAATACACAATCCACACATGATATGTATATAAATGTGTATCATGTTTGATAAAATTCTTTGTTTATTGTGATTATTGACATTGCAGTTTTATTTTGGTTATATCTGATAGTATGTTTATTTTGAGTATTACTTGACGTTTATATAAAGTGCATTTTTGATTTTGTTTAGTAATCTAACTTGGTGGCCTCAGTAGCCACTCACATTTATTATTTCCATTTATAATATGTATATTCTAAATAATAATAATAATGATGATGGTAATAATAAAATTTAAAAAATCTTATTCGAATATCTTAAGTGTTTGGAATGCTTTTTCCGTATCTAATGTAATATTTATCTGTAAGATTATTTTGACATTTGTATTGATACTTATTTTGATTTTTTTTTTTTCTCTCTCCTTCATAACAATGCTTCATGAGGTCATCTGTAAATATTTTATACTGAAATATAACTGATTTTGTTTTATCATAATGCTTATCTTATACCATATCAGTTGTTAACAAGATTTCTCTGATATTTATTTAGTATAGTTGTTCTTTCATGTGTATATACATTGATTAATCAGTAGATGGTATTTAATATGAAGATTATTGGTTAAATATTTTTTATTGAAATTGCACACCAAATTTCTTTTGTCATGTCATGCAATTTTTTTTATTCGCTTTAAATAATTATTTTTACAAATTTATTAGAAAGAAATTTTACAGCACTTTGCATGTTTTTCAATATCTCTGTTTATAATACTGTTTTTCTTTAAAAGTATCAATATTTGATTTTTACTCATGTCACTTGATTTTCTTCTGTTATATTTCTCAACAAAACTTTTCTTGTTGATTTCGTCATAAATTATTGTTTTATTTGAAAAGAATGATTCTTGATTACTTAATTTTTGTTCAATGTTTGACATTTGAATAAGATAAAAGCTGTGTCTGTCATGTTTGCATTTATAGATATATTTCATTAGTTGTCAGTATCCTAATAAATGTTTTTATACAGTTCAGTGACATATTTAAAATATGTCACTGACCGCTTCTGTATCAATAAAATCTTATTGAAAATGTCTGTAACCACAGTGCTGAAATATATATATATATATATATATATATATATATATATATATATATATATATATATTTTGATGAAATAGTGCATTCCTCGCCTATTTTTGTAGAATTGATCACCTACCAGGGTAGGCGTTGATGTTGGATTGTTTGTCAGAATTTTATTGTTTCAGCTTTACATATCGATTTTGTATTATGTTTGGTTCAGATTTTGTGTCACATATACATTGTTCTCAAAATTTCAGAAATTTTTTATCAAGTGCATGGTATTCAAGGTATTGTAAGACCTTTCATTTGCTTAAAGATTTACTTTGTTTCATGCATGCCTTTAATGGCTGTTCTTACAATATTACATAGTCAATACGGACATTTCCTTGTTTTTCACATGTAAAAAAAAAAAAAAAATTGTAATCCTTTATGTAAATGTAGGTATGCACTCTCCATTCACACTTTTAGCCTTCCAAATTATTTTAATGGTCGTTAGGGGTAATGTGATGTTAAAAACATCACTTCTTCCTAAAATTTAAATAAGATCGTTTTTCTGCACTTAAATGCATTGTATCTCTTAGCTGGGTCAACTCACCCTGTTATGTTTGCTTTACTGCAATTCACACATGGGAGAAAATTTGGTTCTTCATTCCTAGTGGTGATGTCATCTCACACCATTCTGAGAACCAATAGGGTGATGTTCTGACCCCACCTTCTGTTATCCCGGCGATTTTAAATTCAGTTGAGTTTGAGCAGTGACCAGATCGCAGCATGGGTAAGAAATGATTATTTATATTCTGTTTTTATAGGACTGTGACCATTTTATCATTTTGGAGAGAGAGTGCTTACTTCATAACAATATAGGTATATCAGAAATTAATTGTTGCATATTTAATTTAAAAAAAAAAAACAATATCTATTTTTTTAAAGTCCTATTTAATTTGGATTTGAAAATAAATAAAATTTTGATTCAACAGTATGACTTGCTTGGAAATATTGTTTGGTTCTGCATTTTTCTTATTTGCAGCTTTTTAACAATCAAGTGAATTTATTCTTCTTTTCTCTTATGTAAATAAAAGTATTTGGATATATATATATAGACATTTTGACCAAAAGAACAAAATGGTTAGCGGTCAAAATGCAATGTAACGATCATGTACGCCATGAGGTCTTTGATTCCTCAATAACGAACTTCTTTTGATAATTAAAATTAAAAATATTAAGAAAATAAATTAAAAATATGAAAATATTAAAGTAAATGAATTATTTTCACCACAGTATGTTCCGATGGGGGAGGTGGGGGCACGAACTCCCCAACAGGAGGGCCCGTGGCGCCCAGCCCCTAGTTGACGCCACCCCTGTATACATCGGGCATCCAAAAGACGCCATTTCTGCCGAAAATGATGTAGATGTAGTGTATTCCTTACAAATGTTTCTCTGAGTCTCACTTGAAAGAGCATTGGCGTCATCTGTCGCACAAAACAACTACTAAAAATGACTTATTCAATGATACAAAAGTTACATTATTCTATAAAACGGTTATTTTGTAATGAATTTTCATACTCATGACAAGACTTTTGGTACACCCTGTATAATAAAGAAATGTTACATTCAATGAACGTGATTTTAAAATAAGCTTTTTACAATAATTTCGTTTACTTACCTCTGCCTACACCTAAATTAAGACCTGAAAAAGATATTTCTCGTAAATAGACAGTTTGTACTTTCCATAAAATAACACTGAATATAAATTATGCAACGTGAATGAAATAACATTTAGGGTGCATCAGAATAAAAGTATAAATTTATTCAATTAAATCCATATTTTTTTAAAAATCTAATTTGATAAGATCACCTCACATTTAAATGTTCTACAAAAATCTAATATATTGTTAGACAAAACCGGACTTTCTCCATACGTTACGCATTTGTTTTGAAGACGGATTTCGTTTTAATTGTAGTTTAATAAATATTTTTAAAAGAACTTTGTTATATTTGCTATATCTGCCGTCGTTACGACGTACGTAAGGTTACTTAATCATTGTAAATTATAGAATGGATTGCAAATATTTTACATGCCGATACAAAAGTGTAGAGACAGCTGTTTTTATCATTATTTTAGCAAAACATTGAATAAATCGCAACATATTTGTACATATTCATTTTGTTATTAGTTGCTGGACTCGTTATTTTAACTTAAAACCACTTCCGAAAGTTACTCAATTCCGTCCAGCCACTCTCAGGTTATTATACTCTTGCAAAGAAGGGGTTAAGAGCAGACATTCTCCGCATGCAGAAAATAGTCTGAAATTATTTGTGTCTTCAAACCTATAGTATGTGGCTATGGCAAATGATTATGTGCAAATGAACATTTTATTCCTTGGATATCAGATTAACAGAAATATTGTCTCTATATCGTCTCTTTACCTTATCTACAAGTTCATGATAAAATTAATAAAAAATTATGAACTATATAAATAAAGCAAAGAGTTTGTCGGCGGAACACATCCGGGTGGACCACTCCTGTTTTTGATGGGTCTAGATTTAACCACTTTGGTGATGAAAGTCGGCCAATTTTTCTTTAGTAAAAACTGATTAATGTTTTTGAAAGATACTGCATAGATGTTATACTTTTTAAAATAACTCTAAAAGCTGTTATCTTTTTGTGAGGACACTATATATATCAAGTTATTAGATACAAAGTTTCACTACGCGAAATCATTTGATTGCTTTTATCTTAACTCTTTCGTGACCGCTGACGTAGATTCACGTCATTTGAAAATCTTTATCTCCTCCAGTGGGCGTTTCTTTTGCAATTTGTATGTTAGTTATTACTTAAGAATATACACAATATTCAAATTTGTACATTCAAATATAATATGGATACAAATATTTTGATTAGGAAGCATATAATTATTATCTATATCCATTTGTAACATAAATGTGAATATATAAAATTTTGTTCAGATATATTGTAACTTGAAAGAATAACGACCATAGGTAAAAAAGACAAAAGTATGCGGTAGCGAAAGTGTTAAAACAACAGTCTAATGCAAAAGAATAATGAAGTTCTAAGAGCTGCAATTTTTAAATTACAACGTACTTATTTCCCATACATATAATTCATTAAATTAGTAAAAAATTTTTGATTCATTCTTGAGAATCATTCACATAGGACCATAGAGCATTGTTGAAAAACGAGTGCAAAACGAAAGAAATATTTAATTTATTTTGTAATATAATACCTTGACTTTTTGACCTTAAAAGGGATTTTTAATTATGTTACAGAGCCAATTGTACTAATTCACCTTATTTATCTATATAGCTTTCGAATTATTATTAGTTTGCTAAGATTCTGGTTTTGTTTTCTACGATTTTATTTTTACACATTGAAGAAAATTTTTGAGCATAGCATCATTCATCATAAATTATCAGCATAATCTTAGTCCCAAAATATCAGCAGTATATTTAACATCTAAAATATCTTTACAGGAATATGCCAATATTGCAACTCTACATTCTAAACAAGCATAGCACTTTTTCCCCTTAATGCCGGCTGTATATACCAGTAATTAAATAAATTCTTTGTAAAACTAAATACATAAGAAACAACTCTCTCGTTGTACCATAAACTATATGAAAAAAATATTTCAAAAGTAAATAGATAAATAAACAAGACATGCTAGTAGGACGACAGTACGCATGCCTGAAAGTTCGGGAAGCTTTGCCTTGTTTAGTCTTTTATAAACAGCGCGATCCCACTTTCCCAGACGAATGAGAACAATTCCAAGAAGTATACGAGTATCATAAAATTTTATTTCTTTGGGTGAAAATAAAAATCTGCAAAAGAAAATCGTAAAAATGCTCAAAAACAGAAATTGAACACTCCCTTTTCATTCTCATATTCGATACTTTTGTGTTATTCTTAAAACTAGTTGGCATAGGTGGTCTCTGCTCAGTTCCCCATCATATTTATGTTCTCACAAATTTCTAGTGCGAGACATATTATAATCATGTTAAAAGAAATGAATTTGACCAAAGCTTGATACAGTGACAGAATGAAATCCCCGCCTAATAGGCTATCCACCGTTCATTTCGATATATTTATCTCATTCTAATCTATTAATTTATTTTATCAGGGTCCATTCCGTTGTTTAGTTTTCATGCTACTATTTCCAATGCAATAAACCTCAAAATTCATATTTATATGAAAAATTTACAATTTCGCTATGTTGATAAAATCGTAAATTACGAATAATTTACGAAATTTTCCTCTTAGAATATTTGTATTCAATCATGTTCAAACAATTATCATAAATGTAATTTTGAAGTTCTTTTATTAATTTATAATCCTCAAAATGGAAGTTTATGCTGAATTTTGCCTTATTCTGACATGTTAAGTAAATCGTAAATTCCAAATAACTTACGAATTTTTTTAATTGGAAAAATCTCATAGTCTATGATATTCATTCCAGTATCCAAAATAATATTTAAAAAGTGGTTTGACATCTTTACTTAGAAAATATCCCTCAAGATGGACGTTTATGTGAAATTTTGCTCCAGTCTGCCATGTTAAGAAATTCGTAAGTTTCCAATAACTGACGAAATTTTTATATTGGAAAATTCATAGTCATTAATATCCATGACACTGTTCTAAATAATATTTCAAAAGTAGTCTGACATCTTTGCGATGAAAATATCTCTCAAAATTGACGTTTATGTGAAATTTTCCCCTATACTGCCATGTTAAGAAATTCGTAAATTTCCAGTAACTTGCGAAATTTTCAAAGTAGCCTATTTATAGTTACTGATGTTCATTCCGGCATCAAAACTGATATTTTAAAACTGGTCCGACATTTTTACAGTAAAAAGTTTCCATTTAATGCACGTTTAAGTGAATTTTTGTCCTATTCTCTCATGTTAAGAAAATCGTAAATTTCTAATAACTTACGAAGTTTTTTAGTTCGAATGTTGCAAATGAATAGGGTTCTTGCCAGTATCGAAAGTAATATTTTAAAACTGATCTGACCTCTCTGCGATCATTTGTCCGTGAGATATCGTGTAAACAGACTAACAAACTAACACACTAACACACTAACGGACTGACACACTAACAGACACCCTACAGACAGACACCATGCAAATGTTGTCATTTTCGGATTCCTCACACCTGAAAACGTATAAAAAAGCCAAAAAACAGAGGTCGAAAATTTTCACGATTACCTAAGTTCCCGATACCTATAATATGATGGGGAACTAAAAATGACAGAATTACAAAAAATGAACTTGTTAGTTAGACTAGGCCCAAAAGTAGGAAATTCGTCTCTATAAAATGCAAGGAGCATTTCATGTAACAATTGGGGAAACAACTTTTTTAGGGTATTTCGACCCCGCTGACTAAGAATCTGCCAGTTATCAAAGCGAAGTTTGAACCGGAAGTCCAATATCAAAGATGGCGGCCAAAACGCTGTTACCCTATATCTCCTTTATCCGTTGGCGTAAAATAACTATTTGAACGTCTACTTGTGGGTTTTCTCGGATGCCAAACGCAATGAAATGCTCAAAATGTACACTCCTGCTCAAAAAGTTTAGCAAGATTTGTGCAAACAATCAGTTTTTTTCAATTTAAATACTTATCTCTCCTTTTCAAACATAGGGTAATTAAAGAACTGGGTCTTCCTCATGTTTTTCAGTGAAGATGGCTTTAAAGAAACATTTAGGGGGCCGGTAACAAATTGAGTAATGTTTGTGATCGCCCTGTATCGTTAAGTGAACGAAATAAACTGTAACTTTAAGGTATGTTAACATAGGCCAAGTTCAACTTGTGGATGAATTTGTGTGATGATAGCATATTAAATATCGGAGATAAAAGCATTTATTTAAAAAAAAATAATAAAAAATCAGCATGTTTTTCATTTATAATATTCAGAGTTTTAAACGAAAATTATTCCCCTTTAGATAAATTGAAAAAACATTTTTGAAACAATATATTACAATCAGAATACAAATATCTTAACTATCTCATGAAATAGGAGCATTTTTATGAAAAACTTTTGGATTGCGCATGTGCGAGAGATAAAATAAAAAGTTTATTGTATAGGTTGAAAGCTAGATGTATTGGGCAACTTTTGTCAAAAGTGCATTTGAATAGAATTAAACAAATTATCCGAAAAAAAATCAAGTTAGATTTTAGATATTTTCCAAAAGTTGAAATTTCCTAAGGGGTTTTCACACACCGCGTGATTAATTTGAAGATCCAATTATTTCAACCACGCTCCAAATGTACTTTTTTGTGAAAAATCCCTTATAAGCTTGTAACTCTGTAACTCTAACATATTTTTGTTTATTTACAAAGATTTGTGAGATTAGGGGTTTTTCACATCAAAAAAAAAAAAAAAAAGGTTTTGCTAAATGGTAAAAAAAAAAAAAAAATGGAACGTTAAATTAATTACGCGGCATGCGAAAAACTCCTTATGAAATTTTAACTCTTGGAAATACCTAAAATCTTGCTAGTTCTTTTTCGGATAATTTGCTTACTTTTTACTCTATTCAAATGCATTTTCGATAAAAGTAGCCAATATATCTAGCTTTCAACCTATGAAATAACTATTTTTTTTCATCTTTCGCACATGCGCAGTGAAAACGTTTTTCATAAAAATGTTCATATTTCATGAGATATTTGAGATATTCGTATTCCAGTTGCAGTATATTGTTTCAAAAGTGATTTTTCAATTTATCTGAAAGTGGGAATACTTTTCGTTTAAAACTCTGTATACTATAAATAAAAAAATACTGATTTTTTTTCCCTTGAGTTTTCAAATAAATGCTTTTATCTCCGTTATTTAATATGCTATCTTTACACAAATTGAACTGGGTCTATATCAACATAAACTTACAGTTCATTTCGTTCACTTAACGATACAGGGTGATCACAATTGTTGATTTTTCTCAATTTGTTACCGGCCCCCTAAAGGTTGTTTTAAACCAACCTTCACTGAAAAACGTGAGGAAGATCCAGTTCTTTAAATACCCAATGTTTGAAAACATTTCATCGAGAGATAAGTATTTCAGTTGAAGAAAAAAAAAAAAAAACTGATCGTTTGCAAATCTTGCTAAACTTTTGAGCTGTGGTGTACTTACCTTAAGCTTGGAGTGCATGAGTTCCAAGGTATAGTGCCCAAGATGACCGCCGTTGTACTTACGTGCACAACGGCATTCACGTTCCCAACGTTTTGTTGAATTTGGAATATAAAATCCGTTAGATAGTTAAGTTATTTAATCCGTTAGTTTTTAGGGATTGACTTTGTGTATTATGTAAACTATTGTGTGTATGTGTTACATGTTTTGAAATAATGTTTTGCTCCTTACGAAAAACAATTTGGTAGAAAAATTGTGTTATTGAAGGTTGTCACTTTTAGTACATTTAGTTATTTTTGTAAAATATACTGCCGTTTTTTGCAGGATATGTTTGTCAACGGTGTGTTCCTTATAGTTGATAGGTTTCGAACGTCCAACCCCAACGTATGCATAACCTGCCAGAAGAGAAAATGTTCGAAGGACAAATCATCATATCTGACGAATAAAGGCTACCCACCGTTCAGTTGGATACATTTACCTTACCCCAATTGTTACACTGGTGTACAAAAATTTAAGCAAAACCCTGTTTTCTCGTTTTCTTCTTTTGCGCATAATTTTAAAATAAATAAACATATGAACATAAAATTTGGATGACATGTTTTTTATCATATCATTAACCGGATTTTATATAACTTTAACATAAGTAATATTTTTTAAGCTAATAAATATTCATTTTTTCTCAAAAATAAGCTTTGAAAAAAATGAAAAATTTCAACAGTTTTAGAAAAAAAAAAAAAAAAAAAAAAAAAAAAAAATCAAAGATGGTCATAAGGATGCATTAGATAAGGTGAAGAAGATGCACAAGCATCCATTTGTTAGATCTTTTTACCTGTATTCACTTTTCTGTTTCTTCTTTTTTTCTCATGTGAATAACTTTTTAAAATATATACATACAAACATGTAAGTTGGAAAAGATATTCATTATAAAACTGTTTATCGACATTTTTATTATTCTTGTGATGCTCATAGTTTACAAATTATTAATTATATTTTTTTTTAAAACGTCTATTATAAAAGTAAAAGAAAAGTTAATACAGAAAGGAAAATTGAGATTTAGAGTAACATGTACGTTTTTATCTATCTGTAATGCATCCTTAACACCACTTTTCGTTAAGTTTTCTTTTCTAAAATTGTTGAAATTTTTCCTTTATTCCGAAGCATACTTTTGAAAAAAAAAAAAAAAAAATCATCATAAATGACATTTTAAAAGTGGTCTGACAACTTTTATGATTAAAATATCGTTCAAAATAGGCGTTCATGTGAAAATTTGTCTTATTTTGCCATGTTCAAAAAAAAAAAAAAAAAAAAAATCTTAAATTTTCAATAACTTTGAAATTCTTAAATTATAAAATTCATAGTCAATGATGTTTATAACAGCAGTGTCCTAAATGATATTTTAAAAGTGGTCTGACATCTTTTCGGTTAAACTTCAAATACCTTACGAAATTTTTGAAGTTGAATTTTCATAGTTAAGTATGTTCATCATAACTGATATTTTAAAGCTGGTTTTTTTATAGTAAAAGTATTCCTTTTATTACACGTGTAAGTGAAAATTTGTCCTATTCTTCAATGTTAAGAATACCGTAAATTTCAAATAAATTATGAAGTTTTTAAATTAGAATGTTGCAAATCAATAGGATTCTTGAAATAATATTTTAACTGGTCTGGCCGTTCTGTTTGAGATATCGCATACACAGACTAACACACTAGAAAACTAACACATAAACACGCTAACAAAGTAACACAATAACCAACTAACAGATATCCCAAAGGCGGACATATGTCCATTTTCTTATTTTGGGATTTCTCACACCTCAAAACGTATAAAAACTTAAAAAACTGAAGTCGAAAATTTTCACAATTACCTAAGCTTCCCATACTTACAGTATATGGGGAATTAAAACAGTTTAATGATTGTTTTCTCATCTTTGCAACCGTGCAAGGTTCACGATTTTTCGCTATGTTTTAGCACTGAAATAGTCATCATCTCATCTTCTTTCCTTGCTTGCTTATTTCTGAGCAGCAAAGTTTCGACTGCCATTTTGGGCGCTATCTTTGAATCCATGCACTCAAAACTAAGCAAAACTCAAGAGTTACTACTTAGATAAGTAACTTTTGAGCATTGCAATGTGTTTGGCATAAGTAGACTTTTAAACCAACAGACAAGGGAGGTATAGGGCTACAGAGTTTTGCACCCCAGCATTTTTCAGGGGTAAATATTGTTTTCGAGAACTTATTTTTTTTATTTTTCAAAACTCATAAAGTGTGAAATAGGTAAAAAGCTTAAACAAAAAGTTTTCAGCAATACCTAAGTTCCTCACGCTTGTAGTATGATTAAGATCTATTAAATTAGTTTTCATTAATTAATAATTAGTATTTAGTGCATGACGCATATTTTCAGATATAAATTAATCAAATGAGTCTATTTACTTACCGAGTCCTACTTTAGGATTTTGTGGGCGCTCACCTGAAAATAAATATTTTTCATTAATATGCAAGTTTCTAATCTCCATAACAGTTAGGCAATTCTTGATAATATTCAATAAAAAATCATGATTTATGTATGTAAATCAGTTCAAACAACCCTTAACGGCTTAAAAGTTTGTGACGCCGCTACTTTATGGCTATAAGAATTTGAAGTATGAGTCTTAAAAATAATGATATCAAATGTTAAGTGACGCTTTGCAATTAGTTAAAGTATACATAGATTTTCATATTTGATCATTTACTTTTATCTTTTATTTATATTTATAATGCAAACGTAATATTTTTAACTTCAAGATGAGACAGATATATAAAATATACTCACTGATGCTTTTTCATTCGTATTCAAAATTCAAAATAACAGTTTTAAAAGGAATGATATAAAAATTCCAGTGGCGCCTCGGTGTTGTTTTAAAAGATATGTTTTTATATTCCATTAAAATTACTCTTGTTTTGTCTAATAAAGTATATTTACACATTTAAACAGTGCTTTTAATTTTCAAATATACTGTCAAATAATTATACTTTCACCGAGTTTGCATTATAAAGTAAAATTATTTATTTCAATAAATTGATTTATCTTTCGCATCACGCTATCCAAAACATAGTATCATAGTATCCAACTAAGTGGAAATTTGCTCAAAGAGGTAGTGTGACATAAAGAAAACGTTTACACAAATTTTACTTGCAGTTTTGGATAGCGTGACGCAAAAGATAAATCAATTTATTGAAATAAATAATTTTACTTTATAATGCAAACTCGGTGAAAGTATAATTATTTGACAGTATATTTGAAAATTAAAAGCACTGTTTAAATGTGTAAATATACTTTATTAGACAAAACAAGAGTAATTTTAATGGAATATAAAAACATATCTTTTAAAACAACACCGAGGCGCCACTGGAATTTTTATATAATTCCTTTTAAAACTGTTATTTTGAATTTTGAATACGAATGAAAAAGCATCGGTGAGTGCATTTTATATATCTGTCTGATCTTGAAGTTAAAAATATTACGTTTGCATTATAAATATAAATAAAAGTAAATGATCAAATAAGAAAATCTATGTATACTTTAACTAATTGCAAAGCGTCACTTAAAATTTGATATCATTATTTTTAAGACTCATACTTCAAATTCTTATAGCCATAAAGTAGCGGCGTCACAAACTTTTAAGCCGTTAAGGGTTTTTTGAACTGATATCATTACTTTTTAGTGGTTATTGATCAAAAAATTAAAATAAGTCCTTCTGGCTCCTAGGAAGGGTAAACTAATTTATCGTTTCTTATGAAGTTGCCACCATTTTTTTTTCAAAATGGCAGCTACAATTTATTAATGGACTTAGTGGATTTATTAATGAAGCCTTATATACATGGAGTTTTAAGCAAATCGGTTCATAAAACCTTTCTAATGTAAATTTGAAATTTTCAGTGTGCTAGCACAGGGAAACAAGAGGGTAGATTAAGTTGGCAAATGAACATATCAAATACATTTCTAAGATAAATCTACACTACAAATTTAGTGTGAATTAATTCAGTATTTCAAACGTTATCATACTGACAAATTTTCAAGTAGCCTGCCACTTGGAAACAAAATGGAGAAGCTTCGCACTAGAAAAATTTATTGACTGGGATTCTCAAACTTAAAAAAAAAAAAAATAAATAATAAGAAAATAAGAAAGAAAGAAAGAAAGAAAAATAAGTGGATAATTTCAAATTTAAGTTAGAATTACGTAATTTACAGTTTGCAAGTTTCTTTTTTGAGAATTACAAATTAAACAATTACAAAAAAAAAAAAAAAAAAAAAAAAAAATTAAAAATGGAGATTTGTATATTTTGTTTTCCCTTTTGAGGCTAAGTATGCTCCAATATTCACAGTTTAAATTTTCATCAAAATTGCAGGTAAAAATTACTTTATATACATTTTCATATAAAACGTTTGGAGGAAAAAATAGCCAAAATATAAATTAAGCTTTACATTTCTATAATTTTAAAAATAAGATAAAATCACCTGGAGAAAAATTTTATGGAAAATATAGGTTAAGCTTTAAAAAAAAAAAAAAAAAAAAAAAAAAAAATGAAATTTCTGCGTAAAAAATCTATTTCATAAATATATTTACAACTACAATATACAAAAAACTCTCCTTTAATTTTAAATAATTATTTCTACATGTTTCGAAGCAATTAAAAGTTTTTTCTTTCTTTCTTTTTTTTAAGAAAAATAAATAAATGTAGTGGCGCCATTTAGTAGTTTAAAGTCATATACATATATATTTAACTTTTTATTATTATTATTATTATTATTTTTTCCCTTAAAAAAAAAAAAAAAAAAAAAAAAAAAAAAATGTTTAGAAACAGGTAGAAATAGTTATTTAAAATTAAAGGAGGATTTTTTGTTTATTGTAATTGTAAATATATTTATGAAATAGAATTTTTCATGCAGAAATTAATTAATTAAAAAAATAAAAGAAAGAATAATATTTTTTAAATACATTAGGGTTTCAAAGTAAAGATGTTATTTATTTATTTTGACGTGTTTTTTAGTAATTGCTATTTGACATATTTTTCATGAATAAAATTTTTAATAAAATTCATGAAATAGTGTTATTTCTAATAAACACTGTTTCATACCCTAGTCATTATTGCTTTAAATAATAATAAAAAAAAAAAAATTGATTATGTTAATATTTAAAATATGTATCATTTTAAAGTCTGAAAAATAAATAAATGAATAAACTCTAACTGTATTTTCAAAAGAGATTTTTAATTTTTAAAAAGAAAATATATATATATATGTATTTACGGAATTGTATATTTTAAATAAAAAACGATAGATGGCGCCAAAACTCTATTTGCTGTGTTTTTCCATTCCCGACGCGGAATGATACATGAATATGAATCGCAAATCATTGAGCTATTATAAAATCGATGTTCATGAATGATTAAAAATTTTTTCGCTTTAAAAAATTGTAAATTCATCATTATTATGATAAAATGGAATATCTAAAATTACAAAATACTTCCTTATTTAAAATATTATCTAAATATGTTTTTGACTGAATATGAAATTTTGAAATCAAAAATATTTTTTTCATAACAGAAGAGAAAATATATTTAAGTGAATTTGACTTTGTATATATACAATAAATATTTTAAACATGCAATAAAGTACTTTTGCGTTAAAAAAAAAATCTAAATAATTCATTGGCTGCATTGAAGTCGGACAATCAACCAGCCCACATACCTCACAAGAAAGAACCGCATAACAGCGTTTTCACCCGGAGAAACACATGTAATTGGCGTAGTAATATAGCCCTATATTTAAAGCGATTTATATAAAAAACAAGAGTTTTCCTGAAAGAAAACGAAAACGTTACTAGATTCAGAAAGATCCTATTAACAAAATATATTAATTATATGAAAATCCTTCGAGCCGTTTTAGAGATATTTTTTGAGAATTTGAGTCCATTACAACCTTACACCTTACATTTTTCCTTTTTGGCTTTAAATTGAGATTCAGATCTCAAAACATATTACATGTAGAAATGTAAAATTTTCAGGATAGATTAAGACCGAATATAAAAGACTATTCTGAAAAGATCAGAACAAAATATGGCATATTTGCTGAGATATTAAGTGTCGGCTTTTACAAATCTCTTTGATGTCAAACTAGCCGTATATATGAGTTCGCAGCGTCCCGTTTGTCCCTCCGCTTGCGTCACTCAAAAAACTGTCGTTTTTCATGATAAAAGTACACTTTTGTCCGTATTAATCTCCATAACAATTATGCAATTCTTGATAATATTCAATAAAAAATCATGCATTTATGTATATAAATAAGAGTAGACTTTTGTCTGTATATTGCTCAAAATAAAAAATTTTGCGATATCATAAAATTTCACACATGATGGAAGCCAAAAACACCTTTAGAATATTTTCTGTATGTGTGGGCGGGAGGAAGTTTATTGTGTCTGTGTGTCTGCAATCATAATTTTGTACGGGTATCATGTGAGAAAGACTGGACGAAATTTAACACGTTGAGCGGCACGCGAATTATTATAGAAATCCCCGTCTAAGCGCGTTATGTGTACCGTGTTTCAATAAAATCCATCAAAATCCCTAATCCTGAAACAAATAAAAATTAAGTAAATTTTAAATAAATTTTCAGTAATTACTTAAAACAATGTAATTTTTATTTATTTATTTATATCATATTTTACACTGTCAGCCACCAGTGGATTGACGCGGTTTTATATCCTATTCTACACTGTCAGCCACCGGTGGTTAACGCGGCCTAAACGGAAAGTTCAGTGTGAGCCACCGATGGCTGACATGGCACTCAATGTGTTAATGACATTCAGCAAGGATTTAGGCTTGTAGGCAACTTAAATTATCTATCGAACATCTCAAAATATTAATTACATTTAGACATACGGCAAAAACCGCTTGCACATCTATAATAATAAATGGAAAGGTTTGTCTGTCTGTCTGTTCTTTTTATACGTTCAGCCCCTATTGAACGCAGAAGTACAAGAATTGACATACGGATGCTCTGGAGATTTTCCGATGTTTTCCTCGAAACAAAATTTAAAAATCTTAATTAGTTTCGGAGATACTAATTAAAATGTTGACACATGTCGAAAAATGACCAAAAATCCTTATTGCTTAAAAAGAGGCATTCTATCAGCTTTCAGCAGACGACTTTAACGGCTGTCTCTAACGGAAACAAAACATGTGCAAGTCATTAATGTCACACGATCTTTATCTGGGATTAAAAATTGCAAATTTCAAAGTGCTTCAAATTTTCTTTTTCGTACACAACACTTGATATACAACCTATTACGCACAAAACCAACCTGCAGTTAAAATTTCATCAATTTTCATTAATAAACAAAGCAGTTACATTTTAATTGCAAATTAAATTTTATTCTAACACGTAATCTATCTTTAAATAGACGATAGGAGTTTCCATAGCAACAAAATACATTTCAAGGAACTAAAAAATACTTTTTCTTTTTACTTCCATTACCCGACTACCGTGGTATATATAGGTTTTGGAGAAATAAAAAAAATATTTTTTTTTTTTTTTACTTCCATTAATAAAACTACCATAGATAATGAAATTAGAGATTTCACGTGATTTACAAATTTTAGAATGTCCTGATTAGGTTTTCTTTTGTATCTCAGCTACTAATTAAAATAATTTCATAAGTAACACATTATTTGAAAGCTTTGTTGATTTGGAATTGAACAGTAGATTACAGAAATTTCTACCGCCAGATATTTTAAAATTTCGATACTTCAAATTCCAATTAAATTATTTTTAATACATCATTCGAAAGATATTTTAAAGTTCTTTTAAATTATCGAAAGTTTTCACCAGATTTACACGTTTTGAGGTCTCCTGAATTAGTTTTCTTTTGTATCTCAGTTACTAATTTAAAAAATTTCATAAGTAATACATCATTTGAAAGCTTTGTTGACATGAAACACATTTTAAAGTACTTTTACATTATCGAAAATGGAATTCGAGATTTCACCCGATTTACACGTTTTGAGGTATCCTGATTAGGATTTCTTTTGTATCTCAGCTACTAATTAAAATAATTTCATAAGTAATACATCATTAGAAAGCTTTTTTCATTTGGAATCGAACAGTGGATTACAGAAATATCTACCGCCAGATGGCGCTGTAATATTTTCAAATTTCAATATTTAAATTTCTAATTATGATTAAATTATTTTTAATACATCATTCGAAAGATATTTTAAAGTTCTTTTATATTATCGACAGTTTTCACCAGATTTACAGGTTTTGAGGTCTCCTGAATTAGTTTTCTTTTGTATCTTAGCTACTAATTAAAATAATTTCGTAAGTAATACATCATTAGAAAGCTTTTTTGATTTGGAATCGAACAGTGGAATAGAGAAATTTGTACCGCCAGATGGCACTGTAATATTTTAAAATTTCAATATTTCAATTTCTAATTATGATTAAATTATTTTTAATACATCATTCGAAAGATATTTTAAAGTTCTTTTATATTATCGACAGTTTTCACCAGATTTACAGGTTTTGAGGTCTCCTGAATTAGTTTTCTTTTGTATCTCAGCTACTAATTAAAATAATTTCGTAAGTAATACATCATTAGAAAGCTTTTTTGATTTGGAATCGAACAGTGGAATAGAGAAATTTGTACCGCCAGATGGCACTGTAATATTTTAAAATTTCAATATTTCAATTTCTAATTATGATTAAATTATTTTTAACTAGCAGCCTACGCCCGCTTCGCTGGTCACTATTTTTAAATGAATCACAATAATTAATGAATTCTCAAAATTGCATTAATTTTTATCATGTTATAAAAAAAGGAGAAAAAAAAATTCTCATCGGGAAAAATGTCGCACCGGGTCCCCACTGCCTTCGGCAGCGTAGACCCGTGCGCTGCGCGCACGTTTGAGGATATACGTTCGCTGTACACGCATATTACTTCTCAACTCAAACTTTTATTATTAAGAAAATAAAATTTAAAAAAGTCTTTTATTATCGGGTAAAAACTCGCACCAGGTCGCAAACACATGCGCGCTGCGCGCGCACATGTTAAGATATACGTTCGGTGAGCGCACATATTCCTTCTGAAATCAAACTCTTATTCTTAAGAAAAGAAAATTTAAAAAATCATTTCTCATCAGGTAAATTGTCGGACCGGGTCCCCACTGCCTTCGGCAGCGTAGTCTCGTGCGCGCTGCGTGCCTATTCCTTCCCCACCGTTCCAGCCCCTCCTAATTAACTTACATATACCAATTTTGAACGGTCTTATTCAATTAGCTTAGATGCAAAAGGAAACCTGATCAGAACACCTTAAAATTGTAAATCAGGTGAAATCTCGAATTCCACATTCGATAATATAAAAGAACTTTAAAATATCCTTCGAATGGTGTATTAGAAATAATTTAACCATAATTAGAATTTGAAATATTGAAATTTAAAAATATTACAGCGCCATCTGGTGATAGAAATTTCCGTAATCCACTGTTCGATTCCAAATCAGAAAAGGTTTCTAATGATGTATTACTCATGAAATTATTTTAATTAGTAGATGAGACACAAAAGAAAACCTAATCAGGACACCTCAAAACGCGTAAATCGGGTGAAATCTCGCATTCCATTTTCGATGATGTAAAAGTACTTTAAAATGTGTATCAATTAAAATAAGCTTTCAAACGATGAAATGAATACTTATGAAATTTTTTTTATTAATAACTGAGATACAAAAGAAAACTGATTCAGGAAATCTCAAAACGTGTAAATCTAGTGAAAACTTTCGATAATTTAAAAGAACTTTAAAATATCTTTCGAATGAATTATTAAAAATAATTTAATCATAATTAGAAATTGAAATATTGAAATTTTAAAATATTACAGCGCCATCTGGCGGTACAAATTTCTGTATTCCACTGTTCGATTCCAAATCAAAAAAGCTTTCTAATGATGTATTACTTATGAAATTATTTTAATTAGTAGCTGAGATACAAAAGAAAACTTAATCAGGAGACCTTAAAACGTGTAAATTACGTGAAATTTCGAATTCCATTACTTACGGTAGTCGGTTAATGGAAGGAGGCAAAATTTTGTGGCGTCTACTCGTGAAATTCAATTCAAATAAGTTTCAAAATGACATATTACTTTTGAAATTATGCTAATTAGAAGCTGAGATACAAAAATGATATAAACAATATTATAAAACGATTTATGTCTGACTTTTTCGGGGTTTTTTCCGAAACTTGCGTAATTCCGGGATAAATACTGTTAAAAATCAATAGTATGAAATGTGAAAGGAGTATCAGAATTCGAAACTCTGCAAAATATAAAAGAAAAAAGGCGTTCTGGGTTTTCCGTTGTTTTCTCCGAAACAACCGTTCCTTTTTTACGTTTTTGCCCCTCCCCCAACTTTCCGTCCCTTCTAATAATTTTACACTTGAAAATATCCGCAATCGATTTATCTTTCCTTTATACCTAACTAGCAGGCAACGCCCGCTTCGCTGTTCCCTATTTTTAAACGAATCGCTATAATTACTGAATTCTCAAATTGCATTAATTTTTATCACGTGAAAAAAAAAAACAGAAAAAAGAATCTTATTAGGAAAAATGTCGCACCGAGTTCTCACTGCCTTCGGAAAAAATTCCCAAAATGATCTAACTCTTATTTCTATTATTTTCCCCCTTCGCCCCCCCTCCCGTCTATCCTAATAATTTTAAAAATTCGAAAATGTCCGCAATCGATTTGTAGGTATCGAAAACCGCTATATACCAATTTTGAATGCTCTAACTCTATTCTATTTTTTTTTGCCCCTCCGCCTCCCCTTCCCGGCCCTCCTAATAACTTTACACTTTCGAAAATATCCCCATTCGACTTGCAGGCCTTTAAAATCTATCCGTACCAATTTTGAACGGCCTAAATGTATTTCTATTTGTTTTTGCCCATACCCCCCCCATACTGCCCCCCCTTCCCACCCCTTCTAATAATTTTAAAAATTCGAAAATATCCGCAATCGATTTGCAAGTATCGAAAACCTCTATATACCAATTTTGAATTATCTGACACTATTTTTATTTTTTTTGCCCCCCCCCCCCCCCAAAAAAAAAAAAAAAAATCGGAAAAATCAAAAAATGAGTTCTTGGAAATATTTTCAAGAAGACGCTTGGCGTTTTTTTTTTTTTTTTTTTCTTTACATCTTTGAGTTATTACTTTTACTCGAAAATCCGTATATTTCTAAATTTGCCTCTGAAAACCCCCTTCTCCCGTTAAAAATCCAAAATTCCAAAATCGCAGGAAATAATTTTTTCGTATTCAAGTCTAGTCTCCCCATCTGCAATTTCTGCACTGTGAAGTAATTCGGAGCCGAGTTATAAACGTGTTTTTGCCTTATGCGCCTCCGAAAATCATTTATACCCCCTTCCCCCCTTAAAAATCCAAAATCGCAGAAAATGATTTTTTTGTTTTTAAGTCTAGTCTCACCCTCTGCAATTTTTTCACCGTGAAGCAATTTGGAGCCGAGTTGTGCTTATAAAGGTGGTTTTTGCCTTCTGCCCCTTCGAAAATCATTTTCAGCCCCTCTCCCCTCTTAAAAATCCAAAATTCCAAAATCGCAGAAAATGGTTTTTTTGTTTTCAAGTCTAGTCTCCCCATCTGCAGTTTTTTCATCGTGAAGTAATTTGGAGCCGAGTTATGCTTATAAAGGTGTTTTTGCCTCCTGCGCCTCCGAAAATCATTTTCACCCCTTTCCCCCTTAAAAATCCAAAAATCCAAAATCGCAGAAAATTATTTTTTTGTATTCAAGTCTAGTCTCCCAATCTGCAATATCTACCTCGTGAAGCAATTTGAAGCCGAGTTATGCTTATAAAGGTGTTTTTGCCTTCTGCACCTCCGAAAATCATTTTCACCCCTTCCCCCTTAAAAATCAAAAATTCCAAAATCGCAGGAAATAATTTTTTCGTATTCAAGTCTAGGCTCTCCATCTGCAATTTCTTCACTGTGAAGTAATTTGGTGCCGAGTTATACTTATAAATGTGATTTTGCCTTATGCGCCCCCGAAAATCTCATTTTTACCCCCTACCCCCCTTAAAAATCCAAAATTCCAAAATCGCAGAAAATTATTTTTTTGTATTCAAGTCTAGTCTCCTCATCTGCAATTTCTTCACCGTGAAGCAATTTGGAGCCGAGTTATGCTTATAAAGGTGGTTTTTGCCTTCTGCCCCCTGGGGGGGAAAGGGGGGGTATTTCGCAAAATCCCGTCTTAGTGAGCGTCAGGGTCCTAAAATCAACCTGCTCACCAAAAATTGTGACTCTGTCTCCCATAGGATCGCGACAACCGTGTTGAGTCAGTGAATCAGTCAGTGAATCAGTCAGTTTACTCTTTTATATATATAGATAATAACAATTTCAAACGTTGTAACTCTTTTTTTTTTGCCCCTTCGCCCCCCTTCTTTCCCTCAAGCCCTTCCTAATAATGCTACACTTTCCAGTGGCGGATCCAGAACTTGACTTTTGGGGGTGGCTAAGATTTTTCAAAGTGTTATTCTAGACCATTAAAAAAATTTACAATTGCAATATTCAATTGTAAATGTCAGTGTTTTTTAGTGCTAGAGGCCTATTTCAGTCGGTACAGTTGTCGAATTTTTATAATACACTCTTAATAGTGCTAAGGGCCTATTTCAGTCGGTTTATTGAATGAGGATTTATTGAATGAAGTCCCTCCAAGGCACAACTTTGACATGAGTCCCCCCCAAGATACCCCAATTTCAGTCGGTACAGCGTTGTCGAATTTTTATAATACACTCTTAATAGTGCTAAGGGCCTATTTCAGTCGGTGTATTGAATGGGGATTTATTGAATGAAGTCCCCCCAAGGCACAACTTTGACATGAGTCCCCCCCAGGCCCAACTTTGACATGAGTCCCCCCCAGGCCCAACTTTGACATGAGTCCCCCCCCAAGGTACAACTTTGACATGAGTCCCCCCAAGGCCCAACTTTGACATGAGTCCCCCCCCAGACCCAACTTTGACATGAGTCCCCCAGGGCCCAACTTTGACATGAGTCCCCCCCAAGGTACACCTTTGATATGAGTCCCCCCCAAGGCACACTTCCCCCTCATTGGGAAAAAGAGAAAAAACGTTGTTTTGCGGCTATAAGACAGTTTGGACTTCCAACGTTATTTGTTACAATATCTGCAGCTGAAACACTTTGGTTTGATTTAATGAAAACTTTATCATGGAATTTAGATCGTCACGAATTAACTAAAGAAGAATTTGTCGATATTAACAAGTTTAGCAGTAGGCCTCTGGCACTAAATTAAAATCTGTCAATGTCAGATTTTCATGTTTTAAATAATGAAATAATGTCGTGTCTGTATATATATATATATATATATTTTTTTTTTTTTTTGGAGGGGGGGGGGGGTACAAATGAACTAAACGACTGAACTAAACTGGACTGAACTTTCCGACTGAACTAAAAAATACGATGTTAGCTAGATTTTGTCCTGATTAATAAGTTTTCCAATTTCTGGCTAAAATCTAATAATCCGGGCTAAAAATCCAGACAGATACAATGGCAAACAACCAGCTTTATATATTTAGATAAAAACAAAACTCCTTGTACATTCATGCAAGGTGATGCATAAAAATTGGTAACGACGCTGTCTGAAAGAAATAGTACGATATATAGTTTTTTTTTTTTTTGGGGGGGGGGGGGGGAAGAAAAGCTAAAAAATCTAGAAATCCTTAAAATGAAACTTGTCCGAGAAATCTCACTTAAAGGATGTGTGTGATGAGGTTTCTGTTTCTAGCAGACGAAAACAGATCACCCTGTCCATGTTCCATCTAATATTAGAATTAATCCAGTACTCCAAATATCCAAAGTAGTTATTTAGTTAATGCAGGGAAAGTAAAACACAGAAAAAATAAAATCAGCAAAATTTTGAAGTCTCCAAAAGACAGCATAATTTTGAAAGTCCCCAAAAAAGCCCCTAAATATATTTAGCCCCTAAAAAAGTCCCCATCGGCCCAAAACGTCCCTAAATTTAGGGGCTAAGTCCCTTCCCAGACAGCACATCACCTCCTCAGGATATCTTCAAGATGTCTTCTGGATGAAAAGACATCCCAGAAACGTCCTTAAGATGTACTGCGGATAAGTTAAGCCTAACTGTGCTGTTAGGGCCAGTTGGCAACTCTGGTATGGGATGGGCAAAGCTTTACAGATTAAGCTCGTTCACATAATGTTAACAAATGTCGCAAAGTAAACTCGACGTTAGCGCTTCTCCTCGTGCAGTGGCTCCGGTACCCAAATAAAAGCTGTGAAAAATCCGCCCCTATTGTGCTTTCTTTAAAAATGTTATCTCTTATGGTTTTAATATAAACAAGAATTAATTCTAGCCCTAAATGAACATTATAGATGTGATTATTTACTTGAAGTTATTAGAGTTTAAGTACAAAATATGTTACACTTTAAATACAAAATATGTTAGATGTTAGCTAATAAACAATCACATTATTATTAGTTAACATCTAACATATTTTGTATTTAAAGTCAAATGTACGCTGATAACTTCAAGTAAATAATCACATCTATAGTGTTCACTTAGAGCTAGAATTAATTAGTGTAAAATATAATTTTTTAAATCGATCTTCTAATGTTGTAAATTGTATTGTAAATACGAAAAAATTCATGCATTAGTAATTTAAGAAGAAATGTTAGCGTGTGCAATTTTCAAAATTAAAATTTTGGTAAAAAAAATTTAAATTTTAGAAAAGAAATCGCTTATAAAAGATGACTTTATCATTATCTCTTTTACTAAAAAAAGTAATTTGTCATGTTCCATAAAATCAATCAGACGCAGACGAAACCATTCGCAAAAATTTTATCTTCTAAACAAAATATAATTGTAATCGCTTTATAACCGAATCTATAACTAAAATAACATTTAGGAATGAACAAATATAATCAAAACTAACTTCTTCTAACCTCATAACAAATAAAACAACCGAATTCAGAATTCCATAGATAACTCTTGATCCGTAATGAATGAAAATTCAAGAGATTAAGATTTCAATAATTTTATAAATTGTAAGAAGTATTAAAAAATTAATTTTTAAGAATTGATTTAAAATAAATTACTTATCTTAAAATACGGGAAAACATGCGAAATGTGAATATTCTAAAAATACATGAATTTTTTCGTTTAGATGTGCATTCGTTCAAACACAGTTCAATTTAAATATGGAGCATCACGCGAGTAAACAAATTCTATTCGAGCATGCGCAGTTTCAGCCTGAGTAGTTCAGTCACCTCCAACACGAGATGGCTTTGTCATCGATGTATGACGTAACCATGACACAACCATGACATAGTACGCTACCCATTGCTCCATTGTAATGAATACGCTTACTCTGTAAAGCTTTGTGGGATGGGAAACAGTGATGCCAGATGGTCGAAAATTATTTCCCCAAACAGGTCTTAAAATTTCCCCAAATCAGTTTTTTTTTTTTTTTTTTTTTGTCGCGCTCCCTAGCACCCCCCTTAAATCCGTTATTGACACTTTCAAAAATATTCAGAATCGAATTATCGGGCGTTAAAACCAAATATTACGAAATTTCAACGGCATATCTCAATTTAAAATAGTGCAAAATATAATACAAAATTTAATCTAATTTTTTTGTTTAGCCACATATTTTCATGAAAATTGAACAGTAGCTTTATAATATGCTGTCTAGGCCGAATATTAATTCAAATGTAACGTGAATTAAAATTTCAATAACGTGAATTAAAACACGTGACATCTTGATCGGTTACAATCATTTCCTTTTTCATGGCAGACGATAGTCTGGCATTTGAAATGATGTTGCCACAAAAAATTCATACTTTAGTTAATTTTAAAAAATCTAATTGTTGTACCGATAAGCCACTTGCACACTTAGATTCAGAAAAAATGCCCTTTCATTTGGTATCGAAATCGTAACGATCGGACAAATATTTCTAATTTATTTTCCACTTTTTCTGCTTTTAACTCCGTTAAAATATCTTTTTTTATGCAATAGCGGTGAATTCTCAGTCGTTGACATCGCTTTTGGATTAGACATGAGTGGACATTTTAATTAATATCTCCACAACTAATTAAAATTTTTAAATTCTGTTTTCAGGAGCCCCTCGGGAAGGCTCCTGAGCATCCGTATGTCAATTTTTGTACTTCTGCGTTCAGTAGGGGCTTAACGTATAAAATAACAGACAGAGAGACAGACAGACAGACAAACCTTTTCTTTTATTATTATAGATGCATCATTCGAAAGATATTTTAAAGTTCTTTTAAATTATCGAAAGTTTTCACCAGATTTACACGTTTTGAGGTGTCCCGAATCAGTTTTCTTTTGTATCTCAGCTACTAATTAAAATAATTTCATAAGTAATACATCATTAGAAAGCTTTTTTGATTTGGAATCGAACAATGGAATACAGAAATTTGTACCGCCAGATGGCGCTGTAATATTTTAAAATTTCAATATTTCAATTTCTAATTATGATTAAATTATTTGTAATACATCATTCGAAAGATATTTTAAAGTTCTTTTAAATTATCGAAAGTTTTCACCAGATTTACACGTTTTGAGGTGTCCTGAATCAGTTTTTTTTTTTTTTTTTTTTTTTTTTTTTTTGTATCTCAGTTATTAATTAAAAAAAGTTCATAAGTAATATATCATTTGAAAGCTTATTTTAGTTGATACACATTTTAAAGTACTTTTACATTATCGAAAATGGAATTCGAGATTTCACCCGATTTACACGTTTTGAGGTGCCCTGATTAGGTTTTCTTTTGTATCTCATCTACTAATTAAAATAATTTCATGAGTAATACATCATTTGAAAGCTTTGTTGATCTGGAATGGAACAATAGATTACAGAAATTTCTACCGCCAGATGGCGCTGTAATATTTTTAAATTTCAATATTTCATATTCTAATTATGATTAAATTATTTCTAATACATCATTCGGAAGATATTTTAAAGTTCTTTTATATTATCGAAAGTGGAATTCGAGATTTCACCTGATTTACAATTTAAAGTGTCCTGATCAGGTTTTCTTTTGCATCTCAGTTAATTGAGTAAGACCGTTCAAAATTGGTATATGCAAGTTAATTAGGAGGGGCTGGAACGGTGGGGAAGGAATGGGCGCGCAGCGCGCATGGGTTTGGGACCCTGTGCGAGTTTTTACCCGATGATAAAAGACTTTTCTTTTTAATTTTATTTTCTTAATAATAAAAGTTTGAGTTGAGATGGAATATGCGTGTACAGCGCACGTATATCCTCAAACGTGCGCGCGCAGCGCGCATGGGTCTGCGCTGCCGAAGTCAGTGGCGTCCCGGTGAGAGTTTTTACTCGATGCTAAATGATGTACTTTTTAATTCCTTTTCTTGTGAATGAAAGTTTATGAGTAATAACATTGAATTTTGAGAAGTCATAAGGATGATGAAGGAATACGTGAGCGCAGCGCACGGGTCTACGCTGCCGAAGGCAGTGGGGACCCGGTGCGACATTTTTCCCCAATCAGAATTTTTTTTTTTCTCTTTTTTTATCACATGATAAAAATTAATGCAATTTTGAGAATTCATTAATTATTGTGATTCATTTAAAAATAGTGACCAGCGAAGCGGGCGTAGCCTGCTAGTGTCAAATAAAGCTTCTATCAATAAAAAAAAATTACTGACACTCAATCAATTACTGACACATTAAATGTTAATGAAAACAAAACTATAACTGTTGATGAAAAAAAAAAAAGAGTAAAAATTTACGTTTTAAATATCAAGGATGCCAAAGATGATTTCAGAATAGTTTCTGTATGTCGGTACATAGCACTTCTTTTTTCGACCAGATATCACGTGAAAACATCTGGACGAAATTCAGTGGCACGTGATACAGGTTTAGGCCTATTCCGAACTGGAAATTCTATCCCTGGAACATTTCAAAATTTAATTTAGATTTAGAAATATGTGCATCTAAGAAAAGTGTAATACTAAATGACGAAAGAAAATCAATTTTGTATCGACAGGTGAGGATATTTTTCTAAGTTTTAGTGTTAAAAATCTGGAGTGACTCCACTCGACTTTCCGAACATTGAGTACTTAATGGTTCTGTAGATAAAGTAAAGTAACAGGAGTCGTTAAATAAACAAAAGAGAGAAAACTATAATAAGGAGTTTGAACAAATGTTCTTTATATAGTACATGATGTTTAGTTTAACGCAATTTTACCAAACACTTAGCTCATAATAATAAAGAATATTTTGTTGTGTCCCTGTAAAGACCTACAAATGCTAGATTCACCAAAATGTTTATAGTTAGTGCAACAGTGACTTATAATATTTATATAAATTTTCAGATCCATCGGATAAGGCATTCAGACGCTATGCGTAAGATACGAGTATTTTATAGCTGATCGCAGATACAATTTTGGGCGCTGCTTTATTATAGGGTCTCCGTAACAAAATTTGAAATTGGTCACCGAAGTAGTTCAGACGTTTCTCGCCATGATATTCATTTATGCAGTTGCGACAGCTGCTTCAATTCATTACCAAAATGGCCAAAATATATATGAATTCGCCAAAGGGTGCTCCATACTAAAGCTGTACCTTTTCAATACAGATGACTTTATTTAAAAAAAAAAAAAATATTTTTTCACTGATAAGAGTCATTAGTGATTTTTGTATTTGCAATCAAACATGCAATAGGAAAATGTACTTGACACATGCATATTTTCGCAATATAAATTGAATGAAATATTGTTTCATATTATTGATTGCTCTCGTTATAAAATATTTTCCATTTTGGGGAAATTTAAGCTACAGTATTACTTTATGGATATTAATAAGCTGGATTCTGAATTCCGATCATAATTTAGGGCTTTATTAGAAAATTTTAAAATTTTGGTCCGGTTGTACGAATTAAGTGCTCATTTTAGAGAAATTTAAGTTTAAATATGACTTTATTTGTATTAGTGAGCTAGATTTTAAATTCTGATCATAATTAAGAGATGTTTATTGTTTATTGGTCTTCTTCATTAGTCAAATCAATACAACGGAAATGTTTATCATTCAAGATGTACACCGAACATATTTCGCCAAGAAGTTTAATTTAGCAACAGTGATTTTAATCTAGGTAGCGCGTCAAATATATAAAAATACTTTAATTAATAACATGAAAGATAAATAATGTAATAATTGAAATGAATTACTCGTGGCTATTAAAAATGAGAAAAAAATATGAAAATGAGAGAAATAAGACAATGAATATGAAATTGAGATAATGACTAATAAGTCGAAATAAGTATAAGTATTTAAAAAATATTTTGTTACAAAACGAAAAAGATGAAAATAACACTTATTAAAAAAAAAAAAAAAAAAAAAAAAAAAATGCTTTTTTCTTAATGCATTAAAAAGAACAAAATAACTTTTTCAGCTCAGTACCGCCGATCTGAATACTTACATTTTACTACTATTCCAATAAAATTGCACCTCAAACGAAGAAAAGGGCCAAATCGATTGACTACAAATATTATAATAGAAAAATTTCGCAAGTTATTCGAAATTTAAGATTTTATCAACGTAGCAAAATAGGGCGGTATTTCATATAAATATGCATTTTTGGGATTGTTGTATTGGAAATAATAGCATGAAAATAAACTACGAAATTGATCGCAATAAAATAAATTAATAGATAGGAACAAGATAAATATATCGAACTGAATGGTGGGTAGCCTATTAGGCGAGGATTTCGTTCTGTCACTGTGTCAAGCATTTGGTCAAATTCACTTCTCTTAACATGAATATAATATGTCCTGTACAAGAAATGTATGAGAGCATACATATGATGGGGAACTGAGCAGAGTCCACCTATGCCAACTAGTTTTCTTTGAGTTTGAAGGTTTTGTGAAATCACGTTTTGCCCCCTACTCCCCCTTGAGTGTCGAATTTCTCAAAATCGCGTCTTAGGGGGTGTTTACACTATATGTTCTATAATCTGACCCAGTTTCAAGTCAGTGGCTCCAGTAGATTTTGCTGTGCGTTGATGAGTCAGTGAGTGAGTGAGTGGAAGTACTCTTTTATATGTATATATAGATGGAAAAGAAAAAGCAGAATCAAAGCTATAAATTTACACTTAAAAAATATTTATTATTGTCTTGGGAAAATAGAATTAATATACATTTTGCAAGTGAGTGAAAACAACTGATCCATTATCGTTGATATCTATAATAATAAAAGAAGATGTCTGTTTGTCTGTCTCTCTGTCTGTGCATTTATACGTTCAGGCCCTACTGAACGCAGAAGTATAAAATTTGACATACGGGGGCCTTCTCAGAAGCCTTCCCGAGTTGATAGTGAAAACAGAATTTAAAAATTTTAATTAGTTCCGGAGATATTAATTAAAACGTCGACCAATGTCTAATTAAAAAGCGAGCGGATCGTAATTTCCGCCCTTTAAGTAGAATTCAGCGTGTTCCTCAAAAGAAAAAGCAGAGAGAGAAACATTTTGCGGGTTTTT